>CM070038.1:38759891-38773900 GCA_036250615.1 Ptychadena robeensis | reverse complement strand
AATAAAATTATTCCTCAAAAATACCACTTGCCTAATAATTCTGCACTCCCTGTATGGTGCCACACTCCATGTCTATAGGCAACTTCAAGTGAGACCTGACATACGGTGTCTGCCTTATGGTAGTGGTGCACAGTTGGTTGGTAGCAGTGTAGTGTATTACATACACACAAAAAATTGTATATAGTATCTGTATATATATTTGTATAGTAGGCCATGACATGGTGTGGAAAATGTTGTATATAGCTTTAAGAAATGTATATATTGTGTACAGCAGCTGCCAGGTGGTGAGGTCATGGCTCTTTTCCCTCTCTTTTGCTTTACTTTTCTGCCCAGTAACTGTAAACCCCCTCCCTCTGGGTAGAGGTTATAAATATAACTTTTGTTAGTTTTCCCAGGTCCTTTGCTGTAGCTTACCTTGGAGCAAAGTGCTCCCTTCTTCTTTTGCGTTGCCCACCACAATCCACATAGCAGAGCGGCAGGTTGACAGCCCTCTATGACGAATGATAGGGACATCCTTTGGACTGGGGTAGTCTGTCCCTCATCTTGCCCGAGTGGATGAAAGCGGACTAAAAGAGGTGCCTGAACGGCCAGGGTGGGAAGAAGCATACCTGCCCTCTCTACCTCCACTGGACCGTCTATACTACTGATTCTGGGTAAGAGTCTTTAGCTTCTTCTTTCCTGTACAGCTGGTTAGGTTTTTTGGAATGTCATATCCTATGCTTGGGCCCATCCCTGCCTTACTGGATGTAAATACTCTCTAAAGTAAACAGTTAATCCAGCTGTGTGGACATTCTTTAATCCGTGTGAAAGCTGTGTGTGACAGTGTTTGGGACATAGGCATCCTAATCCAAAAAAAGTGAAGTTACCCTGGGCAATGCTACACTGGCAAACCCACAGCTCCCATACAACCATGTGAACTTAGCCTAAAGCTACCCACACATGTATGGATTTCCATGTGTTCCACCAGTGAGAGATCACAGTGTGGTGAGATCACCGCGTTGCTTTCCGATGTCCATCGAATGCACGGGAATTGCGATGTGTGCCACTTCCTAATCGTTTCTTAAAATATTTTTGGATGGGGGACCCTGGTCCCTATCCAAAGTATAGCGATCGTCCAAAAAGGGCCGTCAAGCTGATTGGCGTGCTATTCTGGTTGATCCCATCAGGTGGGCTCCTCCATTTTGTGGATGATCGACCCCCAAGCGTGCAACGCGAATGCACACGGCAGTTGATCGTCACCAAAATCACCCACGGATGGATACGTGTATGGGGGCCCTTGTTGCCAACATGTACTAAATCTTGTGAACAAAAACATTTGCACACAAGTCTCATTCAGCTACACATGTTTCTTTGCTGAATGATCATGATTGATTTGTATTTCTCTTTCACATTAACTGCATTGCGTATCCCCATCAATTAAAATCAATGGATGAGGAATCAAATTTATTTTCAACACCGCTGTTTACACAACTGCCCTGCACTTCTTTGCCATATGCACAGAACTTTTGGGGTGCCATTCACTTCTGCCCAAAAGTGAATACTGAGAATTCTGTAGATAGATCTGCTGTGATAAGGAAATAAGCCGCAACTTGATGTTATTATTTGCGGTTCCATTTGTTTCCTTTAAATGCACAATTTAAAAAAATTATCTTCAAGCAAACAAAGTCCAAAATGCATGAAAAATGAACCACCATTTTTGGTGACAACTCATTTTTCCTGGTCACCTTTATACAAGCTTTAAAACTATCAGGGTAGACGTAGATTGTTGTATGTACAGGCATGATCAACAATCTGAAGGGGTCCTACAGGGGAGCACCTTGCTCTGTGCTTCATATTGGTGCTGAGCAGCATTAAAGCGTATGCAGTAACCTGGATAAATGTGCAGTGCTTGATGAATGCTGCCTCCAGTAAAGTAATAAGTGAAAAAACATTCTGAAGCCCGAGCTGAGCTCGGAGTAGCTGGAAAAAACAAACGTAGATGGCAGTGACATCTAGTGACCATTCTATTTATTGCATCAAAATAATTACTAAAGTAAGCTCCAGTGCATTTCGCATTCTTTCGGAGATCATTTCACCTTCTAGTGATGTCAGAATAATTTGCGGAACCACATACATTACTTACACAATAAGCATGTATCCGGACAAGCCACAGTACCAGCTTCTGCATTTGCTCTTCTGTACGACATGATACGTTGTCCCTGGCTGGGGAACCCAACATTCCCTCTTCCCCACCTTATTGAACTACTCAGGTGAATGTACTCACCAACAATCACATCCCCCTTCCAATACTGCTGGGATGGGGAGCTTGTTAGTGGTGTCTGATGGAGGGTTGGGGGGCCTCTGTGGGTGAGTACCAAACACCACCACCTGGTACTTATCTTACTCATCTGAGTAGCTCACAAAAATAGTTATGTGCACCCCTGGATATAAGCTTTACTTGACCATCTTGTGAAATAATAATTTTTTATTTTTTCCTTGAACCTGAGTGTTAGAATTATCTTTCTGTTCTGAAGATATAAAGAAGGGGAGCACTGAAATATTTTAATAAAAGTTTTAAGTGAGAAGATCTGCTTATATTGTAACTCCAGCCTCAGTGCAATGAAACACTGTGTTCCCAGCACATATTTGAAAAGAGTTGTCACACTTTGGCTAGCAAACAGTGAGATATAAGTCAGCAGGTGGGTTAGTGCATCAAACGCCACCTAGAACTAAAATATTGCTTAAGGGCAGGTGTACTAAAGGATTAGTGTACTGTAGCATGGTCATCAAGGGGTTAACTATGTTCCTATGAAAATGTCAGTGAATGTGTTTATGCTGTTGTTGGGCAGAACATAAGGTAGGAGGTGACAAGGTGAAGTTTCTGGAACATGTGATGATGTGACCTCGTGAGCCGTTTGGGAGGAGACTAGAAGGTGGGTAGCTAGGTCTTCGTAGCAGCAGGAGAGAACAGACGAGAGGTGTAATGGATCTAGTGGGGAGCAGGCCTCAGGCCTGCAGATCCGAAGACCAGGCCAAAACTGAACCCTGACTGAGGCCTCACCCTTGTCCCCCTGCTTGGGGCGAGTGCATCTCTAGTCTAGGAGTAGTCATTAGGGTGAAGAAGGCTAGGGTAGAGACTGCTACCGGCAGAGGCTGCTCCCAGATGGCTCCCAAGGAGGGAATGGAGTGTACCTGGCACTGTGATGTATAAAAAATAAAGGGGCACCGGATTCACACCAAGCTGACATGTTGTGTATCTTTATTGAGGGATGTGCACAAGGACCTGCTAAATGAAAGAAAGCCTGCTCAGCTGCAGTTACAGGAGAGGACTGTGAGGCCCAGTTGCCCCTTGGATGGAAGGGAGACATATGCTCGTGAAGGCCTGGAGGGAGTCCCAGGCAACGGATGGGTGAGATCATTGCTGTCCCCTTGATTCACCCCTGTACGTGCAGTGCACTCTTGTGCTAAAGATAGGCAGTGCTTCTTCTTACACGGGCAAGGAAGAACATTTCTTTTTAAGGTATGCAAAAAGACAACTGTATAAAACTTTTCAAGATTTTTTCTCTACATCACCTTAATGGCTAAATGGTTCTACTCACAGTGCGCAGATTGGAGAGGTAGCGCGATGTGTTGCATACAACTCCATAACCAACTAGCCGGTCCCCTGGGAACAGAAAGCTGGAGCTGACGGGAGAGATGAGAACCTCGGTGCATTCTGGGAATATCCACTCTACAGTGACATCACTGAGGACTGGAGCCATCGACTTTTTCAGGGACAGCAACATCTGCCAGACAGGAAAAAGAACATCAAATATTATCACCATTGCCAGTATCTAGGGACTGTTGTTTTTGGGATTAGATACACTTCAGTCCCTATGTTTAATATATTCTGAGCATGGCATAGTGGGCAACTTCTTCCAGTATTTGAAGCTCCCAACTCCATACAGCTTCTCTAGAAAAAAAACACCAAATGAGTATTTCCCAACTTTTTTAGCCTACATGACAACACTGTGTTAGCATGCAGGCTAATAATTTTCCTATACACTGTATGGTATATGGATGTTATCTTTTAGGGACAAAATATATGTACCTGTATCCCTTTAGTAGTGAGTGGAGACTAGCTAACTTTGTGAGTGAATTGCAAAGGTGCTGAACATGGTATCCTCACCAAAAAGGAGGAGGGAAAAACATGTGCGTCTTAAAGTGGAAATGTGCCACCACCTGCAGCCATAAAGTCTTGCCTCCGCAAACTACCCACTGGCCAAGCACTGTCCTTACTTTTCGGAGAACCTTCCTCTGCTACTCCTTTGTGTATGTAAGCTGGGCAGCTGCAGAGGCTGGAGCTGCCCAGCATGCATAAACACATTCCTCTGCAGTGTGTGTGGCAGCTGGGTTCCCGGCCTACATACACAGAGCTCTGATACTGCTGTGTGTATGTCAGCAGGGCTAAAGGTGCCTGGCTGTCATACACACCCTGGGGAGCTGGTTGACCGGGCCGAGCAGGACAAGGAGGCTGGAAAGCTGTCAGAGGCAGCCTCTCACAGCTTCTCCGCACCCCTTTAACTCCCACTCTGCAGGTTGGAGGATGAAACGTTAACAGGCAGAGCAACCAGTTTCCCACCATTTTTTGGGGATCATACACTCTAATGTATTGGGTGCTTCTTATACATTGGAGCGTCTAATAGTCTTGGTATATGGTAAGTATTGTTCTAGCACATTTTAGCATAAATAAGGTTTAAAGTTAAGAAAAATGTTGACTTAAAAGTTTTTTTTTTTTAGTTTTGTAGTGTTCCCACAACCCTGATACCATGTTCAGGGTCTTTGCAATTAACTCACAAAGTCAGCTAGTCAAATAAAAAAATCGACCACTTCTATTAGCAAACTAAAAATTTTATGTAATAATGGAAAGCACTCATATTCATGTGTAGTGTTGATCACGAATATTCTTATTGCTAATTTCTATTGTGAATATCGGCAGTTTAAAATTTGCAAAGATCTCGTATATAGTGTTATATCTTCATAATCGCGAATATTGGAGATTTTTTACATCAGTATATATGCATGTACATGTGATGATTTGCACAATGAAGACAATCTGGGGAAAGTACCCAGTAATGACTGTAGATCACAAATTCTCTCATTTATTGTGAATAATACTTTAAAAATTGCGACATTTTCCAAATACGAATATTGCCTGTGCTGCTCATCATTATTCATGTGTTGTGACTTACCTTTGTCTGCAGTCTTTCCCCTTCCACTAAGAACTCAGCACTCCCTTTGGACACACTGGCTACTCCTTGTACCAATCGCCGGCATGCATTCTGACCAATGCCAAAGCTGTAGCATCTGTTGAACAGTAAAATAGTAGCAAAACACAAGGCACATGGCATTACTGGTTTGGAAATCCATTTTTATTTACAAAACTAAATGTATCTCTTTAGAAGCAGAAATTGTGTATGTCGCTTTCTCTGTAAAGTGTTTCTAAAGACATTTGCTTATTTCTGGATATGCAAGTTCTGTATGCGATACTTGAATTTGTTTTTACTGTCTGTGTCCATGTTTGATTGGGATTCACAAGAAATAAGCTAAAATCCATTTTAGTGCCCTTTCACACTAGGTGTGTTTTGGCCACAGCCATAGAAAACTCTAAAATTTAGGAAAAAAAAGATTTGTAAACAACATATTGATAAAGCTGATGACATACTAGCTAACCCCAAACTAGAGAGGGTAAAATGGTATCCCAATGAGGCCTGGAAGACAGTTTCTATCTATCCTCAAAGAACCAGGGAAGTCACACCCTAACCCGTTACAGCAACAGGAGTCAGGGGCCTAGATTTAGAACATTCACATGTGTAACTGTGTTAGTAAGACGGTTAGTCTTCAATGTCTTCAATAGACAGTTAGTAAGATAGATGATTAGGGTACACAGATTTTACCAACAATGGAAGGAAACGTTGGAACTGGCTGAAATGAAAATGGGCTGGAAATCTAGTAACAGACCAACTGGTTGCATGAAGTAGTCTTGTAGTCATGTAGTCTTCATCCAACTCTCATTTGTCAGTGTTCATAGTTACTGCTTAGTTTTTCACAATGGTTGTCATTAATGGCTTTGAGTGTCTTTCCAAATTGGTCAAGCCCCATTTCCAGTGTATGAGGTGCACATAAAGCTGAGTATAGAAATCTCTTTTTAAGTCAAAAGCAAATATTATCTTTCGGTAAAGTTATGCAAGTTTCCACCACAAGAAAAAAAATTTCCTACCTGAAATAATTGTCTTGTGTGTCTAAAATTCACTTAGCATTTCCTGCAGCCTAAGAGCCATAAACGGCACCCTCTTACTTACCGGGTGAAAGATGAATGGTGACGGATCAGCTCAATAACTTTTCCTGTGTTGCTGACAGCTCCATCAGTAAGCAGGAAGAGAAGCCGTGGGTACCCGCGGCACACCGGCTGTCGTATGATCCAATTCAGTGGAGATAAAATGTTGGTTCCACCCATGTCAGCTCGAAGCTTCTTGATACTTTCACAGGCAATAGCCAGACTTTCCTAAGAGAGAAAGATGTGAGATATACCAATGAGTGCCAGAGATGACCCTAGAATCTATAAGTTTAGGAACCATATAATCTGCCCTATGGGTCTAAAGGCCTGGATGAATGTAGGTGTGATATATAGAAATATATATAAATACATAGATTTTTTTTAACAACATATTATTGGATTGCATTCCACCAGGCTCCACAGATTGGAATTCATCTCAGGGTAAGGGTCAGTACTGTCAATCCCATAGACAGCAGGATCAATACTGCAGACGGACGAAGCTTGCTCATGTTAATCCTGCTGGGAGAAACCAAGGCTGCAAATACCCCAGTGACCACGAAGAGGCCTCTGCACCTCTGTTCACTTCACTTTTACTTCCCCGCCAGATGAGGACAACAGATTGCAAGTCCTGTCAGGAATTCCCTTCCTGTAATCCGTGCGCTCATACAAAGCAGGATTAGGTTTTAGCTTTAAATAGACACAAGGCTATCCTAAATATTTCACCAAGCCAGACGTGGTAAACCAACAGATCCTGTGGGTGACGGTAAATCTAATGGGGCAATCAATAATAAGGCCAAATACACTCAATGCACTTTGCCTTGTATATAATTCCATATTGAGTAGGCTTTTCTAAGGGCTCCTGTATAGCATTGTAGCTTCTCCTTATATGTTTCCAAGCTGCATGACCTGAATTCCAACTGTGCTCAATTTTAGTTTTAGTAATAAATAAAAACAACGATTCTTGTGCTGGTCATTTAGGTTTGAAGTTTTGATAGCCAGCTTGGCCGGATTATTATTATTATTAATCTGTGGGAATCTGTGTTTTCATTTTTCACTGTCTGGGAGGATGAAGACCTAAAGGGAACTACAGATATGTTTGGAAAATGTTTTAGGTACATAAACTCACTAATACCAACCAATACCATTTGGTTGTTGTGGCAAATTTAGAAAATTCAGTGAAAAAATTTTAGATGGACATTTGCGTCTAAATATCTCACCAACTTCTGACTTTCATTATTTATACATCAAAGCCAAAATGGGTATTATTTATATTATAATGATAATTTTGTTTGCTGTCTTAAAAAGAGATTTCCCTTTACTTACAGAACTACAGACATAGCAGGAAGTGAGAAAATCTTATTTTAGTTGCAGGTGTTTTTTGATGCCATCAGTATCTGTTGTGTTGTGGGCCATGGTGTGCAGAGGGCTAAGGTCCCTTTAAGGGCGTGGCCCTGGGCCGCCCGAGGGTTCAAGAAGAGACTCCCAGGAAGAGGAGGTGCTCAGTCTGGGGATCAAGGAAGAAAGACAGGTTTGCCCCATGCCCCTCTGCCCCATATTTTAGTATGACCTCCAGCACCGGTGTGCGTACAGCCGGTAAGCACAATAGTATGTGGCACTTTTTCTTCCAGAGGCTACTCTGCTCAGAGTGAGGTGAGGCGTTAGGGTTTCAGTATTGAATAAAAAAGTTTTGTGTAATCAACAGCTGCCCCCACTGTCTGGTTGATTCCTGTGTCGTTACACAGTTTAATTTAGAAAATTGTTTGGATTTACCACTTGAAATTGGTAGCAGATCTACTCATGTGAACTAGACCCTGATCTGTTTCTATGGTAAAATGAGAAAAATGAGCTTTAGAAGTTGAAAAATAAATGGCAAACATTTACGTGCAACAGTTAAACAGCAAACTATTATGAGCAATTAATGAATGATTTGACCTATACAGTGATTAGGTGTATAGAATTGTTGGCTATAATAAGCCCCAGGATGCATACCCCCTATCAACTGAGAAATCTGCCTACACCCTGGGTAACCTTTTCCCTGTCACAAGGGAAATCTCTGTACGAAATCCCCTGATACCAGTAAATGTGTTATTTAAGAAAGAGGAAGGAACACTATTGAAAAGCCATGTGCTGTAATAATAGGATAGCTTATAAATGCAATATATCATGTTAAATTAGGCGGGATGAGAGAGTAAAAACGTGCCACTTTGTCATTGTATATAGGAGGTGAGTCTTCAATATGACCCCCATATCCTGCACTGCGGTCTATGATCTTGTGTTGGCAGCAGATGGCACTCTTTTTCAACATCTCACCCTGGCTCTCTGACAATGCACAAGCACTCATAGAGCTTCCGCAGGGAAATCAGCACAGCTTATTCTCAGCTATGGGATTGTTTGACTATATAAATTAGCCTCCAGAGACAGAGACACAACATGGAGACCATTAGTGTACTGGTGGTTAGCAGGCGGGGAAACGCATGGCAAGGGATGCCAAGCAGCAATAGTAGGCAGTGTTATTTTGTATTCATATATTAAAATAGCTTCCTAATACCAGTGTGGCCTTCTCAGAAATTCTTTGTATTGCTATCCCAGAAAGCACAGAGTAGCTATAAAACTTATAGTGGCCATACAGAGTTTGATCTTTCCGCTTGATCTACTTAAAATTATATTTTTTTAAGTTGATCATGCAGAAATAATTTCCCGCACACCTGACACGATCAGCCAAAAGTGATCAAAAGTATCTGACTTTTCCTAAGCATTTCGATTTGTATGTACTACATTCCATATGGTACCATTGTACTATGGAGATTTAAGTAAATTCAATTGTGTTTAACCTCCCTAGTGGCCAGTCACCACCAGTATGGGTGATAGCAGCAGAGTACATAGTATTCTGCTTAAATTTTCTGCCCTGTCCCCACCCCTGTCCCTGTCGCCAGTGCCATCAATGATGCCAGCAATGTGGGCTGGGAGACCAATGCCCCTCCATTAACATGGAGGTCTATAGCGGAAATGCTGAAGCGATATAGAGAACCACCACAGCTTTCCGGGGGTATATTAGGTTTTCCTGATCCCTGCTTCGTTAGTGGTTGGGACGAACCCAAACAGCGGATGAACTGGGTTTGTTTCGGCAACTAGGGAGACATTGTGTGGTGGTATGATAGATAAATGCTAGACTCAGGGCTTTTTTTCTGGGGGAACGCACTGGAACGGAGTTCCGCCACCTATTTTAAGCCTGGCCCCAAAATAAGGGCACTGGCTGCAGTGCATCGTGGGTGGCCCACTGGGGGGCCCCCATGTGTGTTGTTTAGTGGGGGGAAGTGTTGGCCAGTAGTGTGCTGACCGTCGGGCCCCCCTAGCTGCCCGGGCCCGGGACGGTAGTGCCCCCTGTCCCCCCCTGATGGCGGCCATTCAGCATGGGTTACGGGTGCACCACGGGCGGGTGATTTTGTGCCTCCCCTCTTCCCCCCCCGGCTCCTTCTCATTGTTTATGGGCGGTGAGATCTTTCTCTTCAGCGTGGACTGGGAGGTGGAGTTCTAGCTGTCCTGAGGGAGGGGAGGCGGCGCGCCTGCCTGCGCTGGCGGGCGGCGTGCCCCCATTCCCCCGATGGGGAGCTATTTATGGAGCGGACCCCCAACATAAGGGGCGGTTTTGGGGGCAGTCCTAAGGGTGGGTAGGGGCGTGATGATCGATATTGTGTGTATGGTTACCTTTATTTAAAGATGAACTCAGGGCAAGACACATTAATTCAGCTTTACGTTACTTAAGACAATACAAAATGTATTTTATGTCAAAATCTAAGCAGTGTTAGTACCTGATTTTGACTTTGTAAAGTCTGCTCATCGCATTCACTATGTAGCTAACACTGTAATGTTCTGTCACAGTTTTATAGCTATACATTTTAAGCTCTGGTATGTTCTGCTACAGAAAACACAGAGCCACTGACTTCCAGAGAGGATAGACATACATGCAGCCAGGGTAGTGTGGGAAGGTGGTATGGGATTTGTATATAATATCGGAACATTCTGGAATCTGTATGTATGTAATGTAAACATAGTGAGCCATTTCAGAGTGGTCAGCCAGGGAGTAGAAGGTTACATAAGGCCAAACAGTGGGAGGAGCTGGGGTCTTCAGCAGCAGGAGAGAGCAGTGAGAGAGCTCTGGTGGATCTGATGGGAAGTAGGCTATGCTGGTCTGCAGATCCGGAGACCTGGAGAGTGAAGAGCTTTGACTAAAGACATCACCCTTGTCCCCCAGTTGGGGGCAAGGGCATCCCTAGCTGTATGTGACACCAGGGAGAGGAGGCTAGGGTACAGATTGGTACAGCAGTGGCTGCTCCCAGATGGCTCCCATGGAGGGATATGGACTGTAACTGGCAATGTGACTGGATGTACAATAAAGGGCATCGTATCTACACCAAGCCAATGTGTACTGGACCTTTATTGTGGGATGTGAGAAAGGACCTGCTGAAGAAGGGCCACCCCCCTGCTGTTGGTGAGAGACTGCGCTGTAGAACCGCTATAGGCCTGGTGTAAAGCAATCCTAGTCGCCCCTTTGATGGATGGGGGTGTATGCTGTGATTAAGGACTGAGGTCTGGTCGTGAGGCAACAGTAATGGCTTCCCTGGCGCCGCTGTGATAGAGGGCCCAGGAGCAGTAGTCTGCAGCAGCCAGGGATGAGGTCATAGGTGTCTCCTGTTTTACCTACCTATGTGCACTGCACCTGGTTCTGAAAAGAGTGGGCCACTTTCCTACAGTAGTAGGAGTTGATCCCAAAATTTGCAGCACCAAACTGTGAACTGCTAAGCTACCACACAGAAATATTTTAGACATATAAGATAATTTTATGCTTGACTGCCAATAATTAAAGGACATGTCCTTGTCTCCTGGGAGTTTCTATCAACCGCCGACTTTACTGATCTGTTACAAATTGCATTATGCACCTTCACTCCTGTAAATGTGGATGAAATTGGACGTGAGCCATAGTAAATGGGAACAAGTTGTTCTGTTTCATATAGATCAATTTTTTTCTCAACCCTCAACTAGGCTTGACCTCTGTGTGAGTCAGTGCTTTTAAAGTTGATGTAACCCCTAACTATACAAATGTAATTTTGTTCTTTGTGTTCCCCTAATTGCCATTTATTTTCACATAAATGTTGAAGAGATTTTTAGCATGAAGCTCTGAAGTAGCATGAAGCTTTTCAATGTCCTCCCTCTATGAAACTACATTATTTACAGTACTGTGTGTCATTTACTCTCACCTCATTGTAGCTTTGGCTACAGGGAAACAAAGACTTGTATGTTGATCCAAATCCAATGATATTGAAAATGGAGGTTGGCATGAGGCTCTTTAAAATCACCAGCATGGCATCCTGTAGAGAGATTAAAGAAGATAGATATGCAACAATATTAGAATGCGTCATCTACACTTGACTATCTGATATTTTTTCCTGCACCAGTTTTCCAAGTCTGCTTGAAATCACCCCAAACATTGACTAAATAGAAATGGAAGCATCAGATACAATGTAAGTGCATGATTTTTAAACCATGAATGATGACAGCTTTATAGGCTCCTCAGGGGTGGGCAAACTTTACTATTAAAAGGGCCATTGTTCTGGCACACTCTCACTTTTGGTGAGACAAAGGCTTGCTGGCAGCCAGGGAGCAAAAACAAGGAGGGTGAAGAGTGGCAGGCATCCGGAGCCACGGACTGCAGACCCCTGCTCTAGATCATGTGTTGGCAACCTGAGGCTTCCGAGCTGCATGCAGCTCTCCAGTTTCCTTGCTTTGGCTCCCTTCACAAGCCTCCTACTTCTCTCCTACTGGCACATAAATGCTGAAAGGAAAGGAGAGTAGCTGCACTTCCCCTGGCTCTTGCTGGAAAACATTGCCATCCCTTGATCTAGATATTCACAAGCATGAAAGATGACACAATAGTCTTGTATGACAGTTATCTAACATGTATTCACAGCTTAAGTCCTTACCCCTACATCCAAGTTTGAGTTTCATCAACATCAAAAGTTTGAGTTTCATATACTTCCTGAACACATTCACTGCTTTACAATTGACACATATTGCTCTCTACCCTATACAATCGACGTACATTGCTTATTCAATTAGAAAATAAATTATAACTTTATTCCATACATTTGATGCCATCTGTTATCTTCTCAGATAAAGTAGCCATATATTGGTCAATAGGTGCAAGGTTGGGTAATTGATATATGCTTGTAATTGCTTTCTTACCTGGACTACCATGAACATATCAAGTAGCTCAAGACACAGTTGTAAGAATTCCCTGTTGTATTTTTCGGGCTATAAGACGCACAGGACCATAAGACGCACCCAGTTTTTAGTGCAGGAAAACCAGAAAAAAATATTGAATATATAAGTTTTCTAATTAATTGGGTTAATGTAATGTATTAAATTAATGCAATATTGAATTCAGCCAGTAGATGTCACTAGCAGCAGTGCTATCACAGTTCAACACGTTATCCGCCTCACTGATCGGGAGCAAGGGGGACGCAAGGGGGAACGGCTGTAGATTCCGCTGTTCTCTGTGTAAGCTGCAGAGTGATTGCAGCTTCCACAGACATGGAGAGAGAGAGATGGCAGTTCATCTTTCTCTCTCTTCATTGTTTATACCAGCAGGGCTCCGGGCTCTGCTGGCATAAGCAATAATACAGTTCAGACTGGAGATCTCTCATCTGACAAATTCCTGGCTAATCTCCTTGCCGGGAGAGCTGGCAGGAAGCCAAGGCATGCATTCAGACCATAAGACGCAGGCACTTTTCCCCTCGATTTTGGGGGTGAAAAAGTGTGTCTTATAGTCCAAAAAATGCGGTAATCAATGTTCAGATGTTCATTTCTAAAAATAAATCCGCTGAAAATGTTGGCCTTTGTATAGCTTCCCTCAAACTCTCTGTTTTCAGTAAGGCAGCACTGTGATTCCTGAACAGTCTCTTCTCAAATACAGTTTCCATAATTGTAATTCAGTTTTGCAGCCTGTGACAAAAGCTTCTCAATTCCTAATGATATGCAAATAAACAGTGACATCACAGATCAGAGATCCGTTCCCAACAAAGCAATTAAGAAGAGGGCAGAGAGGGTGCGGGGAAAGTTAATTAGACAGTGAAGGAAAAAAATAACACTTCTGTCATCTTCTCACACTCAAATGAAATATTAGACAATTTAAAAGGGCTCTCTACCTAAATGCATTGCTTTGTTTCTTGGGGTAAGGGATTTCATGCTATCACTTACATACATCTATCTTATGTGCACGTTTCTTGCAGATTAAAGCTGGCCATACACCTTCAGATTTCTCTGTCCTTCAGATCAGATTTTGTTTTACCAAAACCATGTAATATGAGGACCTTTCTACACCTTCCAATCACTATGTATTCTATCAGGGAGGACACTATACTACATGGTTGTTGGTAGATCTGATCTGAAGGAAATCTGACAGAGAAATCTGAAGGTGTATGGCCAGCTTAAAAGGAGTTGGGTTTTTCCACCGTTTCTCAAAGGCCTTTTCAGATGTTTAAATCTCTTTAACTAATATTTGCTACCCTTGGACATAATTGATAGTCCTAGAACCAACACAATTTCCTTTTTGGAATAGGGTCTGGAAGGCATAGTAAGGGCATCCAACGAACAAGTGTGGCCAACCTTCAGGTCATACCAGAACCCCATGAGACATAGAGCCTTGCAAAGCCTAGTA
>CM070038.1:38738073-38759881 GCA_036250615.1 Ptychadena robeensis | reverse complement strand
GCAGAGACACAGGCTGTACAGCTGACCAGTCCAGCCAGGGAAGGAGGTGAGAAATGATAAGCTTGCTTTGCCCTCCTACCTCCTCATCCTTTTGTATAGGCATTTTACAGGTGTTTGCACAAATGTGTAACAGTCTAGAAAGTGCCTTGAAAACAGCCTAAAAAATGTTCTCCATATTCCTGTGTAGAGCACAGGGGTACCTGTTACATGTGGCGCTGGACACAAGTCACCTTTGTAGGGCCTTAACCTTTAAAAAGGTAAATGTGTTATCTGGAGAGCTACAAATGTGTTATCTGGATAAAAATTATAAAGTGTTACTTCGGTGGTACTAGATGCTCTCTTGATTGACCAAAATGAATCCATGAGTGTCCACGCTAATCTTCAGGGGCTGTACAGTTAAGCGGACATTATATTTGTTGGGATTGTTCTAGAAGAAGGAGTTTCTGGACTGAAGTATAACAGTATAACAGTTTAGGTAAAAGCATATGCAACCAACTTAAACCAACCAACTAAACTTTTGTCTAATTAAAACTGCTGACCTTTATTTTTACATAATTGATCTGAATTGATCCTTGGTAAATTATGGTGGTTATGTATTCCCACAGTCGCTCAGATAAAGGCCAAAGCTGCTTGGTTCCCCTCCATGGCTGGATTACTATCACGACTAGGGTTTGGACTCTCGTCTCCTCACCCTCTAAGGGGATTCCTATATGCATCCCTAATGCCAGGGACATTCTTGTCTGCCCTGTCTGGGTTTCTCATTCCAGGATACCTCAACCCACTTTTCACCCCTATTTCTTTTATTTTCCCTGTTTCCTGAAGGAGACCCCTTTTTGTATGTTAAGGCTAGGGCTCCACTATACCATAAAACCCTGCGTTGAACACAGGGATTTTAACGTAGTGCACATGCCGCCCAATTGACGGTAATGGGGATATGACAGGGTTGTCTCCACAGCCCATCACAGCCCCTGAGACAGAGCCTCCGCGTCAACACTAACGAAAAGGAAGCTTGAAGGACGGCGCATCCATTGACTATCAATGGACACATCATAAGGACATATGACCAGTTATATAGTTACAAGTCAGCCTATTCATTTAAAGAGGCTGCATTATCGGATTCGCTATGAAGCACGGCCAATAATTTGGCCCTAACGGAGAGGAAAAAGGGGCTTGCGTTTACTTGATGTGCTGACGTCAGTGCATCCCAGCGCATAGTGCAACCCTAGCCTTAGTCTATTTCTTTTCTTTTACTGTTTATGTTACAGATTCAACGGTCTTGAATTTTTGTGGGCGTTGGCCGGCTTTATTGTATTGTATCTCTAGAAAACTTTGTGCTTAATATAAATGTATTGAAAAGAAAAAGATAAATGTGTAAAACCACCATTAAGGGTTAAGGTCTGTCACTATAAAGCACTCTCTGCTCTATTGTACAAAATGTAAAACCTCCTATTTCCTCATTATGTGAACGTGTGGATCCTGCCAGCTTTGGTGCACAGCGTGCAATCAACTACTGGTTTTGTATGAGTTTGCCAGGGGCTAATTATATTTCTTACTTGGTAAATAATTATACATTTAGTTATTGTACGTTACATACCGAAAACAGGGGTCTGTGAGCAGACAATGCAGAGAGAGCGACTGTGGATGCGTCGTGTTGCTTTGTAGTTTTGCGCTTACAAACCAAATGGTCTTAGGTGATAGAAAACTTGACAATCATTGGAGGATTTATGTGCCTAGATGTCAGTTCATTAACTTCTTTATGTCCAGCTGATCTTTTGTCCTGTGTTTATAAGACACCCAAGGAGCTGCTTCTGACTCTGGATTGTCACTGGAGGAAATGTAAGGGCTGAACATGGCATCCACCACTATGCCAAACCTAGGCATACACACAGATGGATTGGTTTTCCTTTTAAAAGAAATAAATATGTTCTATCCAATTAAATTTAACGTTTTATTGCTATGCTGTTGAGTGAAATACTCTAATATATTCTCCAGGAAGTAAAGCTGGCCATACACAGTTGGATATTTCCATTCAATCGACCTAAATCTATTGATTTTTAAATCGATTAAACGAAAATTGAATCAACCAAAAGTGAATGAAAATGATCAACCGTAAAATTTAAAAATTATTTTGGTATATTTTAGTTGAGCGTACAAATATCTGACGGGTTTTCTAGGTATTTGGATCGATTTAGTTACAGAATTAGAGTCTTATTTGGAATCATAATTACAGTACAATCGTATTTGACATTGAATTAGAATTATGATCTTATTTAGAATCATAATTAAGATTGTATTTAGAATTGAAATTAGAATCGTATTTGGAATTCAAAACGTATTTACAATCGTACTACGCATGCGCTCCATGATATGATGTAATTGGTTGTGTGTAACTCGATCACACTGTGTGATGGTACAATCGATGTTAGACTGGCACACAATTGTAAAATCGCACAAGACAATTGAATCTAAGATTGATAGTGCAAAAGTCAACACGTGTATGCTCAGCTTAAATCTCTTTAATGATGTCACAGACAGCAATTAGAATTTTCTCCACAAAAAGGTAAGGGTTTCAACCACCAGGAAACGACCCTTTAACGCTCCATAGGACCGCTATGGGGTCCTAATGTAGACAACCTGCACTATTTTGCAGTTGCTTGCAGGGAGCCGCAGCTTGAGAACCGACAGTGTAAATTAAGCCTAAAGCTGGGCATACACGTCACGATTTTTAGTTAAATTTTAGTGCGATTTATCAAAATTGATCACGCGATCGGATTGAATAAAAATTCATCGATTTTGTCAAAAATCAGACAGAAAAACGATCGTTCCTGGATCCGTTCTGATAGATAATTTTAATAACAAGCACATAAATCGAGTGCTGTTAGTTGTCTCATGCGATCGTTTTAAGCGATCCATCTATGATTCTTGTGGAAATGACCTTTGTTTGTGTGCTGTTGATCACTGGCCAGTTCTTCAGCTAACACCACTCCAAACCCATAAATGTGTGCGTGCAAGACATATTGAGACTTTCAGGATAGAATTGTCCAAAAATTTCATGCATGGTATGTTGCGATCGTTTTCACAAATTAAAATCGATTCCGGAATCGGATGGGCGATTGGATTAAAAAACGATCTCAGGAAAATTGTGATGTGTATGCCCAGCTTAAGTGTTGGATCTTCTTTTCTTCCAACCTTTACAATGTACCATCTTTTCCCATTTCTTCTTTTTTTATCCCATCCTTGTTTCTTGCAACCATTCTCCTCTCCTCCACTTTCCTCTCTCATCTCTGCTCCTTTCATGTAATCCCTTAATATTTTTTCCCTTCTCTTTCCATCTCCTCTCCTTGTCTCCAATCTTATGCCTGTCCTATATTCACTTTTCCTTTCTTCTTTACCTCCCACCCATTATCCTCTCTGTAATAATTTGTTCTACTCATTCTCCCTTTCCCCACATTCCCTTTATCTCTTTGCCATTCTCTATCTCCACCACTCTCTTTTCTCAATCTCCCAGGTTCCTTGTTTTTCTCATCCTCTTTCCTCCTCTGTGTATTATTCCATGCTCAGACACCTTCTATTTTCTACAGAGAAAGATAATAACCATTTTTTTTATCAACATCCACATATTCACCTTTACAACCATAGAGTTTACTCTTTCCCTCTCCCACAGTCTAACATTATACGCTATCTCATAGGAATTGTATGACTGTATGATTCTCTCATATTACCAGCAGTTAACATTAACCAGACCCAGAGCTTGAATTCATTAATGTTGTCCCATGGGCCCTTTTACTGCATTAACTTCTGTGATTGAACGTGATACTTGTAAAGTTTGTCTTACATACACTGCTTACACCTTTGGCTCCAGCCTGCTTGTTCTTTCCATAAACCGGGGCATTGTGTATGAAGGAAAAGGTCTGACATTTATTTATACTTATAATTTTCCCTGCAGCTTCCTCTCCTGTGACTCCACTGCGTCTGTATTTTCCTGTCATAACTCCCGACATGTGTGAAGAGAGGGCTCCCCTTAGGGAATCACCAGTTTGGCCTCCCAATGACCTAATACCTGCCAGCTCTATCTTATCCACTAATAATAGGCATGAGGAGAGCACCGGCAATGCTTCTGTACAGATCTACATGGCTCCTCCACTTCCACTCGTGTCATTTTAACCCTCCATAACTGTTAAGCTGGCCATACACCTTTAGATCTCTCTGTCAGATATCCTTTAGATCTACCAATAACTATGTAGTGCAGAGTCCTCTGCGATTGAACACAGGTAGATTTTATTGTTCAGAAAGTCCCTCATATTATATGGTTTTGGTAAAACAAAAGGAGATCTAAAGGAAATCTGACAGAAATCTAAAGGTGTATGGGGGCCCTTAAGAATATCCTTTAAAGCCCCCTATACACCTGCAGATTCCTCCATACAACTTTCATGAGACCTACCAACAACTATGTAGTATAGTGACCTCCCTGATAGAATACATAGTGATTGGAAGGTGTAGAAAGGTCCTCCTATTACATGGTTTTGGTAGAAGAAAAGTTGGTTGTACAGAAGTTGCATGGTAGTTGTATGTGGTGTATGGGGGGCTTTACATTCATCATATAAATCTGCTCAATGTTTAACCAAATACGAAAAACAGACTTTTAAGATTTTTTTAAAAACATGTTCAAGTATTTTTATTTTATTAACTTACATTGACTCTGTCAAGAGAATTGATCTCTGTCAAAATCTATTTAAAAAACTAGACCTGTGTATCCTCACAGAAGCAGTTAAATTTCCTGTCATTGCTGCATGCAAGCTTTCTGAATTAATCAGTCAGTTTTATGAATGAAAGTGGATTGTTCCATCAAAAAAGTTAATGCACATGAGATTTTAAGCTGGGCATACACGTCACAATTTTTCTGCGATTGTTTTTTAATCCGATTCCGGAATCGTAAAACGATCGCAAACAAACAAAGGTAATTTCCACAAGAATCATAGATGGATCGCTTAAAACGATCGCATGAGACAACTAACAACACTCGATTCATGTGCTTTTTATTAAAATTATCCATCAGAACGGATCTGTGAACGATCGTTTTTCTGTCCGATTTTTGACAAAATCGATCGCTCGGTCGCTTTTGGCATGCTTCAATTTTTATTCAATCCGATCGCGCGATCGATTTTGATAGACGATCGCACTAAAATTGAACTAAAAACCGTGACGTGTATGCCAAGCTTGAGGCAGGAGAGCTTAGTATACACACAAGATACTCTTAAAATAGAGGGTTATGGTTGGAATAATAGAAATGAAAATTGTTAAAGTAACATAAATGTTATGGTTTGCAGTAAGGGTTGGGGTAATTAGGAAAGTAAGTTTTGGGGTTACCGGGAGGGTTAGTATGGATGGTACAGAGTGCTGGTTTAACAGAACGGACTAGTTTTAAAGAAAAGATTTTTGTTAAGAATGAAAGAATGGGGAATGTTGGATTATAGAGATGAAGTTACATTAAATGATGTTGTCAGTGTTACAGAGAGAGCTTGTCTAGGTATTTAAGGAGGAATAGTGTGGGGGGTTACAGGGAGGGTTAATGTGGGGGTTGAAGAAAGGGTTAATGTCTGCGTTGAGTGCAGGGATTTTAATGGAGTGCATTGATGGCAATGGGGCTATGATAGGGCTGCCTCCAAAGCTCGTCAGAGCCCTGGATCCACTGGTCCGAGCCTCCATTGCATTGATGTTGTCGCAGCAAGCCATGTCTATGGAAATGCAACGGAGGCTTGACAGAAACCAGCGGATCCAATAGCGGGCGTGGAGCCTATGGCTTACTCCAGTGATTGTAAAGGACAGTATTAAAGTTACAATAAATTGCAGTAAGGAGGTTAGTGTTGGGGATTACAGAGCAGGTTAAAGTTGAAGTTACCATTATGGTTATTCTATATGTTCGAGGGTGGGTTAGTTCTAAACGGATTCCCGTCCGTTTTGCCTGCCACTCATTACAGCGTGGTGATGTCACCATGCTCTGATGAGTCGTCCACGGAACTGATGGGAATTCCTGTGCATGCCACTAAAACAGGGATTCTCATTAGATTGCAGTCAGATACTTTAGATGGGGACTCCAGCAGGACTGATTGCTGTGCCTTCCAGCTGGTGGGGCATTTCGGATCGATCTGTCAAGGTGGGCACCTCTGAAGTTGCGGGCGATCAACCACTATGCGTTCGGCGCGAGCGCACACAGCAGTTGATCTCTCGCAACTATGGCTGGGTATCGCTGTGTCTATTAATGGCTTAAGGAGGGTTGGTGCTTGTTGGGGGTTACAGCAAAGGTAAAAGGTATTTCTGTCTGTAGTGGGAACACTCTGCCAATAACTACAAGTAGATTACCTTTAGCCGTACTTATAAGACATGCAAAAAAATCATAAAGATAGGATTACTAAGCTACAACTACTCCTGTGGAAAAGACAAAGTTTCCTAGACCAGTCCTGCATTAGTGTTATGTTCTAAACCCTCAATGCTCAATACAACACTCACATCTTACTTGTCCCTAGACACAACCCTGATCTCTAGAATCCTAAGGGAGGCCAGCCTCCATCACACCTCAGAATAGAACTGAAATTTAGCATTGATTAAAAAAAAAGAAAAACTGAAAACTGGCGACCATAGTGCGTTGGGAGGCAGAAAGCTTTATCTGCGCGACGCAGGCTTTGCCCTGGAGAAGACGCTCCTGAACCTCCCCCGGGTGCCAATAATGGATTTCATTATGACTTCAGCAACTGTTGCCAGGAGAAAATGTGAGGTCTTGGGTCAGGTGGAGTGACGTCAACCTGCGATCCCTGTAGCCAGGGAATTTCAGAGACACGTTCCTTGGAGACAACAGGCCAATTCATGAAAAAAAAACATGCAGAAGGATGTATTCAGCTGTGTAACTACTGCAGGGTTAAGTCAATGGGCTAATCCTCATTTGAATTCAATGTGGTTTGCATTAACAATTTACAAATTGAAGGTGGTGTTGTCACCTGCAGTAGGACATTAAGGCCATAGCTAGATACAAATGAAAACGTTAAATAGAATCTCTCTGGAGTTTCCCAAACAGATGGAGATGCTTAATTTCCAGAGGCAGTCAGATATGCAAAAATCCATCAATTATTTCTAAACCAACTTTTTTTTTCAACAATAAAGCCCCCCATAGACAGGCAGACTCCTCCATGCAACTTCTGTACAACCAACTTTTCTTCTACCAAAACCATGTAATATGAGGACCTTTCTACACCTTCCAATCACTATGTATTCTATCAGGGAGGTCACTATACTACATAGTTGTTGGTAAGTCTCATGAAAGTTGTATGGAAGAGTCTGCCTGTCTATGGGGGGCTTAACTTGTTATTGGAGTTTTTCAATTTTCAAATATAGTATATACTTGAGTATAAGCCGACTCGAATATAAGCCGAGGTACCAAATTTTAGAAAAAATAATCTGTTATTTTTTAATTCAACAGATTTGTAAGTTAAATACAAAGCCCCTGAACATGGCATCATCACCAAACTTGCTGGAGATATTGAGAAGGGGTGTGTTACCAAATAGTAAGAAAATACTATTGCTCTAGCATATGAAGTTTTTGCACAAAATAAGTAAAAATTTTAAAAGTAAATTTTTTACCTAATTTATGCAAAAACTAAATAACAAAAATACAAGATCAGAACACTTAAGAAAAAGAGAAAAAATCAGGAAAGAGAGGGAGAAAAAAAGGGGGCAACAAGTAAGGGGAAGATAAAGGAAAATATTTCCACCACAGGACAAATAATCAAAAAGACTAAAGGAACAAAAGACGATGATAAAGGCTTGCCAAAAGAAGGTGTGTAAGCTATGGTGAGCAGATATTAACAAACTAATGATGTTTGTCAACAAGAATGGAAGTCAATTTCTCATTTACCATCATGCTCGTAACACATGACTTCACTTCCATAAAACTGAAACTGCTACTGTTTAAGCTGGGCATGCACGTCACGATTTGTAGTTCAATTTTAGTGCGATCGTTTATCAAAATCGATTACGCGATCGGATTCAATAAAAATTTAAGCATGCCAAAAGTGTCTGAGCGATCGCTTTTGTCAAAAATCGGGCAGAAAAACGATTGTTCACGGATCCGTTGCAGTTTGCGATCGTTTTTACAAATTAAAATCGATTACGGAATCGGATGGGCGATCAGATTTAAAAACGATCGCTGGATAATTGGTACGTGTATGCCCAGCTTAAGCTAGAGTTTGCTTAAGGTAGGAATACACTGGTAAATTTTTTCCTGATTTTTGCACAGCCGAGCGACATGCACGCTCACGGCACTGAGCTGTGCAGAAATCTAGGAAAAATCGACCCGTGTATGCTGTTTTCCGAGCGAGATCAATAGATCTCGCTCGGCCGAACAGGTTACCAACATGTTGGTAAACCTTGTTCGATATTCTACATTTTGAAAAGGGAACCCCGGTTCCCCATTAATAGTGTAGACCGGCTGACAGCTGACTCCCGATATCGGGGAAGCCGGGCGGTAGCGTGATGACGTCATCACGCTACTGCCGAGAGCTGTCTGTCAGCTCAAAAATAGAGCGTATTCCTACCTTTAGGAATTTAATACGTGTGACGTTGAAGTGAGCATCCCAGGGATCCCGCCTCAGAGAGCAGTCAAGAAGGGAGCAGATAAGATTGTATACACAGCCGCTGGACCTGAGGATAAGGGTCCCCATACACCTTTAGATTTCTCTGTCAGATTTCCTTTTGTTTTACCAAAACCATGTAATATGAGGGACTTTCTAAACAATCAAGTCTACCTGTGTTCAATCACAGAGGCCCCTATACTACATAGTTGTTGGTAGATCTAAAGGATATCTGACAGAGAGATCTAAAGGTGTATGGCCAGCTTTGGTCCACCAAATATTTCGGAGAGTACCATGAATGGGACCGGAAGCATAATGGGGAAAGTGTAGACACAAACTTGGACAGTCTGTCAGGTGTCAAATACCACAGCGTAAGCACTTCTTAAGAATTTTTAACAACAAGGACTATAAGAGAACAGGATGCGCAGTTTACAAAACTATAAAGTCCAATTTTTAAACTATTCCACTCTTATTGTATTATCCTCTATAAAAATCTAGTGCTGCTATATAGCTGCATAGAAAAACATGCTCTCCTGTTAAGATTCAAAGAGGTAGTCACTCTTTTAAGTAGAGTTATAGAGGAATCAATGTATATCCAGCAAAGGCAACATAATATTCAACAAACATAGATGTGTGTGCTGAGCTATTAGTAGTTAAGGATTCATGTATCAGCCTATCCCCCTTATTGCAGCTAGCAGAAGGATAGCCTACAAGGAGTGACATTATTAAACTGCAATACTGTCAACAATTTCTAAGCGGCTGTACTTACTGACTGAGGATTATTCTGCCTTGTGCCAATACGATTTAGCTGGAGGAATTCTTGTAGAGTACTCCGGGGACACAAAGAATCTAATAATGACATCATTATATCTCTGTATCTTCATCACACTGCGAATGTGTGCTTTATTGCTCAGATTTATCAAGAGAACTAGGTAAGCTAATGGTAATTCAATAACCAACCCTTGTGTAATTGTATATATATATATATAATTACATTTAGTTATTAGACATTTGCTCTACTGAAACTTTTAAGATACTTTTGGGTTAGATTAGAATAGGTTCTTCAGAATGACTAGAGCTACAATAAAACATGATGGATGCTGTATTACAAGTTGCCACAACACTAACAATGTCTGTCCTTACCCGGACCCTGGTGATGTTGATTCCACTCATGCTGCCACTGCGATCGATGAGGAAGATAAACTCCCCTTGCGTTTTGCTAAAGTCAGTATGCGCAGTCTGAAGGTCTGGGCAGAAGTTTAACATCACTACAGGGTTGTGACAGATATCCTTGATTAGACGCTTGCGGATTATTTCCGTCTATCATAGAAGAAGAAAAGAGGAGATCATCAAAAATACATTTGAGAAAATTGAAAGATGAAGGTGTGCAGGACTGCAAAAAATATATACAGTATTTATATGTGTGTTGTCAAGTAACCATTAGTGGACAAACTTTTTGTCCTAAAAATCTGACTTTATAGTAGAAAGCTTTAGATGCAAGGGCAAATATTTTTTAAACCATATTAAAAGGAATTGATGATTGCTGTTTTCCCAATGACAGGTTCAAATACATGATAATACATTAAGTTTCAATCTAATAATAACTCATTACATATTTAATATTAACTTAAAACATTGAATATCAACTTGCTAAAGAGAATGTGCAGTTCTTTAAATATGTTCTTTTTACATCAATTCCCGCTCGATGGGGACCCGGTTTCCCTGTGGTTCCCAGAGTCTCTGCTCTCCCCAGCCGGAGAAGCAGAGAGTCAGCCAGCCTGCGCACCCCCCTCCCCTGCCACAGAGATGTGCTGACCACGCCCCTTCACTGATTGACAGACAGATCCCTGTCGCCCCACAGCTCGGTTGGCCGGAGAACGGATATGTCAGTAAACCTTTGGCCAATGCCATTAGTTTCAATGGGGACCAGTTACCCCATTCAAACTAACGGTGGGCACACAAAGGGTTGCTGTGAGCAATGGAGAGCAGCCTGATGACATCATCATGCTGCTCTCCACAGCTCATCTCTCGGTCCCCAGTCGATACGTGTGTGGAGACCTTTAGGCTCCTACAAAGCGCATTCGATAACGTGGCCCTTTTAAATTAATGGGCTGACTTATAACTAACATGCCAGGGCACGTTGGTCAAATGTCAATTTGATTATCAATGGATGTCATCTGTCAAGCCTCAGTTGATGTTGGCGCGGAGCTCTGAGTCAACATTAAAGTGACGGAGGCTCGGACCAACGGATTGGGGGCTCTGACGTGCTGTGGAGACAGCCCTATCATAGCCCCATTAACAGGGGCATTTCTCCCGCTATGCGGTGGCCCTACACCCCCGGGGGCCGCCACGACCCCTGTAGCCCTCGCGTGCATCAGATAGAAACAGCTTGCTCAACAACTCGGCCGGCCTAGCTATAGCTCTAATCCCCCTTCACTCAACAACTTGGCCAGCCAAATTATAGCACCCCCACTGCCCATTGCCATTAATGGTTGACTTCTGCACAACATTCAAATCCCTGTGTTCAACTCATGGTGAAGTCAAAGCCTAAATGCCCAAAGGGAATAGTTTTTGCTAGTCTCTCTTTCCTTTTCTACTCAAGTTCAAAAGTTTATCTGTAAAATAAAAATTTTAAATAAATAAATAATAATAAAAAAATATATATATATATAAATAAATGTGTAAATAAAAAGGAAATAACACAGACCATAAAGCATTACATTTTCACCTCAAGCTAGAGCACCTGAAGCTTTTACCTGTGTATTTACATGTGTATTGCTCAGAATATGCTCATTATTATTTGGGCACTATGTGTCGGGTGTACCATAGTTATAGTGACCAGGAGGTGACCAACGCAGGCCACATCCTGTCCATAAATATTTCCAGTTTTATACCTTTTTCTCTGCACTAGGATCTTTTTTTGTTCCTCGTATGAAGTCACTTTTTCCTCTCAGGAATTGCTCATACTCATATGGGGTCATGTCACCCTCTTCCATCAGAATGTGCGGGAGATGAGGCTCTAAAAAGAAAGGAAAGTTTAAATTGGAAAGAAATCTGTAGTATGTCTACTAATTGTTCATATGACAGCAAAGACCCCCAGTGGGGGTCTGGAAATCAGGGGGACCCTTATTACCTTACTACTTACCTAACCTTACTATAAAAGAGAGACCCTTACTTTAAATTAATTTTCTTTATTGCTATAAACATAAATATTTTTTATTTTCTCTTTACCAAGCAAATATAAAATGCATGTAAATATGTTTTATATGTACAGTCAAGCCCGTAATTTTCATACCCCTGGCAAATTGTGACTTAAAGTTACTTTTATTCAACAGCAAGTTATTTTTTTATGGAAAACGATACAGGTGTCTCCCCAAAGATAATAGGACGATGTACAAGAAGCATTTTTGTGGAAAAAAATCTCAGCTTTTATTTACTTTTATTTACTAGCAAAAAGTGTCATGTTGAAAATTATTCATACCCTTCTCAATAATCAATAGAAAAGCCTTTATTGGCTATTGCAGCAATCACACACTTGTCTCAACAGGTATTTTTGCCCATTCATCTTTAGCAATGAGCTCCAAATCTTTCAGGTTGGAGCGTCTTCTTGCAATCACCCAGATCTTTAGCTCCCTTTACAGATTCTCAATTGGATTCAAGTCAGGATTCTGGCTGGGCCACTCCAAAACGTTAATGTTGTCTGCTAACCATTTCTTCACCACTTTTGCTGTGTGTATGAATAATTATAACTGTACATGTATATATATATATTTAAAAATAAAGCGGCCTCCCTCTACTTGTTAAAAAGCCAAGTATCATTTACAGATGGAATGTTACAGATACACCCTGAATTAAATCTTGAGGCAAGAGAAAGCATCATCAACAGCAATATTGTAACTTTGTAGCAAGTCACAAGTGACATTTTTCCTCTCACCCCACTGCTAGAATGAAATACTTGGTAAGGCTTGATGGTTGTTGTAGGTAAAATTTCCTTCACTTTCTGGCAGCTCATCTTTTTTCAGACTGGTCCATGGTTCCCTGTCACTGAGCCTCTCCTGATTGCTCTGTGCGGCAGTCTGAAGCTGGTACATATTGTTCCCTGCTAGGCAGAGTTCATGATCCTGCATTGTGACTGGAGAATGGTACATACTCTCCTAAAGCCCAGAATGTTTATAGAAAGCACTGGGAACATGGGAGCAAGTTAGTAAAGTTATTTTCCTGCACCACTTAGGCATAACAAATAGTTAACTATTTGCAGAGGGATGGGGTACCCACTGTGTGGCCACAACACATAAAGTATGTCATAAAGTCATAATAACACAGCAGCTTTGTTTAGATTTGCATCTATAAATCACTATCATAGTTGCCATAAGTCGCCCAATCACGGCAGACATCAGGTAGACTATGTAACCGCATCTGTCACATCAGCACGTCACCCTGAATGACGCACACACTGCATGAATCAGACAATACGCAAGTGTGAGATTAGAGGCGATGTCTAATTAATCCAAAGTCAATCAATAATCTGCAGAAGTTTTGCTGCATCTGTTGCTACATAAACATGCCTCTCCTGACATCTGGGACTGGTCACCCGCAGCCAGATCCTCTAAATAGGTTTAAAGTAACAGGGGGCTTATACTCCAAGGCTGTGAGGCTGGAAAAAACTCAGCTGCAGATGCTGTGAACACCCTAAAAAGTTTGTTCCAGATGGAATACTAACCAATAGGAACATTGTTTTATTTTAAGCTGCTGTTTCTAATTTTAAGACAAACTGGTGCTGGTCACCATTGACACTGGAAATTAATGTAATGGGAAAATTTCAACTTTTGAGTTGTCTCAGAAATAAATTAGAGGTCTGTTCTGGTGACAGTTTACAGACATTTCCTCAAACTTCCCATTGTGTCTACAGGGAAATCTCCCTAAATGTTGACAGAGTTTAAATTCTTCCCTACTCTTTTCCAAAGGATAACGAAAAGTTTCATATCTGTGCTTTATATCTTCCAAGTCATTATGTGTTTTCTGTACTGACTGTTAAACCAGGATTCCATGCTATAACCTTATCCCCACCATTGCAATACTTGTTGACTGCATTTCCTAGAGGTCTGATTACCGCTGGGGTGTATGAGAATTTCCACTGGGCGATCATAGGTGTGCTTGTTTGCCAATGTGATCATGATGCTTTTGGCAGAAGGCGCAGAGGGGTCCGCATCAGCTCGGATCTCATGGGTGGGACTCTCCACACCTGGAATATAAACATGGCACAGAGTTTCAGTCAGCAGAGGTGGCAGAGAGTCTGTTTGTAAATAAGGTCCCCTCCATATGCAACATAAGACTATTAAGAGCAGGACACTTGATAGAAATCTCTTTAAACCTTAGGGGAAGGGCCATATCTTGTGCTACGCAGAATATGCATGTGCATAGGGCCCTGGGGGCCACCAGGCTCTGCTCCATAAGCCCCCCATGCACATGTCAATCCCCGTTTTCCTATCTCCCTCTCTTATTGCTGTGGGGGGTTGGTTGTGGTGCCACGAGATGTGACCTCCCTTTGTTGGCGGGGGTTAGGATGGGTGCGATGCACTTTCGCATAGGGCCCCGACAGAGCAAGAAAACGCACTGCTTAGGGGCTATGTAAAGTCCAATGTACCATTTAAGAACTTCATTGGTCCTTTTCCATTGACTCCTACTCCATATTTACTAAATATACAATTTACAAAATATCACAAAAATAGCGAAGAATCCTTTATACTCACGTGTGACTCTTTCTGTGCCACACTTTTAGAGCATTGGCACCATTCTTTTCTGTTTGTCATGTAGACTTTCATGGTTCACTCACCTGCCAGGAGGTATGGAGCACGGATCTCCAGGTGGAAGGTGAGTTCGTACTCCATGGAGTTCACTGCTTCCGTCTCTAATAAAGTTGCTAGGCAGAGTTTCTTGGTACCTCCAGCCAGACCAACTTCTCTTCTACGGGAAAACACAAGATATTATATCCGTGAAACTATCACACATTATCTGTTTCTGTAGATTAGTAGTTATTAGTAGATTAGTAGATATATTTCGATTTGTAGTTATTTATAGGCTAAGCAAACAAGAATAAAGCCAGGTACAGATGAATCGATATTGGAGCCGTCCGATGTTCCCTGCAGCTGCGTCATGACGTCATCACGCTGCTGTCAGATATCGGCAGAGCTGGGGAGACAGCTCTGCTCTCTCCCCAGCTGAGCCGATGCTTTGCATGGAGACCCCGTGGTTTCCATGTAAAGTAACGTACATTGGCTGTATTTAAGGGTCATGTCCAATGTGGCTGTTTTCGAGCAGGATTGATTGGTCCCATCGATCTGGCCCATATCTACATGTCTGTACCCTGCTAAAGTCTGCTGGGCCTTTGTATGCCTCCAAGAAATTTGGGAAATATTAGACCATTTTGTCATGGTTCCATTTATTTTCAGCATGTGATGGGTCTGATATAGACTACTGTACAGGTTTCAATATATAAAAATATAGACTATTAGATAGTATGATAGAGGAACAATGTCACAGATTTTAGAATGTGCCTGTGGGAATTTATGTCAATTTGTGTGACAGATGTTGGATGATATAACCTGGCTCACAATGAGTATTTACATTTACACAGTTTAATTGATGCCTAACCGATTCCTTGAATAATTTCCTTTTCACTTATGAAGATAAAGGCCTGTGTGCATGCTCCAAACAAGCATCAACTCAAGTATCTACTCAGATTAAAATCGATCAAAATGCCTAAAATATCCTCCAGATATGTCTACCATCTACTGAAAATTTCCAACCTCACTGACTTTATGCCATATTTCCAACACTTTTGGTTGATCCATTTACCGTGTTTTTCAGACTATAAAAGCTTACTATTAAAATCAATGGGAAAGTGTCCCAACCATCATAGGAGCAATAGCTCTGCATCCCAAGAGGCAGAAATGTCTTTCATTCCCTCCAGCCAAGACAAAATCAAAAAGCCACTGCCAAAAAGAGATCTTATCTGCATTAGCAATAGCAGCACCCATTCTCTGAACACACTGACCGACTTATGGAGAGACATATTTTACAATTAGATAGCATGAGTTGTGTATTTACATTAATATTCTGCATTGCAATAAATACATTTTGTGAAAAAGACTCATATCTCCTCCCATATGTAAATAGCTGCTCATGGGTAAGTTGTTAGTGCCAGATTGTAAAATGTGTCTCTTTATAAGTCGGTCAGTGTGTTCAGAGAATGGGTACTGCTAGTGTATAGACACATGATAAAGTTTCAGCCCTGCCACTCTGCTGTAGCCACGACCTCCCTCCTGGCACTGGCCTTTCAGCTGAATACTGCATTGTCCAGTCATGTCTACTTTGCTGGAACATTCTGTATATTCACTTGATATCTGTATCTGTTTTTTACCCCTAATTTTCTCTTCAAAACTTTGGGTGCGTCTTATGGTCCTATAATCTGAAAAATACGGTAGTTAAATAAGAATCTATTTTCATTATAAGATTATTAAAATTATAGATTTTATAGAAACCTAAGTGTATGGTCAGCTTTAGGCAGAAGTAAGAGCTCCCTACAAGTTCCACCACATCAAACCTATCAGACTACATCCTTAAAGAGGCCACAAGGTTGGAAGAGCACAAGGTCGTTAATGTCTATGTAATTAACAGGGTCCTTTACGGGAAACACTGAAACCCAATGATATGTTCGCATTCATTAAATGTATACAGAGGGATTCTTACAATCTTAAAGGGGTCGCGGCAGCTAAAGTGCTGTCAGAGGTGCTTTGCGTCACTCTGGGAACACAGACGGGGGGAACCAAGACCCTGACAGCTCCGCTGGAGAGTGTGGGGAGCTCTGAAGATGTACTGATCAGCACAGACACACTCTCCTGAGTGGGCACCACTCCCAGATTAGCCACAAATATGATCCTTTCCAAGTCTTCATCCAGCAGAATCCGCCCTACAGAGAAGAGATAAAAGAAAAAACATGACTGTAGTCATAATAGTCTTTTTTAACTATTGTTAAACTTTTTATATTTGTATAGTGAGTGATGATAAAATACCCCCCGGTTTTCATTTCTGCCTGTGTCCTTATAAGGGAAATTCACTCTCTCAAGTTCCGTGGTTTGCTGGGAAGGCGCACCATCGGTGGCGTCCTTGGAGGGTGACAGGGAGAGGCTGTAAACTCAGCTTCATGCTCCCCTCTGTACTCTCTCTGCAAAGTGAAATTGGTAATCCCAAGCTGCACTCAGGCTGGTCAAATGTAAACTGGTGGCTGCGCCATCTTGTATAGATAGTGGAATTTGATTTTGAAATTTTGACTATTTGACTCTGCAATTAATTACAAAGCCCCTGAACATGGTATCATCCCCACAATTGTCAGAGGTATAAGGAAAGGTTGTGTGCAAGTAAGGATGGAGGGGACATTACTCCACAGCAGAAGCATAGTGACATCACTTTCAGGGAAACATTCTTTTAATACATGGCCTTAAAGATAAAAGTTGTATCTTTATCCAGTCACAGACTAGGGAAGTTCTGAAGAGAGCTGGGTTCAGAGGAAGTAGGTTAAGTGTAATTGCCCAATAGAAGACATCTAGTGGCATAAAAAAGTACTGCAGAAAAAGTATAGTGATTAATTCCGAAAATTGTGGCTTGGTAATCATCTTATAGTCTTTTAATGATTTAAGATAGAATGTTGTATTTTTATTGCATTTGTGTCATATTTTGTGTTTTCCTACATTCCTTGGGATTTTATTTAACAGTGGTATTATTTGTTTGTACATATGGAATAGTTAGAGGATTTAGTTTTAGTTCTAAGGAGGCAATAGGGCATTATTCATCTGCAAGATGGTATAGAAAAGCTGTTATCTATGTAATTAACAGTATAATCATGGCTTTTTTTCTACCTGAGGATTTCATTATAGGGCCCTGGCACTGGAAGAGATTACAGTGGGGACATTTATACAACTATTTAGGGAGTGTGTGGAAGAGTAGAAATAATAAAATATTTTTACAGACCAGCATCATTTTACTGCACCCCATAGTATTGGGTAAGAAGTCCCAGGGACTTCTGCACATATACCATAGGGTTGGGGTGGGTATCCATGCCTTGTTAAAGAGGACCCCCGTATCCTCAATGAGCTCCCACCTGCAGACCCCCACAACACTGTGTCACACTGTTTGGCAAAGACCCTTTACCTTAACTTTGGGTCAAGGTATGGCATCAGGCCTGATTATGTTGTTTTTCCACCCGCCCCCTTACCAGGGCTTACCAATGGCGGTCTGGTTTTGAATGGGGGAGACCTAAGTCATTGGTCAACAATGAATCAAATAACAAATAACAATGAATATAATTAGCTTTCTATAAACATGTGCACAGGGATTAAATAAGTTAAATTTTCTTTTGAAAGATGGCTTCTTTTGACATGTTACCTGGGCTGTAAAAAACTACTCTAAGCAGCTTTGCAGAAGCTGTATAAATTCTCCAAGGAGTCAATTGGCCACTGGACGCCTGTTGGACACAACATGAAATGTCCATTTGGGTATTAAAAAATATGCAATGCTGCAAAAATGCCCTGTGACAATTAAACACCCTAATAGCGCATGGTTTTCAAATCTAAAATGTTAGAAAAACACACTGCAAATGCCCATGAGAACATCATTTATATATTTTACCACAGCTTTGCAGTATTTCTGTATCTTGAGTAATTATTATCTTGTATTTATATAGCGCCGACATATTACACAGCGCTTTACAGAGCATATATAGTCATATCACTCTCAGAGGAGTTCACAATCTAATGTCCCTACCATAGTCATGTATATGTAACTAACACAGTCATAGGTCACATGTAACTAACATAGGAGAATCTTCATTTGGGGGAAACCAATAACCTACTGCATGTCTTTGGAGTGTGGGAGGAAACCCACACAGACCCAGGGAGAACATACAAGCTCCTTGCAGATAGTGCCCAGGCCGGGATCTGAACCTAGGACTGTAGCGCTGCATGGTCAGAGTGCTAACCACTTGAGCCTCCATGCTGCCCTTCGCACAGAGTTCACATTCTGACTGCTTACATCTCCTTAGTTTCTTCATATGCTCTTGCATTGTTAGTATAAGCCAGAACACTTAATGACAAGCGATGTGAATCTAGGAAGGCGCAAAGCTGTGACTGAAAATATCTAATGCAATAATATTGGGCGTCTGACATCTGTTTCAATTTGCCAAAACTGTATTTTTACCTTTTCTCCCCGGATACTCAGCTACATCCAACTGCAGCTCATAACATTCAGAAACTGAAATGTGTTTTTTTATGTGTTTTCTTTTTTGTCCCCAGCTGTTTGTCGCTGCAGAAATTTGAGTATAATGCTCATTATCTGACAGAGACTTCAGGGAACAAACTGGATTTCCTTAGCAACTACAGAGCTGTGTTAATGGTTTTATAGATGCGTTTAACCTTGTGCGGGGGACCGAGACCTAACAGCTTCCCCTCAGTGTCTCCTTGTGACCAGAAAACCAGCTGGTTGGTTTAACAACCCAGAAATACTCTCAACGTCATAACCTGAATTAAAAATCTAACACCTAACATGACTTAAAAAGCATGGCGATGACAGTTTACACATTACATGGGTGATACAACAGAAGTATATTCTGTGCATTAATTTGACAAACTGATAAAATATTTTAATTTATTAGATGAGATGAATCTTCTAGGTTGAGATCTTTATCACCAGCGACATCCAGAGGCTATGGACAGGTACTGCAGGGAATAAACAGTTTAAACGTTAAGTACACGGTTAGATTTTTTCATTGGATTGTCTTTTGTTTGTATTTTTACATTGGATTAGCCACACACGGTTCGATTTTGGTTCAATCGATGCTCGATTAGATGAATTTTTTCATCGATTGAACGAAAATCGAGGAATGCCCACATGGTACGATCGACGATAATTGTTCGATGAAGGCAGAAAATCGAATCGAATTTTGATCGGACATGTTGGAAAATCATCGTCGATTGTGCAAAAATCGTTTTATAATCGTGGATGTTTGTGGTGTTTCTCCTGGATCGATTAGATTAGATATAATAACATAGACCACTTCAATCTGGAATTCAAACGTTTCAATACCAAAATCGACGATTTTAGTAATATTTTAGAATCGAAATCTCACCACAATTGCAAACTCAATGTGGGGTGTATGTTGATGCGATTAAGATCGATTTTCGATTAGACGATTGAATTCCTCGATCTAATCGAGCATCGATTGAACCAAAATTGAACCATGTGTGGCTAGCTTTAAATTCAATCATTTGTGAAATGAATCCTTTTTATCTGAATCAATTCTACACAAGTGATCAAAATCTAACATAAAATGAATGTAGCAGTTGTGTATCAGCTCTTCTTGGTATTTTGATTGATTGTGTATCTGATGGTACTATGGAGTATGCACACAGGGCTTAGGAAAGCAATTGATAATTTCTGAAGCTATCACATTGTGTGCTGATACTATTGAAATGTTAGACTGACAGTCAACATTTTAATTGAACAAATCAAACAAATCTAAAAGCGGATTTATACCCAAAAAACCCCAAAAATAATAAATATTACCCCATAATAAACATATACACATTACTCACCTACATTGGGGGACAGTGACAAAAAAAAAACTTACTTTTCCTGGCTGCTCGCTCTGACACCACCATGCATGGAGTGTCCAGTCCTCCAGGATTTAAGACGGAGGACCGAGACTCTTCTGGTCACGCTCCATCCACCTATTCGCTGAATCGGTAACCTCTGGTGCCGATAATAGAAGGCAGAATTGGAGGTGTATGCCTACCTTAAGCATAGTCTTCTATAAATTCAAGAGGGACAGCATGGGAACTGTACCCTATGTGGTGATTTTTTTCTTTCTATAATATGGTATAGTCTTGACATGGCACTTACAGTAAGTTTTCAGAAAAGATCAACTTTGATAAGGAAGACTCCACATGATGTCTTCAGTCTACTTTAGGTAGGATGGATTATTTCCCCCCTGTCCTCCCTCTTAACGATCAGACTACAACAGTGATGGCAAACCTTTTAGACATAGAGTGTCCAAACTGAAACCCAAACCCCACTTATTTATCTCAAAGTGCACTTTAACCTGAATTAGGGCTTGTCCCCACAGTCGACGTTGGCTGCGGGGTGGCGCCGTTCGGCCAGCTGCCATCAAAGATCACTAGCAGTCCCAGCCACGGCCACCGCTAGTGGCTAACTACATGTCAATGTAGCCGCTAGCGGCTGGCGGACAAAACCCGGGTGCCCGCTTTTCAAGCCACGACCGCGGGCAGCCATGCAAGTGGGTACAGCCCCATTAAAAACAATGGAAGCGGCCGCCACGCAGCCAAATTAGACCGTGGGGACAAGCCCTTAGACATACACATCATATACACACATGAAACTTGTAAACACACACTCTCTTATAAGACATAATATGAGGGGGTATAGGGCACTGTGTGCAATGAGAAGAGAGGGGAAGAGAACTGACAGCATTGAGAGCCAAAGGGCTGCAGTTCTATCCTCTGTGCTGGCGTGCCCACAGAGAGGGCTCCAAGTGCCACCTCTGGCACGCATGCCATAGGTTTGCCATCACTGGACTACAACATTGTACTTTTGCTAGACACGATGCAGGGGCTAGTGTGTGTCAGATAACAATACAGCCAAGAACAGGAGAAATGCCCCTCATCTTGACTTCAGCCCTGGTGACAATGGCAGACAGAGAGGGTAAATCATTTTAAGACAAAATGCCTAAAACAACTAGAACACATGCATATTCTATAGAAAAGACCAAAAAAGGGAAAACATCCCATTGTGTTTTAGTGGTTTTGATGTCCCCCCCAAGTGCTTACCATTGCCTTCTGGTATCCACCCACTGGACATGCTGCAATATTCATAGTAGGACTCATCCATCTTGGCTTTATCCTTGATCTGAACAGTGACAATACGTCTGCAGATAACAGCCTCAAATCCAACCACCACAGTGTGCTCATTGAGAGGATAGACGAACAGGGCTGGGGGACAGACAGACAGAAGAAAATGTTATTGAACATCAGCTATGAACTGAAGTTGTGTTCCATTGAACAGCAAAGACTAAGGAAGCTGCCACAACCGGTGCAACAATCAGATCAAAATGTGTATAA
>CM070038.1:38717649-38732418 GCA_036250615.1 Ptychadena robeensis | reverse complement strand
TTTTGCATTGAAGAACCTTTGACCCTGTGAGTCAAGTCACAGACATAATCCACCAATCAGCCACCCCCCCCCTCACGGACCACCCCCCCCTATAGCACAGCAAGGAGAGGACCCATTACACATGCTGCTGAGAAGGAGACAGTCAGATTATGGAGCTCTTTTCTGCATAGGGAACCATTACTTAGCGTGTTCTTTTGTCATCTACGTGTACTCTTCTTCATTGCTGTTACTCTGCTGTCAGGACAAGTCCTGAAAGACCCCAAAAGCCCCTTTTAGGCTATTTTTTTTGCTACCCTGTTGCCTGCTGGCTGGCAGCCCAGGCCGCTGCCAGTGATTCTGCAGCCACATATTACACAGTGCCTACTGCCAGTGCTCATATCTGGTGCACTTAGTTATCACAGGGGATTTTTCACCCTACAGCCTTTGTGCCAACTGTGTGTGCACCCACCTCGCCAGTGCCCACCCATATTATCTTATCTTTTATCACTTGTTACCCCAGGATTTTTTTTCACCCTATGTAGGGTATTAATAAATATTGCAGGGCTTTGCCTCCATTAAAGCCTTGTGCCAACTGTGTGTGCGCCCACACTGCCCATGCCCCCACCATACTTATCTGGTGGCACTTGTAACCCCAGGTTTTTTTTTCACCTCTATTGTAGGGTATTAATAAATATTGCACACTTTCTGTCCATTAAACCGTTGTGCCAACTGTGTGTACGCCACACTGCGCCAGTGCCCACCCATAGTTATCTGGTGGCACTTTGTAACCCCAGGGGATTTTTTTCACCCTATTGTAGGGTATTAATAATATTGCACATCTTTCTGTCCATTAAAGCCTTGTGCCAACTGTTGTGTGCGCCCCCCACTGCCCAGTGCCCACCCATAGTTATCTGTGTGGCACTTTTGTAACCCCAGTGGGATTTTTTTTCACCCTATTGTAGGGTATTAATAATATGCACAGCTTTCTGTCCATTAAAGCCTTGTGTCAACTGTGTGTGCGCCCACACTGCCCGTGACCACCATAGTTATCTGGTGGCACTTGTAACCCCTGGGATGTTTTTCACCTATTGTAGGTATGTAATAATATTGTGCGAGGCTTTCCGTCCTTAAAGCCTTGTGCCCTGTGTGTGTACGCCACACTGCCCAGTGACCAGCCCACATTTCTGGTGGAAGGGTAATCCCACCATTTTTGTCCCTATTCAGAAATGTATTACTAAAAGTGCACGGCTTTCCATCCATTACAGCCTTGCCAACTTCCAGTGCCACCCTAGTTATCTCTGCCACAGCCTTACGCAAAACAGATAAAAATGACAGGCAAGGCAGACAACCACCGCAGGGGCCGTGGTGGTCGTGTGTCGTGGTGGTGATATTTCCTTTGGCCCTAGAATAATGGCCAGTGTTTCAGAGGCCACTTACCGTCAACACAAGAAATGCTGGGACTTAGTTGACACAGGAGGATCACCCAATCTTCGACATCCACCACTCTGACCCTGGCCACACCATCCTCCGCATGCTCGGCTGCTGACACCTCTCAAGTTGCCACTCACCTGCCCGCCACCAATACTAGCACCACGCCGCTACATTTGACCCATCAGAGGAGTTGTTTCACCACATCCTTTTGAAGAGGAAATGAGTGATGCGCAACCATTATTGCCACAGTAGATGACATGCCCGACATGCCTAGAAAGGGGAGAACTTAAGAAAAAGATAGGGGGCGGGTCGAACTCGCCATATGTTCGCGAAAAAGCGCGAACGCGAACATGCAGTTCGGGCCATCACTCATGGGCATCAGAAAAAATTTCTGTTGCTTAGGTGCCACCCCCCACCATGATGCCACCCTGAGTAACCACTGTCCATAATGATGCCTATAGATGCAGCATGATATGTCATAGGTGTGGCATAGTAGGTTAGCAAGACTTTTGTCCATATAGGTCTATTTTAAGCATAAGATTTACAATTTGCTATAGTTCTTAGCTATCTACTCTGTTGTCTTCTAAATCTACATATAGGCACAGCATTTTATTAAATACTCTCATGGTGGCACACAATGGCAAAACCTACTGTAGTAAAATGTACTTGAATTCTGGTGTACCAGTGTCCAGGATGTCTCGTTGGGATAAGGCTTCAGGACCAGGGTCAGCACAAGAGTGCCCATGGGGCAGGTCGACATGACTGGGCAGGCCTGGACCCCCATGACCCACCCATAGTGCCTACCCTGTTCAGGGAGAGACTGCAGGAGCAAGCTTTACCATGTGAGTGTTGAAGACTATTTTCCACTCACATTACAGATATCAGCACCTCTCTACTGGGTTAGAGCCTCAACATCTTTTGTATTTGATTTTTTGCTAGTCACACACGAGTAGATCTGTAAAAAGATTTGAGTACAATCAACAGTCTCTAATCTGTTTACAAAACTGCCAATGTATGCTCTATTGAATCCGCTCGAAGAAACTCAATTGAACGGGGTTCCAACATGTTGAAAAACCCAGTTCAATCTCCATTACTTTGCAAGGAGACATGAGTCTACATGCAAAGTATTGGAACAGCTGGCTCCTGTCTTCTGCACCGTCTGCTGTCAGTGTGAAGGGGAACGGGCATCGATGTGCCCATGTGGTGCACATTGATTTCCGTTCAATTGATCCCCGATCAATCACAACATGGTGACGTCACCACGCTGTGATTGATCGGGGGGCGATTGCATGGGAATCTACCCGTGTGTGCCTAGCTTTACTTATCCTTTGGAATTGATTGTATCCAACAGATTATGCCTCATCTCTGGTGTTACAGAGATAGCAAAAGGCTGTATTTATTCCTTGATAATCTAGTGAAGTTCCATCCTTCTCTAGAGTGTAATATTGAAAGAAGCCTGATATTGCCATCTAATGATTAAAAGAATCTGGCACCGCTGAGCTAAAAGTGAAAAACCTGCAAAGGTTTTGGGGTGAGACATGTACCTGCAAGCAAAACAAGTCTGGTGACTGAGCAGCGACATTGGTCAATGCTACAGTGCCACTGACAGCTTTGGATGATTTACTAGCTTGTGCACATTTAAGCTAGGCATACACGGTTCGATTTTAGTGTTCGATCGACCTAAAACTATTAAAGTTTAGATTGATCGGATTTAAATCGTATACTGCACACATGGTTCAATCTGCGAAAATTTGTAGATACTGATCAAAACAAAAATGATCGGACATGTTGGAAAATTTTCGGCAATTGTACTATGATCAAACTAAAATCGCAGCATTGTGTTTGTTGGTCGGGTGGAATGGTATTTGATGAACACATTTATATATGACTCTTTCCTGTATTTTCTGATCAAAACTAAAATCTGCGATTTTGGTCGTATTACGATCAGACCTTCCATGTGGATCTACTATGCTTATGATGCATCGCTTACGATGAAAATATCAAGATCTAAAATCTGATGGGAAATGGATCGTACTAAAATCGAACTGTGTATGCCCAGCTTTAGAGAACCATACAAATTCATTTCTACTGAGCCTAATGAATTTAGGGAATAATTGTAACATTGTTTCCTAAATATCTGAAAAGATGGCAATTGCAGATTTTAGAATCAGATCAAGAAAGAAAATAAAAAAAAAAGCTGTAAAATTGTACCCCCTAACAAGGTTGCCCGGCTGAGTTGGCCCTATAGAATTACAGATATTTTACCTAATATATTTGATTTGTGTGCACTACTGTATTCCTAAAGCATCACTTTCATATAAATACCTGTGTGACTTTCTTTGAGATAAATATCACCAGGCACTTAATGGGTTAAATTGCCATTCTCTGGTTTGTATTCAGCTCTATTTACTACATTCCCACCTCTCCACCCCATTCATAATTCTGCCTTGTACATTCACATCCAATGCTGCTATTCTCCCAGGATTTCGCTGAACAAAATTAACAATAACATGAAATATTGAATCTGTTTATTCCTCGATGCGGAGGGAGCTTTTATGAATATTCATCTGAAGATGGCACACCCAGAATTAATCAGCTTTAATTAAATGTAATATCAGCGAAATACAGCAAAGCCCGCCAACGTTTTTGCAGAATATTGAAAAAAGATAAGAAAGAAAATGTCAAAACTAAACTTCACAGTAGGATCCATGTTGGGCAGCATATTTCGAACTTTAATTTGAATAGTTTTATTATCTGTGAAGCTTGGTGTAATTAAGTGTGCATGAAAAATATAAAGGAACAATTAGTTCAGATATATTTTGTAGACTGTATAATATTAATATACTAATTCTGCCAGATTTTTTTGTAATTGCGGTAAATATGAGCAAGTTGGTGTTAATCATTACCAATTGGAATCATTGGGCAGCCCATTGCAATGAATAGGCTACAGTAATGCAGAACAAGATTCCACGCAATTCCACGGCCGCGCACATGTCTTGTAACAGCACATACACCATGTTCCAAATTATTATGCAAATTGTATTGAAGTGTCATAAAGATGAAATATTTTGTTTTTAAATGAAACTCATAGATGGTTTTGTGTCTCGGGGCTATTTTGATCACTAAAATCAATTTCAGACTCTTGGAACAATTAGTTTGCCAGGGGAGCCAAATTAAAAGGAAAAACTACTAAAGATTATGTTCCACATTATTAAGCAGGCCATCATTTTTCAAGCAATATGGGGATAAAAAAAAGATCATGAAATAGTTGAATGTCTTGGACATTCAGATATTTAAAGGCAGAATGAGGAAGGCTTCCAGAAAAAAAAATATATTGAATTAAGAGCTTGTAAGATTCAGGAATCAGCCAATGAATGGAGCCAACCGTTAACAACAAAATTTCCAGCAATCCAACAGGGGAGCGCCAGTAAAACTTTCAGGCAAACAGGTTAAAGTTCAACAATCATGAGTGACCCCAATAGTCCAAGGGTGCCCATACAGTACAGAAGTAAGGCCAGCAAAGGGTGGTACTTGTGCAATCACAGGGAGACCACCACAGACTAGCAGAGTCGCAATGACTTGGAACTCTCCACCAACTGTCGGCTATCCTCCACGTGGTAGGGGTTCCCAGCCACCCCACCGGAACCGTGGCAAAAGTAGAGACAGGACTCATCAAGGGAAACACGTAACTGGGGCTTTCAGGAACAGTGTGTGCCATTTTGCTCCCCGGCTGTCCGCATGCCAGACCACACTAGTTCAGGCCACGTCTGGGGGTGGATCGCGTGCCCGGTTACATCACTCCATCAGACTCCTTGCTGTTAAGCTGCTGCAGGGCCCTCTCTTTAAATACCCTGGGAACCCAGGAGGATCATGGTCTAGAAAATTAAAGGGGACATTACCACATTGTCAGTGGCACTACACTACAAGAGAAGCTGCTAAAATGCCATTACAAAGCGGCAAACAGGTATTTAAAGCTGCTAACGGCTTTGGAGTCCTGCAAACATGAAGGTGCTGAATCCTCCAATGGATTGCAGTTATGCATAACCTCCTATTCAATCACCCCTAACCAATGCTCATAAGCAGAAAAGGCTGCGGTGGATCTAGAACTATATGTAGACAAATTTTCAAACAGTTTTGTTAATTGATAAGTTCAGTGCAACCTTTGATGGTCCAGATGGATGGAGTGGTGGATGGTTGGTGGATGGCTACCATGTACTAACAAGGCTTTAACGTCAGCAAGGAAGAGAGAAGCATGCTTTCCTTAACAAAATCATCTTCATGCATGACAATGCAAATCTAATTTTGCATGGAATACCTATGCATCACTGTCTGCTATCGTCATAAAATAAGAGAAACTCATGATGTGGCCCCCTCCTCTCCTGACCTCAGTCCTTGAGAACCTTTGGAGCATCCTTAAGCTAGAGCTTTCATACCTTCATGACAAGGTGCAAGAGGAAACTGCAATGGTAAGTTACTAGATTGCACTGTCTACTAATGTGTGCCTGTCTGTCTGCCTGTGTGTGTGTCTTTCTGTATATTTGTCTGTAGTTATGTCTTGTTTATTTGTATGTACAGTTGCAAGAAAAAGTATGTGAACCCTTTGGGATTACAAGGAGTCTTGCATGACTTGGTCATAAAATGTGCTCAGATCTTCATCTACGCCACACCAATAGAAAACTACAGTCTGCTTAAGAATATACAACACAAACATAATATGATTTCATGTTTTATTGAATATAGCATGTTAACATTCACAGTGCAGGGTGGAAAAGGTATGTGAACCTTTGGACTTAATACCATCCTGTTGCATCACCCATCCTCTGTGGAACTTCAGTTGGTGAACAGATGGTCTTACGCTTTCCTGCAATATGTCTTGATAAACTTTGGGATTAATAATCATTAATCAATGTTAACAGTCCAGTGCCTTAAAATCCCCTCAAAAAATATTTGTTTATTCGAAAGTTTTTCAGGGCGTGGCACATTAAATTAATTGTTACTTTATACCTTTGGCCTCTACATTATACTTGGTAAAAAATCAATGACAACAATCCATCCAGACCCTGAGGCAGCAAAGCAGCCCCAAACCATGATGCACCCTACGTTTTACAGTGGAGATTAGGTTTTCTGTGCCTTTTGTTCTCCACACATAGTGTTGTGTGTTTTTTCCAAACAACACCATTTTGGTTTCATCTGTCCACAGAATATTTTGCCAGTAGTAATGTGGAAAATCCAGGTGCTCTTTCGCAAACTTCAAACGTGCTGCAATATTTTTTTGGACAGCAATGGCTTCCTCAGTGGTGTCCTCCCATGTACTCCATTCTTGTTTAATGTTTTCCTTATTGCAGATGTGTCAACAAAAATTTTAGCATGTTCCAGAGGTTGCTGTAAAGTCTTTAGCTGACACTCTAGGATTCTTCTTTACCTCATTAAGTATTCTGCGCTGTGCGCTTGCAGTCATCTTGCTAGATGACCATGCCTAGGGAGAGTAGCAACAGTCAACCATTTTTGATCATAGGTGTTCTGAGAGCTCTTCTGCGAGGTATGGTTCACATCAGACAGTTCTTCTTGAAACCAGTAAACCTAAAACTGGTGTGTGTTTCTAAAGGGCATGACAGCTTTCAGCAACACATCCAATAACATCACACTGATTGGACTCAATTGACTCTGAAGGTTGGCTCACTCCTGGCTTCTGCAGCAAGGGATAGAGTGCTCTTTCCAAGACAGCAGAGCACCTTCCACAAGGCTGGCACAGTGAGTTACTTTGTTTGGAACTAATCCCCAAGACTGTACTCTGCAGTCAGACTTGGCTGCAGTGAAGCTGTCCTTCCCACTTTATTTGGACTACAAACAAAGAACCCCAGTTGTTTGCAAATAACTTATGTTGTGGAAATTCACATTGTTGATTAAGGAGAATTGTGACAGAGAACCTGAAAAAGTAAGGCAGTTGGGGACAGGGCCTGATAGAGAGAGGCACCTGTGGGGGGTCCCAGGACTGGGGAGATTACCATAATGTGGCGGTCTGCGGGCTGGATTCCTCAGAGGAAGGCGTCCTTGTCCGGAGTAAACAGGCTGCTTGATGCCTACCTCACCCAGACCAGTTATACCTATAATATATAGTATAATAGAACATAATTTCTTGTCCTAATGTCCTAAACTAAAGTGCTCTCAAGACTATAAAAGACACATTATTATTAAATAATTTTCTGTATATTTTATTAAAGATTTTGACATACCATTTACTTATTTTTTTATTAGCTTCTTAAAACCTAGGGGGATCCAATGATCTGGGGAGTCTTAAAGAGTGAAACACTGTAGTTTCCATATGAAAAATGTACGGTATTTTTATATCTGACGGTAAGCAAAAACCTCCATATTTGCAGACATTTCATCAATAAACATTAAGGTTGGCCAGTGACTGTCCAAATTTTAGATTTTGGCCCACTTTCTTTTTATGAAGCCCTCTGTAAGTGATAAGCACACACAAACACCCAGTGACAAGAAGTTACTGCACAAAAAGTGACCACACAAAAACACAGGGATGGTTTCGGATGTCCCTCTCTTAAATAAGCTAAGGACTCTGTACCCTGGTAGGGGTGACCAATGGGCCAAGCATCCAAAGCTACCAAGCCCTCAAATTCCTTAAGGGTATGTTTTCACGGATCACATACACTTTAGCTGGCAGATGCTCTGTTCAGACATCCACTGATGCAGGGGTTACTCCACTACGTTAACCCCTGCATCGGCAGAACGGCTCAGCGCTGTGAGAACACAACATCCGCTGAGCAGGTAATGTGTATGTCATATGTCGGAATCACCGCCAAGCACTTTGCTTAAAGTAGGGGGTCCCGACGGATGGGGAGACATGGCCTTAGGCTGTTTTACACCGCTTAGCAGGCGGCAGGCTTAGCAGGTGGCAACCCAAGTGATGTGCAGTCTGCAAGTCCTCTTCATATTATTACATTGTGTTATTAGATTCTTACTGCTCGAAGCATTTTGTTTCGCTTTAAATTTACCACTCTGAATCACAGTTTGCGGTACAGTTTGAGAACAGGTATGTGTGACAGATCCCTAAGGTTTCTGTGCCTTTAAATCATTAAGGATTGTAGCGGGAATACATTACAGATTCCTGGAGCTTTGGCGGCTCTGACAATGGCTGTGAAGATAAATAGGGCTTTGATAAAGGAAGGTGGAGAGAAGGAGACAATGTGGGTGAATGGAGGCCTGATTGCTCGAGAGCTGCCATTGTAACATCGCCCCCTCTGTCGGGTTCTCCATGTGTGCGGCACCACATCCACCCCCCTTCTTCTCCATTGTTAATAGAATCCCATACATTATAAGACAGGAAGTCAGGCGGTTTATCTGCAAGCTGCCAATCATCTGTTCTCAGAGTTCCCAGCCTTTAGCTCACTATTCGTCTTCATTGTTTAACTACGCAGTGCACACGAAAGGAAATGGTCGTATCCTCCGTGTTATGTCTCTCTTTAGTTTTTTTTGTCTGACTGTCTTTTTGCTCCTTGGAGTTCTGCATGCAGAGGTGGTTATAGTCTATCGGACACCCCCAAACCAAAATGTAATATGGTGAAGCTTAATGAGCAGGCTGCATTACTTCTACCACACTACCAGTCCCAAAGTGGCAACGCTCACCCTTTTGTGTCCATAGATCAGTCAACAGCATACCGGAAAACAACTGGGCGCTCGGGTTGGTTATAACCCTATTACCATATTAACCCTATGGATCAACCGATTCATAACCACCTGGGGCAGTTGCCAGGGGGTGCTGACGGAGCCGATAGCGTTGTGGAGACATAGGGTATAGACTTAGCTCCGTCATACACCATTAGATCTCTCTGTCAGATATCCTTTAGATCTACCAACAACTATGTAGTATAGACTTGTTTAGAAAGTCCCTCATATTACATGGTTTTGGTAAAACAAAAGGAGATCTAAAGGAAATATGACAGATATCAAATAGGCACCCTAAAGGTAGGCATACACATAAGCGATCCCTCCTCGATAGATTAAGGTTTTACTGCAGTGGCATGACATCATCCCACTGCAGCCGCCCCTCAGCTGATTGGCGGGCACCCTTTGTGTGCTGGCCATTACTTTGAATGGGGACTGCCGCCCCCATTCAACTTGCTGAATTTGTGAGCTGATGGCAAACCCTCTGAAAATAATCTTATCACCAAAATTTCAGAAGATAGAGAAGGGTTGTGGGAACATTTGAAGAAAAAGGTTTTGCTCTAGCACATGTAGTTTTTGCAAAAATTTGATTCAAATTCCAAGTCGAAATGCAATATTTTTATTTGACCTAATTCATGCAAAAACTATTTGTGTTAGAGCCATACTTTTTTTTGTAAAATATTTTCAACCCTTCTCTACATCTCCAGCAAGTTTAGTGATGGTGATACCATTCTCAGGGGCTTTGCAATTAACTTGAAATTGTCAAAATGGTGGAAAAAAAATTCGACCATCTCTACATATAATGTGATGTTATTTCAAAACTGATTGATTCCTTTTCAAAGCACACTGCCCATGCTCCATATTACCATTGGCTACAATTCTTTTGTAATACCTAGAAAATCATAAAGATCAACTGAAAATTTCCAAACATGTCTGATCACTGTGTAGCCCCTGCCAGGGACAGGAGCTGATAGAGTTAACTGTTTAGGAGGGAGAGTTGGTGTCACAGACAGGTGCAGTTAAAGTTGTCTGTCAGCATAGGCCTTGGCTCTCTGCCAAGGTCTGTGAATGTATCATTTTGTGTGCTCTCTACCTGTTTCTGAGTGGCTAAGGGAAATTGCGCCTTTTCCAGAGAATGGGAGGGGAGAAGTTTATATAAGTGCTGGACACAGGAGGTAGAGTCAGTCTTTGCCCAGGGAGCTTTCCCTGATGGGGGGCCCTGGGAGTGATGTGATAGAGAAGTGATGGTGATGAGTTGTGCCTAGCTGGGGACCAGAGAAGAGAGAGGATCTGAGTCTGGGGAGCGCCCAGCTAGAAGGGAGAGCCGGTTACTCTGTCTGCAGAGGGGTAAAGGTCTCCAGAGCAGCAGCCGCCGAGGACAATCTCCAGGCGTTAAAGGGGGACTCTATCCAGGTTCTGAGGCAGACGGATCAGTGGCAGTGAGGTCTGTTTCCAAGATTCCCCAAGGAGGATTAGTCAAGACAGTGCTGTGCTCGTGCTATTGAGAGAAGAAGCTGCCTAGGGGAAGCTAGGCCAGAGTCTGCTGTGAGTTTTGTGCTATTGAGAGGAAGAAGCTGCCAAGAAAGGAGCTAGGACCTCAGATGTTCGGAACAGCCTTGTCCCCAACCCTCCTTCCACCTGATGACATGTGCCAAATAAAATTCAACTTAATTTTCAAGTAAGTGTCTCATGGTCATTTCTGCTACCCGGTATCCCACTACACACAGCAGCACCTACGGGTGTCAGTGCTACAACTGCTCGATTGATTTTCTGTTTAATTTCCATTTCTTTGGGAAGATCAATTCAGGTAAAAACGATCAACTTAAAACAATCGATCAAACAGTCGAACTAACTAAAAAATTGAGCTGTGTGTGCCCACCTTAAAAAGAGTCATGTCGGCTGTGTACACATGTCGTAGCTCTGTAAACAGACACAAAGAACAGGAGAGCGATAACCAGAGCTGTCATAAACAGAATGTTTAGCTATTGGTCGCAAATAAATTGCAATCAGACATTTCCTGTTAGCTTGGCCTTATCGGGTAAAGCAATGTAAGTTTGTGATGCAACATGTTCATATCAGCAAGGATTTTCTTCACCAGGTTCAGTATTTTTATCCATCTTTACCATCAAGCGGCGGGTAAAAAAAACGCCTCTTCTCTGCTCAGGATCAAAAAACGTGAAAATGATTCCTCTCCAGGGGCCTGCGAGGGCTGATCCATCCCAGGCTACAAAGCACCTCATATTACTGTCATCTGCTCAGCACTAACATGGAATCTCCGGCTCAGTTTATAAATTCTGACTCCAAAACGTGTCATTTCGCTTAAGGAGCCGTCTGTGCCAATAATGTGAGTCTGTCATTAGATATTTAAAAGCACAAAGCATTCATTAACATACAGAGGACTGACAGATTCTGGTGTATAACACTGATATATTTATACTGAGGGGAAGAATAGGGGGTAGAAGAGGGGAGGAGATGAAGAAAGAAGGGGGGTGATGAAGTAAGGGAGACAGAAAAAGGGCAACGGTGGGTGAGATGAATAGTGTTGAGCTCGAATATTCGAATTGCGAATATATTCAACAAATATTGCCTATTCGATAATTTGCAAATTTCACTAATATGGTGCCGGATATTTGTAATTTCAAATATATTTGCAATATTCTACATTGGGATGCTTATGGCTTTGGATTGCGAATATATATTGGCAATGTGAACATAAATAGCACACACCATTCATGTTGAAGGTAATCGTGAGGCGATTATAATTGGGAATGTGCTCGCAAAGGCGAATATTAAATCGACTATTAGTAGAATTATTCATGAAATATTGCGAATTCGAATATTGCCTATGCCGCTCATCACTAGAGATGAAGAGGGGGAGTAGGAAAATGGGGGCTAGGAGGGGATAAACAAGGGAGAACCGGGGCAGAGACAGGGAAGATATGAAGACATGAAGGAACAATAAAGAGCGGTGGTCTCTAATCTTCAAACAGAGGAACTTTGATAGAGTAAGTATGTTGTTTATTGAGGCCCCCGATGGATGCGTATAATCCTGGTTGTCAACATCCCCTGCTCGCTAATGAGCGTACAATATGATAAATTCCAGGCAGATGTGACTTTGATGAGACCGCCAGTCCCTTTGCATCCCTGTGTTGGTCACAAATACATTTTAATCATGACTAACAGCAATTCACAATAATTACAGAGAGGATATTTATACGACACAGCCGTGTCCTCAGATGTGACCTGAAAAATGATTGTGGAATACAGATGGCCACACTTCATCCTTACAATAACTAGGAACAGAATTATACAATATTGTAGGATGATATAACCCAGAGCATCCATTCAACCCTAACGCAACGCATCCCTCAATGCTGCCTGCGCCAGGGATGCGTTCCTGACGCAGTGTCAGGGGGTGTACATTAAATACACACACCCTTGCGTTTGACATGTGTCCAATGTATTCGCCATGGGTGCCTCTCATCCACGGTGCGTTCAGGTTCCCTTGCAAATTCCAGAATGCACCTTGTAAACCATTCCATTAATTAGCAAATGATGCATTTATGGTGCGTTAAAAAATGTGCCGCAAAATGTGCCATGTAAAGAATACCTTTTACAGTGTTGGTAAGATCCCTTTTCAAAAACTATGTACACGTTGAATAATTTGGAATGATGGATTTTGATTCTGTCCCATGGAAGACCCCCATAGAGGACATTGGGTGTTGAACAGGACCCAATCTGTCTTGACCAACCAATCACCAATAAAAGCTGACATCTGTAAACATGTGATATTCCACCGACACCATCACAATAGGCCACCTCGACCCAATATTATCTAATGTGTGTACAAGCCTTTTCATTGACAGTCAGAATGCCACCTACAAACAGACAAACCTTGCAATGTTGTAGGAGTGTTTAGCTTCAGAAGTAAGAACTTCTGAAATAAATAAATGTCCTTAATATTTGTGAGTTAATGTAGATTAAGCACAAAAACGGATCCTGAATGTATAATGTAATAATTACACTTTACAAAGATTTACATTTTGGATCATGTGAATAATCAAACATTGAAGTATAAAGAAACCTTAATTTTTTTTATAAAATTGGGAAATAAAGCAGCATAAAAAGGCAGCGGAAAAGCCCCACTTGAACAGCATTGCAGGTGAAGATCAATGGACACCACTTTGCATGGGTGTACCACATTGTGAACACGAAGAGAACAATGGCCCATTCATTAGAATGGGATGTGTCCTCTTTGCATGCTTTTCCCCAAGTTGGGTATGCGAAAACACGGACACCGAAAAAAGAAGCAGTGGACACATGGCCTTAATATGACTGCTAAATTGTAAAATGCAAACAAACAAATCTACGAGGGAAAGAAATATACAAATTTTAAAAAATGCATGGTTGCATATGTGTGCACACCCTTAAATTAATACTTTGTTGAAGGAGATTTAATTTCAGAATTAAGTAATCTTGGGTGCAAGGTGTTTTATTTTTCCCAAAAATTACTTAATGAACACATTTTCCCACATGTGTTAAGGAGAACTGTATTTTTTCTTTATTTTAGCTGGGCCTGGATGCCTTTAAAAAAAAAATCATAAGCGAATGAACACCATCTCAATGCTTAATGGGGTTGTCAGTATCATGCTTTGGGGTTGCTAGTTGTAAGTTGAAACTGCAGAAAGTTGTGGAGCTAGGGTATATTGACCCCACTTGAAATGCTGTTCTGCCACATCCCACATAAATAGAGAAACTTGTAAAAAAGATGGTTTCCTCACTTTCCTGTTTGGGGTATGGGGATAATAGGGAGTTTTAAATGGGCAGTACACCAAAAGTATAAAAGTAAGTAATTTTATTGCCAAAACATTGTGTTTACGCCAAAGTTGTGCTGCATCATATACATGGTGATCCATATCCCAAACAGGGAAGGTTTCTCTATAGAGGAAATCATGAACAACTCAAAATGCCATTAATTTCTTGGCCAAAAAACTAGGTGTCTGCTTAAAAGCTGAAGTAATTTCACCATTTCAACACAGTGACCTCAAGCATACATTCAAATAAACAAAAGAACGGCTTTCACCAGATGAAAACTAATGTCTCGCAATAGTCCAACTACAGCCCAGACCAAAATCCAATAGAAAATCTGTGGGATGAGCTGAAGAGGGTTGTGTACAAGAAACACCCTAAAGCCCCCCATACACGTTCCGATTTTTCGTACGAATTTTGCCCGACCGACCGATCGGGAGATTAATCGATCGGGAGATTAATCGGATTCGGAATTATGTACCTGACCGATCCCGATGTCTCAAAATCGTCCGAAAAATCGATCGGGACCGCTTCGGACCTGTCCGTAAATTTTTGGTCGATCTGCTGTTAATAAATAGGGTCGGGCTGATGGATCGGTGATAATTCGAATTCCGATTTTTCGTGCCAGCCGACCGACCGACCATAACATTTTAGGTGAAAATCGGGTGACAGGATCAGACGAAAAATCGGTCGGAAGAATAATCGGAACGTGTATGGGGGGCTTTAGGCAGCATTCACATATACGCTTGCTTTTAAGCAGCCACCCCCTTAAAGAATGCTCCCATGGCTAATGTTGCTAAATCAAAAGGTGCTTTAACCTCCCTAGCGCACTGCTGAGGTCCAGATTTCTGTACCAAAAGCGCACCA
>CM070038.1:38681429-38693846 GCA_036250615.1 Ptychadena robeensis | reverse complement strand
ACATGTGCAGTTGTAAGGGTAGGAAAATATTTCAGGGTAGCAAATTATCTCAGAACACCGGGACAAGTGGCCACATTTCACTTTACATTATTTCCTGTTCTAAAGACAGCTGTAATCTTTTGACATGATTTCTAGTGGCCCTGACTAAAGAAATAGGGTCAATTGAGTTATCATATCAACACCGACAGGGTGATCACATGGCTTTGATGGAAAACAAAGCCACATAGATTTATGTAGAAAATTTGGACTAAGCAGTTTCAGCAACAAAAAAAAAACTCCTACCCACATACACACATTAAAAGAAACTTTCCTGGAAGTGACGTCACAAGTTCCCCCCTGGTGTAACATACCCTCCCTTCTAACTTGAAAGCAAACAAACTTTCTTCACATCTACAACAATTGTGGGGATCAAACCATGTTAAGTAATTAACTCGCAAGTCAGATAGGGAAATGTTCAAAATGAAATTTCACCATCTCTTGAAACATTTGCAAAATGTCCACAAGATGGCTCAGCTGCTTGTTTATATTTTACCAGTACCCCTCGGGATTATCACTTTCAGATTACAGAAAGAGCAGAGAGCTGAGTTTGCAGGGGGTTCCTCCCCTGGGTGGTGCGGACCCCAGGTTGGAAACTGTCAGGGCTATGTTAGCAACAGCTTTATAACCTTTAGGAACCATAAAAAAAGGTTCCTGAGGACAGTATGTTTTACCTCACAGAATTCAAATATAGTGTATATGGTTTCGGTTGTGCAATCAACAAAACAGAGCGGGAATAATCACACAAAAATATACATTTATTTCGAATACACTGAGATAAATACGCATATAATAAAGGATAATAATACCGCAAGATTTATATGACCAAGTCAAGTCAGATATCAAAATGACAACATCAACATGTAATTAACTCAATATACAGTATATGGTGTCATGATTGAATATTGGCGAGGCATTAAAAACTCTCAGTTATGTAACAAATCTCACACGCAGGGAATACATGAAACTTAAACTCTGCAAGATCTATGCCAAAAATCTCAGATAAAGGCAATTATTTATTCAAGGTAACGAGCTATGGTCGTGATACAGGCTAATGGCAAACTGCCAGAGTGTCACTATAAGTCTATAGAAACAGCTTAGTTGGTGTATGCATCTCACCAAGAGGTCTTACTTATCATAGACTATTCTAGCGCGACTAAACAGAGAACTTCTAAGTATCACGCCAGCTTGTTGAGAAATGTAATGTAAAATATATACTTTACCAAGATAGTGGGCAATGAGACCTCGCGTTTCAATGGCTGGATCCCCCTGGTTGTGGTAGCTGGAACTTTGTTTAGTATATTGGTGGCAGGATCTCCCTGGAATCAGGATGGCAGGATCTCCTGAGTATTCTAATGCCTCCTTTTTAGGGAAAACTTTACCTTACAGACACACCCCGATAACATTAAAATTGTCCAATCGTATTAGACAATTTTTATATTGGAACCTTTTAGGCCAAAATAATGTAATGTTACCATTAGATCGCTGGATGGCAGTATGGTATAAACAAAACAGTAAAATAAAATGTTAATATTAGGAATTCAAGAACAGGTGTTCATTACAATGTTTCAAAATAGGTATTTTGTGAACAATGCCTGCTTGATTTTAGGATGAATCACATGCTGGTAAAGTAACTAAAAATGTTTCTGTTCACAATATTATATACCCAGACAGACATCACAGGCCTTTTCCCAACCATCTACAATGTTCCAAGGACAGGCCTGATAATATTATAAGAACCTCTTTTGTTCTCACATGAACCACCTGGAAACGTCTTGCATAGTTCTCCTCAAAACTACAAAATGGAGAAAACAAAACAAAATGGCTTATGTATATATGCCAATAGATATTAGAACTAAGCATATATATAAAACGTTATACCCCTTATAAAAGGCATGATAAAACCATTGTTAACTGAATCAATATTAATAAACATATTTAGATGTCAGTAAGTTACTTTCTCTTTTTCCAAAGGAATTTTTTTTAGGTGTAGAACACTTTTGAAAAATTTATTTGCAACAAAAATGGGCACACTGTCATACCCTGTGGGCAGAGGTCATCATATTGCAATGCCAACTCCACAGATATTAAAGTATTAATCAGAGTATTTTTTTCAGCTTCATCAAGCCAAGGTTCTTCTGACACTGAGGGGTTCCGCCCTCTATATCAGTCTACAAAACACGCTGGGATCACCAGCAAGGATATGTCCCCTTTAACAAGAAGCCAGAGCTGACTTTTAGTGATAAGGGGAAATTAAAGCCTGGATTAGTTTTAAAGTCAAGAGGAAACAGAAAAAAAAAATGTGTTCAGTTCCTTTGATTTTTAATTTCTAGAAATTATTTATGACACATGGGATGGAGAGGCCCCGCTGCTTCTCATAGAGCCAGGCGATTGTTCAACAGCCGAGGTCATCAAAAGATCTCTGCACAGAAAAATCACCAGAACGCCTTGTCGTACACTTAGAACTATAATTAATGAGATTGCATTAGCCAAAAAAATTGCTTTTATATAGAAGCCACACATTTTGGGGGTCAAAGTAAATCGTAAAAATAAAATATGTATGCTGAAGAAAGAATTTGTCAAAAAAAATGTTTTCTGTTAAAGGAGCAAATCTGGCCAACTAACAGACAGATGCGACCAGTGCAGTTTCTAGCCTTTTGGGGGCCCTATGAAAGTTCTTGCTTCAGTGGGGGCCACTCATCACACTGGTGGGGGCCACTCATCACACCACCCACCCCCCCCTCCCCAATCGGCAGCTCACGATATTTGGATCTGCACGTGAGAGGGCGCTGGGTATGCATGCGACATGTAGTTGTTTTCTTTCCTGACGGCTCCATGTCAGCATACACAATGATTGGCTCCGCCCCTTTAACCCCTGTGTGTATGCTGACATGGAGTGCATCCGGAAAGGAAAAAATGCTAAGTATAATAGGAATTTTCCGTCACCTCACCTGTCCATGTATGTTCTCTGCAGTGCAATGGGACGCGGTGATGTTAACACTTTTCAAACTTGCAAGCCCACCTATAGAACATCCGCCAAGTGGTGACACCCAACCTACCTGTCGTACCTCTCACACCCATTGCTTTACAGGGAAGTCTGCATGCCTGATGTATGCACACTGTACAGCTGGTGTGCGGTATCTTATAATAAACACATATTATAACACAGATATTTGCTGAGCTGATAAATATTGTACAGGATAGGCCTGTGAACTATTATTTATTACTTGTCAGCAGTATATTATTAAACAGTGCAGTCATTGCAAAATGAGCCATATATTTTAATAATATCCAGTTAGGGGAATTCACTTTTCCCTCCTGCAGAGTAAATTAAACGTAATGAAAGAAAATGTCAAATTTCACATTTCTACAGGATGTTTCTGGGCTGTCATCTCTGCCACAGCGTAGGAAGGTGACAGGCGCACAGGTGTGCTTCTGTCCACACTCCTGCTCAGCATGCCAATGGGCCAACATGCATTACACTTTTTGGTTGCCAAGTCAAAAAAGCTGACATTATACGAGGGTCTCTACTGCCTATTCTGGTAATCAGTTGTAGTAGGGAGCTGGTTAGAAAAGTTATTCGTCAGGTAGAGCAGAAAAGGAAACATGATTCAAGCTCCCAGCTGGCATGTTACAAATCAGAATAAACGTACCATATTTTTCGGACTATAAGACACACTGGACCATATGACGCACCCAGTTTTTAGAGCAGAAAACCAGAAAAAAAAATTGAATACGTTTTCACATCAATTGTGTCAATGCAATGGATTGAATGAATGCAATATTGAATTCAGCCAGTAGATGTCACTAGCAGCAGTACATTCACAGCACAAGGGCATCCTCCTCACTGACTGAAAGGAGAGGGGCCAACAGCTGCTCTCCAACGTCATCTTCCTCACTGGCTGGAAGGAGGGCGGCCAATAGCTACTCTCCTCTCAATCTCTGCTCTCCTCTCCGGCTGGCTGTTCCTGTGTCCGTGGGAGCTGCAGAGTGATTGCAGTTTCCACGGACACGGAGAGAGGGATAGATGGCAGTTCATCTCTCTCTCTTCATTGCTTATACCAGCAGGGCTTTGTTGGCATAAGCAATTATACAGTTCAGATGGGAGATCCAGACACTGACCGACATCTCTCATCTTGACAGCTCCCCGGCTAATCTCCTTGCCGGGAGAGCTGGCGTGAAGCCAAGCCATCCGAGTGGCCACGGGGGTCACGCATTTGAACCATAAGACGCAGGCACTTTTTCCACCCAATTTTTTTTAAAAAGTGTGCCTTATAGTCCGAAAAATATGGTACATTTTATGTACCAGGAATACACATTGAAGAATGTGTCTCAATATTCTAGCTGACTACAGATCCCAATGTGATGACCAATAGAGACATACAGTCAGGTCCATAAATATTGGGACAATTCTAATATTTTGGGCTCTATACACCACCTGATTTAATTTGAGGGTATTTACATTCAAATCAGGTGAACGGTGTAGGAATAATAACAGTTTGCATATGTGCCTCCCACTTGTTAAGGGACCAAAATGAATGGGACAATTGGCTTCTCAGCTGTTCCCTGGCAAAATAAAATGTCTTGACCTGCACTTCCAAGTAGTTTGTCCACGACTCCCGACACACAGACTCCCTCTCAGGTTGAAGAAGTAGCTGACATAATCTCCAGATGCTGGGCTACGATGGATCAGTCCGTCCACAATCTTGTAACTTTTTATGTAGTAGAAATGGTCCGCACACTGCAATCTTTAAAAAACTTCAGTTTTATTTCAAAATTAGTTCATAAATACAGAATATTTCATCATTATCCCAATAACAATCTGCAGATAAAAGGTCCATTTCATTTCAAGTGTGCTATTTGCATTTGGAATATGTTGTTGTCAACTCTCAATATGAGATCCAAAGAGCTGTCCCTATCAGTGAAGCAAACCATCATAAGGGCTTGTCCCCACATTGGCGCTGCGGCCAATCACGCCTATAGATATGAATGGACGTCCATTCATTTTCTATGGACGCGATACATAGGGGTGGCTGCATTGACACTGTATCGGAGGTCCGATCGATCGGCCAATTAAGTGTGTCCGTTCACTACATACCACCTTGTCCCATGGATTCCTGGACGATTCCGTGTCCGATCGCTTACTTCACAAATGGCAACCCCCCTGATGTGTGCTGAATCGGATCAGAAAGACCAACATGTTGGTTCTCTGTGTATGGGGGCCTTTAGGGATAAAAAACAAAACAAACCTATCAGAGAGATAGCAAAAACATTAGGCATGGCCAAAACAACTGTTTAGAACATTCTTAAAAATAGGCAATGCACCAGTGAGCTCAGCAACACCAAGAGACCCAGAAAAACACGTAAAATAACAAATTCTTTCCCTGGTGAAGAAAACACCCTTCGCAACAGTTGGCCAGATCAAGAACAATCTCCAGGAGGTAGGTGTATGTGTGTCAAAGTCATCAATCATGAGAAGACTTCACCAGAGTGAATACAGAGGGTTCACCACAAGATGTAAACCATTGGTGAGCCTTAAAACTGGATGGCCAGATTAGAGTTTGCCAAAAGACATCTAAAAAAGCCTTCACTGTTCTGGAACAACATCCTATAGACAGATGAGATGAAGATCAACTTGTACCAGTGATGGGAAAAGATGAGTATGGAGAAGGAAATTAACTGCTCATGATCCTAAGCATACCACCTCATCAGTGAAGCATGGTGCTGGTAGAGTCATGGCATGGGCATGTATGGCTGCCAATGGAACTGGTTCTCTTGAATTTATTGATGATGTGACTGCTGACAATAGTGTTTCAGGCTCAGTTATCAGCTCATATTCAGCCAAATGCTTCAGAACTCATTGGACAGCCCTTTACAGTGCAGATGGACAATTACCCAAAGCATACTGCAGAAGCAACCAAAGAGTCAATCCGATTGAGCATGCATATCACTAGCTAATGTCCCAATATTTGTGGACCTGACTGTATAGAGCAGGTTGAGTGTTGTAGTGCTCTGGCACTCTGCAGCATTTGTTCCAGCTCCATCCTCTTTCACTGACTGGCAAAGGATGGGTTAACAAATAAACGCTTTACACGGCGCGGTGTAAATGACATGCATAATTCTCCTGACATGATGCTCATTCATAGGAGAGGTCATGAATAATTTATAAGATGGAAACATGAAAATATTTAAGAGTTCGTTCAGTTTCTCAATGAATTATTATGAATGTCAGGTTAAACAGCACAGGAGGCTTGGAGGTAGGATGCTGTGATTGGCTGCTGGGATGCAGATTGGATGGGAAGGCCAGAGATTTAGGCTCATACATGGTCCAATTTAGTTCCGATATAAAATAATGATCAAATCTGAAGTAAATTCTACTACTGGAGATCTGGAAAGAGATCCATGTTGGGGTTTCTATTCGAATGTAAAGCATACATGATGGTAAATTTTAGAACATGAGTGTATAAACAATCTAGCAGCGTGACGGTGAACCTATGGCATGTGTGCCCAAGACGGTACACAGAGCCATCTTGGTTGGCGCACATGTAGACAGACTGGGTATCTGTAGTTTGTCTCTGATTGGTAGGGAGGGGAGGTGATTCCTTTTTTTTTTGTCTTATTGACTGTTAATGTTACAGAGAACTTAAATAAAAGTTGATTATTGATGGACATTTCCGTTCCTCAATTGTGTCTACAATTACACCATTGCAACTAGTCAACATCATAAAAAGTACAGGCACAGTACAGTACACCTGTATTCTATGATTTTACTATGTGATCAGGCTGCAACACTTGAAACATTATATCAATTAAAAAGGTTAGAGGCTTGAACAGGGACAGATCCGTGTAAAGCTGGGAATAGACGGTACGATATTGCAGCCTCCAATTCCTGCACGACCCGATCCCTAAGGGATGCGGGAGCGCGCACGGCATCGGATCGGGGATCGGATCATGCAGGAATTGGTACGTGTATGCCCAGCTTTAGACATTTGTTAACACCAATAATAATAAGGGTTAGGATTTACTTGATTGTTTCGTCTCTGATCCGGCACATAAGGGAGATGGTGACCAGGGACAATGGCTGGTCAGGGATGTTTCCATCCTTCTATAGCAGAGGGGGTCAATCTATTAAATGTAGTATAACTTGACATCACAGAAGGCACATAAAGTTCAGCAACGGTATGAAGCACCATTCTAAACACAGCTATTGTTAAATGGTCCTCAATCTGCACCTGTGTTGTTTGAATGGGGATGGAGGCTCAACAATATTTCTATCTAGAAAAGGGTGGCCCTGCAGGAAAAGTTTAGGAACCACTGGCCTATGGTAACACCAGAATGGCCCCCTTCTCCAGCAGATGGCATCGTGGCCATGATTTCTGCCTCCATAGGAATAAACAGAGGGAGAGAAAGCTTCTCAGACCTTTCCTAGGAACGTTGAGTGTTGTATAATCTCCCACACTGGTCTGTGAACCCTACCACACTTTTAAGGCCCCCATACACCTTACACGCTTACCATACAATTTCTGTACATTCAACTTTTCTTCTACCAAAACCATGTAATATGAGGACCTTTCTAAACCTTCCAATCACTATGTATTCTATCAGGGAGGCCACTATACTACACAGTTGTTGGTAGATCTAATGGAGTGTATGGATTGATCTTAAGGTGTATGGGGGGCTTTAGAAAGAGTTCTACGGGTAATCAAAACACCTACCCTTCCTCACCCCTACTTGTCTGGACCAAGAACAACATTGTCTGCATTAACATGCAGGTCAATGGCACCCCCACCCCTTGGCGTCATCGAAAGCTATGAAGAGGCAGAACCTAGAAGGATCGGTGGGGATGCTGACGTGCCACAGGCTCCCTCTGATAGGTAAGGTGCCCTAAGTTTAGTTTTGGGTGAGTTGTGTTTGTAAACTCACCCCAAACTAACTTGGGCAACTCTTCAGGAGTTTAATGACTATGTATGCAGAAAGTGTGGTCACGATCCCATCTGCTGGAGAAGGGGGGGACATTCTGCTGTCACATGTTATTCCAAGCGTTTATTAAGCCTTTATGGCAGGATCGTCACCCTTCCCAAGACTTTCAGGATTAAATTCAGGTAATTTTTTTTGCATGGGAAGGAAGCATAATAAAAACAGGGAAGTCACCCTTCCCAAGTCTTATTTTGCTAAGGACAGGTTGGTCACCAGGGTTTTACAAAGAAAAGCAGATGAGGACATATGGGGTGATGTGAACTATATGACGACTTATGTCACCTTCCACCTTTTATTCATTGATCAGTATTAATCATGGATGTATGTAATGATTACATTTACTAAGTCATCCAATGATGACATCATATTCCCGTTTGTCCAGAAGCCTTCTTAAATATAAAAAAATTGGGTTATTTCAGGCGTCCTCCTTTGACGATGTTTTACTGATTAATAAAATAAAGACATCAGAAGAGAGGGAGCAAACATTTGCTGAAATGTCGAGATTATCAAACAAGACGGAGCAGGGAGAGGAAATTAAAATCGACCAAGTCAATAGGAAAATATGATTTAGCTGTCTGGCTGAGTTGTAATTCATAATAGCGTCTATCAGTCGCTTTTCTTAAAGGGGAAACGTAGCCGCTGTCAGTGGGTAGTCCTATAGGTTTACAGGTTCTCCTTCTTGTGACCACATGGATATGACTGCTACTTCTCAATCTGATGTGATTCACACTGGGAATGCATTGTTTCACCCAATCTGACCTAACTGGCAGAATTACACAGCAAACAGAAAGAAATGCTAACAAAAGGGTTAAAGATGACTATCAGTCTCTGTAGGACTGGGGCTCCATGCAAGATCTCACCTTGTGGGGTATCACTGGTGATAAGAAAGGTGAGGAATCAACCCAGAACTACACAGGAGGAGCTGGTCAATAAAATGACAAAAGAGTGCTGGGACCACAGTTTCAAAGGTCACTGTCGGTAGAACACTACGCCGTCATGGTTAAAAATCATGTAATGCATAGAAGGTTCCCCTGTCTTTACATGTACAGGCCTGTCTGAAGTTTGCCAATGATCATCTGGATGATCCAGAGGAGGCATGGGAGTCATGTGGTCAGTAAAAAAAGTAAAACTTTTTGGTCTAAACTTCACTCGCCATGTTTGGAGGAAAAAAGAAGGATGAGTTGCATCCCAAGAACACCATCCCTACTGTAAAGCATGGTGGTGGTAACATCATGCTTTACATACTTTGGGTGTGCTTTTCTGCTAAGGGTACATGACAACTGCACTGTATTAAGGAGAGGATGACTGGGGCCATGTATTTTGATTTTGAGCAACAATCTCCTTCCCTCAGTCACAGAATTGAAGATGGATGGGTCTTCCAACATGACAAAGATCCGAAGCACACAGCGAGGATAACCAACTTTGTGTTGCTCAGCGACTGCCCAGAAACCTGACAGATCTAGAGATCTGTGTGGAGGAGTGGGCCAAAATCCCTGTTGCAGTGTGTGCAAACCTGATCAAGAACTACAGGAAATGTTTGTCACTAGAAGTGGAAAGAAAATATTCTTTGATGTTCTACCTCCTCCCTATGCCCCACAAATTCTTTTTCCCTGTTGGAGGATGTTTGTGCTCCAAAAGGGTGTTGGGCTTTAACTCTGATGATCGGGATGACAACCATATTTGATGGTGAAGCAGCCCTGGCACTCCATTGCCCAGTAGGTGCCAGACATGGCCCTATAATCAATGCACACAATGCACAATATCTCACAGGCTTCACCTCATTCTCCATTGTTAAAGAATCTGTGGAATCCGTTGAGTAAATAAATGCTTCACAAGGGAACCTTGAGCCATGGCGAACCCGCTTCTCGCTGCGAGGAGAGGTCATGCTTTACACAAAGATTCTGCAACAGACACAATGTGAGCAGGAATCACCCAACCAGACGCCATTCGCAGTCTGACTGCCTTTTCATCCTGGCTGCCGCATCTGCTGAATACTCATGTGTGTCATTTCAGTTCAGGTTATGAGACAATAATGTGTCGCACACTGGCACCATTGTTGTGCTTAGATAGCCTTTTTACCTGAGTGGAGCTGTTTGTTACATCAAATAGAACCGCCACTTATCTATCTGAGGATAAAAATAACCTGTGATGCGGCACGGTATCCAGGTATGCGCGCACACTGAGCCACTGCAGGGCCTGCACTCAAAGCTGTTAAGGTGACATACACAGGTTGAACTTTGAGCATTAACATCAATTGTTTAAGTGGATTGTTTGCAAATTGATTCAATTCGTAAGATTTGGATTGACCAAAACCGGCCATAAAATGGAAATGGCCACAATCGATCAGGTCGGAAAGTTTCAGTTGGCTATACAAGTACCTGACGGTTTTTGGCGTTTCACATACTTATCTTCTTTATTTTTATCTTCATCACTGAAAAGGAAATTCATTTAGGAGATCAGTTTTGCATCGATTACACGGTGTAATAGTGCTGTTTAGCACCCCATACAACAGTGGTTCCCAAACTGGGGGGCGAGAAGGTATTCTAGGGGGGCGCTGGCTCTCCTTTTTAACCTGTGTTTGAATGGGGAGGGGGGCTCGAAAATGTCCCTAAATAGAAAAGAGGGGCCCTGCAAGGAAATTTTGGGAAACACTGCCATACACACATAGATCTACAGGCCCAGGCCCACAGATCGCAGCTGGCCACCTGCCATGACTAATATATGTGGACCAGGGTCCCCATCCAAAGTAATGGCCGGCACACAAAGGGTGAGCAGTTGTTTTGATAACGTCATCATGCTGCAATCGACCACTTGAGAATCGCACAGCTATCGCTGCATGTATGGGGGGCATTAGCATAGTAGATTCATGAAAGGCTAGCTTTAGGGTTTAGCTGATATTTTGAAAATGTTGTAACTATAAAGCTGGCCATAGACGTATCAATCCATGGTCAGCTTGTAGCAGACTCCTCATAGTGTGCTCCACTAACACAGGCGATTCCTGTCAGATCAGCCTCCAAAGAACCTACAAAAGAACCAGCAGGACGGATCACCGTGTGATCCGACCTGCCGGCTTTTTGGGTCAAAGCCTCAAGGTGGGCCCCGACCGACCATTGTGCGTTCGGCAGGAGTGCTTGCTCCGGTCGATCGCCCACAACTATGGCCGGCTTAAGTCTACTGATGTAAGACTCTGGAATTCATTTTCTTTGGTTGCGGTGGCATGGGGTTAGGACTACTGTGAACTTTTCAGTGCTGGGAAAACAAAAGTGCCCCCTACTGAAGCAATTGTTGTTTTGGAGACCCAAATGTATGGGTGTAAACCCTTCCCTACTCTATTCCCACCCCTGATGTACTTTAATTCAGCAGAAAACACAGCAAAAGTTCACCAAACACTTTTAGGGGACTCTCACTTCTTAGGTTCAGCTACAGCCTCCATTTGCAGTTGATTGATATCCAAAAATAAAGCTTTGAATTGGAAATATAAACTAGAATTGCAATGCTGCTAACATGGCCAGTATATGAGTGAAAGGTGCCATCATGTGCATGGCACTGTAGATCTACCCATCACTTACTAACCTTCTACTCCATCACCAGTCCTATGATTGGTTCTGTGTTTATGTTACAGAAAAAGCCTCAAAACACTTCCACCAATCACATACCTGCCATAAGCTCTAGAACTCTCCTTTTTAGTGGCCTTAATTGGGAATTTCCTGTAGTTACATGTTCACGTCTCTTCCATCTCTCCTCATACATGCTGCAATCCACTACAACGCTGGTCCACATCCAAAGTAATGCGATTGGCCAGGAACTTACCAAACAAGTAGGATCACCATGGGTTCCGACATGCGGTGCTTTCCTGGTCAATCTGTCAACGTGGATGCATCCCATTTGCGGCTGAGGGGATAGTGCAATAATTCAAAAGGTTCCTTAAGATTAAACTGCAAAGAATATGTGGATTTCAGAGAATCAGCAGAAATATGTTCACTAGAGACTAGGCCAAACACAAATACTAGTAGCAGTGATCCTGAGGTGGCATTGCATAAGAAACACATGATAATGTGGAAATCCTTGCATGGGCTCTAAAGCTGGCCATACACCTTCAGATTTCCTTCAGATCAGATCAGATCAGATCTACCAACAACCATGTAGTATAGTGTCCTCCCTGATAGAATACATAGTGATTGTAAGGTGTAGAAAGCAAAATCAAAATCTGATCTGAAGGAAATCTGACAGAGAAATCTGAAGGTGTATGGCCAGCTTAACACAAGCTTAACCTTGTGGGTGTTTGGCTCGAGTTAACTCTGGCTGAGTTTAATTCATCATGAAACTCAGCCCGAGTTAACTAGATAGATACTACAGGGAGTGCAGAATTATTAGGCAAGTGGTATTTTTGAGGAATAATTTTAT
>CM070038.1:38651506-38674714 GCA_036250615.1 Ptychadena robeensis | reverse complement strand
GGGAAGAGCACATATCTTCATAAAGCAGATAATAAGTAGGTGTATGAACACAAACCTGGGCTTACCTTTTTTGTACAGAAATGTGTGCTTGGGTGTTCCTTGGAAGATTAACCTGTTAAACTTTGGTATAGAGTCGGGGTGGAAAAACTTTTTGACTCGTGGGCCACAATGGGTTCTTAAGCTTGACATAGGGGCTGGGCCAAAAGCCTGTAATGGCCAGCCCTCCATAAGTGTCTGGATTGCTTACATGCCCAGCTTTGATGCTGGGAGGTGTAGGCATTATTTGTATTTCCATTTCCTGTATGCTTTCATACTGCCAGGAAGGTAAAAACTGCCATAATTCAGAAACCATATGGGCACCTTGGTCGCAAGGCATTCTAGCTCCACTTGTTCACTGCAATGAGCAGCGATAAGGTGGATGTTCAGACTTCTCGACACATTCTGCCTGCTCACTGCAGGGGGAAAAAGCAGAGCATCATCAAGATGGCAACGTGCCGGATTTGTTTCCCGGGCCTTAGTTTGACCACTCCTGGTCTAGTGTTTGTTGCATTAAAAAAAAAAAAATATTAGCTTAATAAATTGAAAGAATAGTTTTGTTCTGTCAAAGTCTCTTATGTAGTATGCCGATGTTGTGCTCCATTTTAATTCATATTGCACATATATCAAGGTAAGTGTATAGAAGTGAATGAATAATGCAGACTGGCTTGTAATCATGGCTCTTGGCACTTTATGTTGGCTCTGTGCACTGTTGCAGTATATTTGTCCTAGAACATAACCTTGGAATAGAGTCCTGTATTAACTTCTACTTTTCTCTCCTGTAGATTAGCAAGCTTCATTTGAAGGATGACAAGGAGCCAGCATCTCAGCCCGAAAGCAATGGTGAGCGAGATACTGCAGGTAGTGTATAAATAAGGCAGAATTCCTCTGCTCTGGTATTGGTACCCTAAAGGTAGCCATACACAGGCAGATTCCCCCCAGATTTTGCTGTGGAGTCTAGATAAATTCTGACATTCATTGAAGGAAAGGAAGACCACATACATGTCATTTTAACCATAGAACTACTGGCTACCAAGCCAACAATACTGTAATGCCCAATTAAAAAGTGGCTGGATAGTAATAGCAGGCATAAAAATCAGGAACAAGAACACAAAAAAATTTTTGGGTAGTTTTAACTTTTTTAAACTGCTGCTTTTTCTTTAAGGCTGCCATACACGGGTCGATGCCTGTGAGACAGATCAGCCTTCAAGCTCAGCGTGATGTCATCGCATGCAGACCGATATCAAAGGAGCTGGAGGCGCAGCCTTCTGTGTTATCCAGCTTTGCATGGAGTGCCGCATTCTCCGTGCAAAGCAATGGACATAGTGTGATTTACAGTCATGTCCATTAACCCTGTTTTCAAGCGGGATTGATCCTGCTTGAAAGCAAGAGGTGGCTGCATAAGATATGCACCAGATAGATGGCCGTGAGCATGCACAGTGGCAGGGGAGAAGGGGCACTTCAAATGCAACTGAACTGATGGACAGTTTTATCTGTAATCCTAAATATGGTTCCCCTTGAATCCCAGTCATGTTTAAAGTTTAAGCCAACAATGTAAGTATCTGTAGCCTCAGCTGAATTACAGCGGTTTTAAAGCTTCAGTCTTGAATTACTGACTATCCATTCCTATTTATATAAGTGTCTCTAGTCCCGTACAAAGAAATTTACTCATTCTTACTCAGCAAGAGTTAGGCTAGGTTCACAGTGGGTGCTGAGTTCCCTGTAACAGTGAAACACAATGGAAAGGTCCTGCAGCTTAACTGACTGTATGCTTCACTAAATGGGACATAATACACATACAAAGAATGCTTCATGGGCACTTAACGTGTTTGTTTTGCGGTAACGTTATGCATTGGGCTTTGTTCTTTTAGCAGAGAAGTAGGTAATTATGAATGTTTTTGAATTGGGAATTGCTTTATTTTATTCCCATTTAAATTTAGTCGGTGAATTTTTTTGCTGACTTTGACTCCAGGTACACAATTGCCTCCCACTGCACAGCCCTGGTACAGAAGCCTCTCTATTTCCAGAGATTAGTGTACTGCAGCTGGTATAAAGGACTGGAAACAACTGGTATTGGTCTGTGAGAGCAGAGCTCCCTGTATAAGGATATAATATTTACAGAGTTTCCCTCTTGTTTACAGGCACAAATTCTGTGGATAACAATGCGGCTGTTGAGAAGGCAAGTGGAGAGGAGGATGATAAAGGTAAGTTCTATGTCAGCGCCCTTCAGTTTGAGATGTGCTGTAGTTTTTATCTTCAGTGGCTAAAATAGTTGATCACATCTGCCCTGTTCAAATAAGACTACAATCTTTCCTGTGGAAATGTATGTACCCGTGAGTATTGCATCGAACAGTTTTGCCTTGGATTAGATGCATTATGTGGTGCAGTGTGACCACACATTTGCACAATGTGTGGTCACACTGCACCACAAAATACATTACAAATTGCACAGTAGTGGTAATATAGTGACTGCCCTTGCAGTAATATTTCTCTTCACTTGTTCTTTAGAACATTATTATAAGGAAAAGACATTACATTGTAAAAGACATTATTCAATGTTGGCAGTACATTTTCAATGAGAAAAATCCCTAGTGCTTAAAAACAATGCAGTCATATTTTAACATTTCTAAACGTCTGTATAAAGCCCCCCATACAACTTAAGATCGATCCATACAATCTCTATTAGATCTAACAACTGTGTAGTATTGTGGCCTCCCTGATACAATACATAGTGATTGGAAGGTGTAGAAAGGTACTTGTATTATATGGTTTTGGTAGAACAAAATTAGATTGTACAGAAATTGTATGGAAAGATTGTAAGGTGTATGGGGTCCTTTATGTGGAATAAGCATACATTTACACTTTTCTAGGATAATAGCATCTGCACACTGTGCAGGTATGGCGCAACTGGCTATAGTAAACTATATCACAGTACTGTATATACACCCTTATGTGATCCCATTTCACTCGAGGTACTCTTGCATTTATTTTCTTTAAAATGTATGTATTTTTTGTTTATAGAGGACAAGGCGGCTCAGTCACTCTTGAACAAGCTAATACGAAGCAACCTAGTTAACACAACAAACAAAGTGGAAGTTTTGCAAAGGGACCCCAACTCTCCGCTTTACTCAGTAAAGTCCTTCGAGGAGCTAAGGCTGTAAGTTGTGCCTGTGTGGAATGTCTTAATTGTCTGCAAGTCATTATAATTCAGCTCCTGCTCACACATGTCAAAACGTGACCCTTTTAACCTCCTGAGTGTTTTGCTGAGGTCCAGATTTCTGTACCAAAAGAGTTCTGCTGCATCATTGAAAATAAACTGTAGGCCTGTAACTTGCCAAAATATGTGCAAACACAGGGCTAGTAGACATCCTGAGTATATAAAGTTTCAAACCCTTAAATATTTTTTAATTACATTTAATGATCAAATTAAATAGGAAATACAAACACCTGCTCAAACAAGAATTCATTTTTTTAATCAACCAACACTGACAGGCGGTTTGGTGCACCATTTTTCAAATTTTGAACTTCCCGCCCCTCCCAATGTCGACACGCATCCGATGCTGCGGTCCCTAACACCAGGATCTGAAGATCAGACAGTGGGGCACACAATGAGAAGAGCAGCAGTATAGCCTACAAGCCATCTTGCTGCAGGTTTGGGCAACCCAAGTTAACTCAGGCTGATCCATTTCAGCATCTTTATTTATTTAGCCTGAGTTAACTCTAGCTGACCACCCAGGAGGCTAAAGCCCAACTTCAGGCCCATATGACAACATCCTTTTTGTATCTCTTAAATTTTTTTTTTTTTTTTTTATGTTAAACAGAAGCAGTGTAAGCAGTCTGACATTTTATGGATTTTTTTTTTTTTTCCTTTTTAAATCCCTATACTGCCGGGTGAGGGATGGAAGTGACAGCTGTGAACCAATCGGTTGTGCTTCATGCAAATGTGCAGGCAAAGGGAATGTATAGGATTGGTCCCTTGATCAACTACTTTTGTGTTGAATGCTCCAATGTTAAGATTTACCTTAACTGCCCTTTCTAGAAGCACACTGAGAATAAGTTTGTCCGAAGTACAGAAAAATCCTTGTTGGATTTTTCTAAAACCCTAACCAGTTAGATTAGAAGATTTAACACTCCACCACTCCATTCAAACCTGAAAATAACTCTTCATAAAACATAGGCACTATGTCGTCTATTGTCATGGACATCAAACATTGATTAAGCAGTCTTTCAATTAAAGAGCGAAGTCAAATTACTAATTGTTGGCATGAGTAACTTTAAATTTTTAAGGCTACACCTTAGTATAAATCTGTCCCTCGTAAACTTGTCTTTAAGTGGTGAGCTCATCTTTCACATGCTCAGTTGAACAACTTAATTCCCGTATCAGTTTACTGACTTTTTTTGCATCACGGCCAGTCCTTTCCTTTGGCATCCTTTCCTGGCTGTTGGAGATAAGCAGCCTTTTTACCCTTGCAATGGGTGGCTGCTGTGGGATTGCAGCACTAATTACATTGCTGAGCCAAATCTCTTGCCTGCGTCTCCACGGCAACTGATTCCAAGAATCCCTGGCCGCGCAGAGGCTACGGAGACCTGCCGCTATTACCTTGTTTCCATCTGTTAATGACTAGATTCTGGTCTGTGCATTGTGTGCAAGACTGTTGCACTTTTGTCAAACAACTTGTTTGTTTCTCATGGTTTAGCACCCCCATTTTTTATTTTTTGTTTCCATGTCAATGAATAAATGGTTTGGCAAATGTAACCTTGTCCTATTTATATCCTTGCATTTAAGTCAGGCCAATATCAAATTGTATCCCCTTTCTGGATTATTCTGGCAGCTTTTGCGGTTTCTGGTAGTTGTGTTTGACTGCTTTTTTTTTTTTTTTTTTTTTTTTTTTTTTTTTTTTTTTTTTTTTTTTTTTTTTCATCCTTTTGATTGAGTTAGCAGGGATCACCACTTTCTGTTATAATAATTTTGTATATTGAAGTACTGACTAAACGTATGTTGGGATTAATACCCACACCAAATGGATGTGTTCAGTCTAAGCCATAAGAGGCACCCAGGATACTTGTAGCCTAAAACCAATGTGGTTGATGGACTCTTTTATGCATTATTAAATTTACTGTTTGGAAAATAGTAAACCTATGGGGCAACAAAGTTTATGGATTACCATTTGCCAGGGCCTAAAGTCCCCTTGTCCATACTATCTAGTAAGGAGATTCCCAGGGCTACAAATGTGCTTTGTTTGCTCAGGGCTATTATCTGTTTCTGGGATGTTCACCATATAAGGGTGAGTGGCCAAATCACTGGCAATAATCCAAATTCTTCAGGCATAACATAAATGATCGAGTGCAGGAATGAAAGAAAATGACTACACTATTGGGGGCTATCTCTACAATACCGCTGCAAAAACAAATATAGAGAATCTCTAAGGGATCATTTGTCTCCATATTTAATGCAAGGAAATGTTTCTAGAACCTAAAAGGCTGTTTCTTTTCAAAAGTTGATCGGTCACTGACAGTGGCATGCCCTCAATAGGGAGGGTGTGACCAATTCCCCATCTTAAGTTATTTGCCAGGCCTTAACACTGTTCTGTGAGAGAAACATCTGCAGCAAAGTTCATTGTATGATTCTGTATCACCCCAAAATCTTTTGTTTTACATTTATTTCAGGCAGCCTCAACTCCTAAAAGGGGTGTATGACATGGGTTTCAATCGGCCTTCTAAAATTCAGGAAAATGCACTGCCCATGATGCTTGCTGAACCGTAAGTATTGGTCCATGTTTTGACTGCATACAGGGTGTCAGTTTTTCCTATCGTGGCAGTGCTAAATGAGCTCTATTTAACAATTAAAAATATATGCATTGTGTGGGAGTTGGAACCTTTTTGTTAGGTTTTTGGTCTTGCTTTAACAAAATCACTTTCCAACATTTCTGTGAGTGTTTTGGGTTAGAATTCCTGATAATTCCTTTTGCTGGTCATATGGTGAATATGGTTTCATTGCATTCTAACCTTATTTGCACAAGAGAAACCTAATGTTCTCTTTTAAATAAGTTTTTTTTGCAACAGTAAGCACTACTGATCAAAGTTTTGGTCTGCACCAGCAGCAAAGCATTTCAGGCCATTTACAAAGACCAGCACTTGTACATTTTACAAGACTGTCTGTTATGCATGTTGGTGCTAGAGTAATGGCACTAAAAACCATACAGAATGGTCACGATTTAGTTACTGAAATGTGTTGCAGTGCTTTTTAAGAGTTGTGAGAGGACCCTTGCAATACGGTGGTGCAACCATTCCTGGTTGGATGTGACAACTGACCTTTCTATGGCACAATCCTAAGTTCAGTGTTTGAAAAAGCAGACTACTTCTACCTATAGGTCATGAAGGCTCTGACTTAAATGTGTTGCATCTTGTGTAAACGAACCTGCTTAAACAAGGCAATGAAATGGATGGGTAGAAATTTAGTGTAATTCTGTTTTGGTCGAACTGGATTAGCTTCCTGCTCGCCTGGTGCGATCAACCAAAAATGATTTACAATTGACTGAAAGTTATCAACAAGACTGATCACTTTTATGTACAATTTCAAAGTATCTGATTTGTACTATGGAGCATGTGTTGCTCCAAGTAAAGGAATTTTTTTTAAATCGGTGACTCCATGTGCAAAAGTCATCCTGTGTGTGGCTAGCTTAAGGCAGAAAAGGATGTTTTTAAGAGTCTGTCAGGTTGTTTGGGTTTGGGGAATTGCTCCCCAAGTTCATTTCTGATGTTACCATTAGGCTTCCAATAAAAGTAAGAAAATAAGATGTAGGAGGTTTGTACTATCTGATCAATCTTGGTTCATTACCACTTCAGAAGTTTACAGCTGGTTCTAACTTTTCAATTTACTCATCAGGCCCCAGAACCTGATTGCTCAGTCCCAGTCTGGTACAGGAAAAACAGCTGCCTTCGTCCTTGCAATGTTGTCCCGTGTTAATCCTGCAAACAAATACCCACAGGTAAGCGGAACTATTGGCTGTATAAATGTCAGTTAAGGTGACCATACACAGTTCTACATTTCTGTTTAATTGACTTAAAGCGCCTGATTTCTTAAGTTTATGGTTTCCTACACACCTGGGACAGTTGACCCTAAAATTGTTGAAATGGATCGTTAAGTGATTGTGCAAAGTTTACCAAAATGTACAATCTTGCAAATATCTGACGATACGTTATGGCATTGTGATGCATCTGTTTACAATCCTACTACCACACAGTGTAATCTTCTTTTTTGTTTTCGTCATTTGAATTGCTCTGATCGTGCAAACAAGTTGACCTGTGTATGGCTAGCGTTCCAGAAGTTTGCATGCAATGTACTTACAAGTATTTTCTTCTCCTGCAGTGTCTTTGCCTTTCTCCTACCTATGAACTGGCCCTGCAGACTGGGAAGGTCATTGAACAGATGGGAAAGTTTCATCCAGATCTACAATTGGCCTATGCTGTCCGTGGAAATAAATGTAAGTTATTCTGTTATTGGCCTGGCAGGAACAGAAGCCATATTCTAACAAATCTCCCTAAAAGGAGAAGCCTTATTATATTGTTTACCCTATCTATATAGGTTTTACTTTTTTCTATTTAGGCGATATACTCACCAGCACACCTCCCATTGCTTCTATTGCTATTGAGGCAATATTACTAATGAGCAGTGAACATGTAAACCTAAAGATTGTATCAAAAGACAGCTCAGAACTCTGAAAAGTGTACTCTCTTGGGTTGGGGTACTTAGCATGAATATTGCTGGTCTGCCATATGGCTAGAGCCTCCCCAGCTATGTAACTCGCATTTTTTCTTTTTTTCAGTGGACCGTGGGCATAAGATTGCAGAGCAGATTGTCATTGGGACCCCTGGCACAGTGCTGGATTGGTGCTCCAAGCTGAGGTTCATTGATCCTAAGAAGATCAAGGTTTTTGTGCTGGATGAAGCAGATGTCATGATTGCCACACAGGGCCACCAAGATCAGAGTATACGAATCCAGAGGTAAGATTTCAATTGCAATGAGCTATGGTGCCTTTCATCCATTTTGGTATCCATGGTTTTGCTGCATTGCAAGCTGAAATTAATATGAATTGTTTGAGAGTTTGGCACATACCTTCAGTGGTAGGCATGTTCTTTAAATAAAATTTTGCAAACCACAAATGGGACAATGGCTTCTGCGGCTTAACTTTACCTGAATTTGCTTCACTAGCTAAATCTTTTGTGAATTATCTGGGCAAAATGGATTACCGGTTAGGCTGTGACAAAATGGGTAAAAAGCAAGGACATGTCCCAACCTTTGCCATAAAAGGCCTTACTGAGCCCATTGCATTGTTGGGGCTGTCATTATCTACCTTCCTGAACCAATTTACTTTGGCTGTCATGCTGATGCTTTATTAGCCCCTGGTCACATGCGTTTATATTTTTGTACAAACCAGTATATTATCTGCCCTGCATAGAAAGTGCATCCTGCTCCTCTGTATCCTCTGATCTGTGATGCCAGCTGTTGTCTTTCAGAATGTTACCTCGGGACTGCCAGATGCTTCTGTTCTCTGCTACGTTTGAAGATTCTGTTTGGAAGTTTGCCCAAAAAGTGGTCCCGGAGCCCAATATCATCAAGCTGAAGAGGGAAGAAGAAACTCTGGACACAATAAAGCAGTATTATGTACTCTGTAATTGCCGTGAAGAGAAATTCAAGGCCCTCTGCAATATTTACAGCTCCATTACTATTGCACAGGCCATGATCTTCTGTCATGTGAGTACACAATACAGTAAACCTTGTAACTATTAGAACTTCAGTTCTGTCGGCATTCTAGGTCTGAAGTTTGCAGCAAAAAGTACAAAGGGTGTGCTCAAAAGTTCTTTGATACTTGTCTGCAAAAAGATCCAAATCTGGATCACTGATGGGCTTTTAGTTGGTTCCAAAGTCTAATATCCAAATGGCACAGAAGGCTTTCTCACTACTTCAGCAAGACGGTGTGTGATCTCCATGGTACACAGGTATCCCATAGAAAACCTTTACCATTCACACCAAGGTACAGTCTTTTACAAAAGAAAAAAAAAGGCACTGCAGTATGCATTGTTGCTGCAGACCTTCAACAGCGCTACATGTTATCTTTGGTTTGACAGCATAAAGAGTTCCAGGAAATTAAAACTTCTGCCTTTCCCTAAAGCATTTACAGGTTTTGGGCTGCAGAAACATAGATGTCCCACGCTATGGGGTTTGACCCCCACCACCTAGTTTCAATTATAAACTGTGGGATATTCTTGTCCTTTTAACCCTGTGGGGATTTTAAAACTAGGTGATTGGCCATCTGAGCAGATTACAATGATTTCCCTCCCTCCTCTCCACTTTACATCCATGTGCTGAAAAAGCGACATTGCCTCAATTGCTCCCCAACCTCCTAAGGTGTCATAGATGATGCTAGAGAGGTGGACCCAGAAAGATCCACAGGGGCTTGGAGTGTAGCTTGCAGTGAGTATTGGTACACAAGCCCACCTGAGCTAACACTAATCCCCTGCCCCCCACGAGGTTAGTAGACTTTACATTTTCTTTTCTGATTTGCATGATACCACTGCTAGAGGGTGACTAGAGCCAGGTTGGGTTAAAGGTGTCTGTCTACTTGTGCATATGCTGCTTATTCTGTATTTCAAAGAATATCCTTGTTAAAGTCCTACTTCCAATTACAAATTGTAGGCTTTGCTATGTTCAGATTCAGTTTCTGAAAAGAAGGCACAGTATTGGTATCTCTATGTTCAAAGAAAGTTCAACTTGATGCCAAATATGAGTATATCTGGGCCCCTCAAAGTTTCCTTTTGAGAATAAAACCTCAAACTGGAAAGGAATCTGTTCAACTGTTGCAGTTATGCTAGGGTGACACAATTCCAGCCTACAGACACCTTTTTAAAAAACAAAACAAAAAAAAACCCATTTTAATCTGCTATAAATATTGAATTCTTTCAGACCCGCAAGACTGCATCTTGGCTTGCAGGAGAGTTGTCTAAAGAAGGCCACAAAGTTGCATTGCTGAGTGGAGAGATGATGGTGGAACAGAGAGCTGCTGTGATCGATCGATTTAGAGATGGGAAGGAGAAGGTGCTGGTTACTACCAATGTGTGCGCCAGAGGTGAGTGTTGACGGTTTTACTTATTACACAATTGGCACCAGAAAGCTAAGCTGGCCATTGAGAATCGGGTGTGTTAGTTTTTTGCATGGTAGAAAAACACAGGCTTTCATAGTGTCGTAATTTCTAACATTCATGGATATTCTCCACTTTAACAATGCTAGGACTTTTTAAAATATTCTGTGAAATATTTGAAAATATTTTTAAGCTTTCTGCTGAGAGAAAAAAAAAAAATCAGGACACCACCACTTTATTTTAAAATGGATCAGATCACACACAGCATCTTGTCTGGGATATGCCCATTACTATTAAATGTTGTCTTTAATACAGACAAGCATCTGTAAAGTAGCTGACCACTTTTGCACACCTAATTTAGTCTATATCTACCCATTTATACATTAACAGTTTTTACAAAAAAAAACGCTTAGGAGGTGCAAAAAAACCTATTGCCCTGTGTTCATACTGTCGTACTGCATATTACAGGTCCAATATTTTCTTCAGATCCTATTAGAGTAACTGGTTCTAGGTAGATCTGATATTCCTTCCATAAAGTAAGATACCACCAGTGCAGGCAGCAACTCTGTTTTTGTGAGATGCAGTCTGGGTCTCGCAAGGGAGTGGGGGGTGAGTCTTGAAGTGGGTATGAGCAAGTCAGGTGGGAGTAAAATCTGAGCAATAGAACTAGGTGCACCAAACTTTAGTTTTGTTACCCTTATTCGGGCTAGTAAGGTCTTCAAAATTGAGGGGAGCTTCATTGACCAGATGGCTCAGAAGCACATGTATTTGTTGATTGGCATAGTGTTGTGTTGATACAAGTGTGGGTGATCTGGGATAGGATAAATGGTGAAAGTCTTAGGCTTGATGGTGAAGACTTGGGACCAGAGTAAGGACCCTCTCTAGGGAGCAAGAGTCTACCTATTTAAAGGCACTGTTCTTATGATCCCTGTTCAATATTATCGAATCCTGTTCTGACCAGATTCACGAAATTCAACTTAAATCTGACGCCTCTGAACCTAGCCCTATAATCCATATTTAACACTGATACACCCAAACACACCTTGTCATTTGGAAATCATAAATCATGTTAGGGCTGGTTTTTCTTCACTATTCGCAAGTTTTGTTTATTTTTCAAACCTACTCTTTGCCAAAATCTCCATTTTCATCATAACCATTCTATATTATGCAGAATAAGCACAGATCTTACAAAAATCTGTCAGGTAGACTTGGAATGGCCTCAGCAGAGTAGTCCTTCTATAATTCTTAAACAACATATTTTGATTTGTTTTTTTTCCCCCAGGTATTGATGTGGAGCAGGTGTCCGTTGTAATAAACTTTGACCTTCCTGTGGACAAAGATGGCAACCCAGATAATGAGACCTATCTGCACAGAATTGGGCGCACCGGGCGCTTTGGCAAACAGGGTCTGGCTATTAACATGGTGGACAGTAAACACAGCATGAACATCCTGAACCGAATCCAGGAACACTTCAGTACGTATTTCCTGTGGGATCTCCTAGCTAAAATCTTACGGCTAACAGAAAAGATAAAGTGTACCATATTGCCAAAATTTTGTAACGGCTTGATCTTTCCTTCTCATTTTAGATAAAAAGATTGAAAAGCTCGATACAGATGACATCGATGAGATTGAAAAGATAACCAACTGAAAGTTTTCACACTAACCATGCACTGTGTTCTTACCAGTGGCCAAATTGGTGGCATTCTCCAACAAACACCAGACAACCTGCACCAAAGTTACCTCTTATTTCAGCGAGCCCCTGGAAAGAATTAACTTTTTTGTTTTTAGTCTAGCCTTAATGAAAATATTTTTAACTGTCAGCTGCTCTTTTAGAGGACCATGTGTCCCCGATTTTATTGCCGGTGATGGCAGAAAGGAGGGGTTGATTATTATTAAATTGGACTTACTTTTTCCCACCCCTCTTTAGCATTGAAAATCTCCTACAACTTAACTGGGATTCATTGACTTCTGACTCTTAATGGATGTCCTCCACTATGTGGCTGGAGCTGACGATTTATTTTTTTCTTAAACGATAAAACAAGCCAACTGGATTTTATTCTCCTCTGAGCTGTTGAAGAGATGTAACTTGCTTTTGTATTTTAGTTTTTATTCCTTCAGAGTGCATTTTCCCTTGAAACCTTACTCTGTAGTCTAACTTATCATGTCTTGGGGTGGGCTGGTTTTCTGGAACTGTTTTTGAAATTGCTTGCCCAAGTCCTGTTGTGTGTGTTCTGCTAAGCAGACTTGTTTTAGAAGTCATGCTTGAGAGCTAATTCATTGAATCTTAATTTTTTTTTCTTCATCACAAAGTATCTTAGTTATTTGTTCAGACTTGTATGTGGATTTTTTTGTTTCCTTTCCATTTAATTTGCTTGGTCCACCCCTCTTTGGCAATGAACTACATGGCTTTGTTTGATGCCCTTACCATAGGGTCTAGACCTGGAGGAAATCCTTCCTCTCTGAATAATCAAAGCTAAATGTGGGAAAAGTCTAAAAATCCTTTTGGTTGGCCTTCAGTAATAATAAATGCCAAGTACTGGGGTTTGGCCAGCTACATTTTTATGAAGGGTTTGTTTTATCATATTGACCGGAGTCTTGCAGTGGTAGCTTGGCTTAAGGGGCGGGGGGGGGGGGGGAATAATGCTGTGTTTTGGGAGGGATGGCTTGCAGGTTTTAACATTGATCAGCTGCAGTAATCCACCTCTCTTTTTAAAGGCTTTGTTCTAGAATGACTGCCCGTCCTTCTATGCTATTGTATAAGTTTCATTCTGCTTCCAAATGAGAAGCACCAATTCTTTTACAAAGTAAAAATGGGAAATAAATGCACCTAAATTTTAGGGATTTTTTTTAATTAGCGTAAGGGTATCTGTTCATAAGCAAGGGTAGACTTTGTTGAGTCTGGCTTTTAGTTTGCTTTATTAATTTACTTTAAATGCCGCAACACGTTGTCTTGTGTGGACAGCACTTACCCTTAATGCTTTAAAAAATATGAAAGTAGCAGTGTAAACAGAGTTTTGGGAAAGATGGATTTCTGCTGCTTGACTGTCATTACGTATGTTTAAATAAAGAACATGTTCTATCATATCCTTGTTATCTGTGTATATTTTATGCGTTGGTTGTAATGAGACTTCCTTTCTGAAGTTGCATACATGCAGTCCCTGAATTTGATCTCAAAGATCACGTTAATATCTATCAGAAGTATGTTCACGCTGTGCACTTTAAAGAACAGTGCGATCATTTACAACCACTTTTCTGCTCTCAAAACTGATGTGACAGGAAATATTTGTTACCAGGGGTCTGATGGTAGATACCCTTCACCGACCAATAAGATGGTACTCCTTCTAATTGGCCAGTCTTTTGCTTGCGTCTCACACATGTACAGTCCTGATCAAAAGTTTAAGACCGCTTAAAATGGCAAAGAATCATATTTTACATTGTTGGATCTTAACAAGATTCTAAGTAGAGCTTTAACATGCAACAAGAAGAAATGAGAGTGAGACCAGCTTGATTAGCTGTAAAACAGCCTGTTTGAATCTAATAGTTGTTTTAAATTAATTGAAGGCTCAAAAATGACCACATGCCTTTAAAAAGACAAAGATGTGAATTCATTGTCATTTTCTGTTAGGTAGTTACATGTTGTGATGGCAAAGGCATAAAAACTCCCTTTTATGAACGTGATCGGGTTGTTAAACTGCATAAGCGGGGTTTCTCACAGTGCGCCATTGCTGCTGAGGTGGGGCGTAGTAAGACAGTCATTAGGAATTTCTTAAATGATCCTGAGGGTTATGGAACAAAGTCAAGTGGAAGACCCCAAAAAAATTCACCAGCACTGAGCCGGAGGATCCAATTGGCTGTCAGTCAAGACACTGGATGATCCTTGGCACAAGTTGAGGCCCTTCTGGTGCCAGCAGCCTCCTAACCATCTGAGACTGAAGGGCTTCTAAAACAAAACTTCTTCAAAGACCTAGTCTCCTTGAACGCCACAGAACTGCTCGGTTGGAATTTGCAAGAGAGCACGTTCAAAGGTGGGAGAAAGTTTTATTCTCTGAGAAAATGTGACCTTGATGGTTTCCAACATAACTGGCATGACAAGCAGATGTTTTCTACGCGCCACAGTGGAGGGGGCGCCATGATGGTCGGTGCTTTTTCCTTCAGTGGAACAATGGAGCTTCAGAAAAGTGCAGGGGTGTCAAACGACTGCTGGCTATGTCCAGATGTTACAGAGCATTCCTCATGACTGAGGGGCCCCCTTGTCTGTGTGGTAATGACTAGGTTTCAACAGGACAGCGCTATAGTACACAATGCCCGCAGGACAAGGGACTTTTTCCAGGAGAATAACATCTATGTTTTGGCCCATCCTGCATGTTCCCCTGATTTAAATCCAATTGAGTTCCAGACAGTAGATGGCCTTCGTGCGGCCGGTTTCCCCACTTGTTCCCACTTGCCTCATGCAAACACTTGCATCAAGCATGATGAAAATTTTTTTGAAATGATCAACAAGAACGGCAGAGATACTTATGTTTAGAAGTTTGATTTCTTTTTTGGAGGTGTGGTCCTAAACTTTTGATCAGCTGTAAAACAGCCTGTTTCAGTTTATTCGTTTTCATTAAATTGAATGCTCAAAAAATCTTCTTGCTGTATGTTGAAGCTCTACTTGGAACCTTGTTAAGATCCAACAATGTAAGATATGATTCTTTGACATTTTTCAACTTTTGATCAGGACTATATCACCTAAGCTGTCCTAATGCCTAAAAACCACCTTCCCAGCATTGTCAATCTAGCACAGACAAACTACCCACATTCGGTTCAAAGGAAGGCCATGCTGGTAGCGGAGTTAACAAATATGTCCAAGGACATGTGCAACAAACTGAGGAATGGAGTTAAGCTTAACATTTTGATTTGCACGTAGCAATAGTAACAAACAATGCAAGTAGTTTGTGTAGTGCAATTGATCGCCAGAAACATTGGCCAGTTAGGGCATCTGAAAACCAGGGGGGCGTACAGGAAGTGGTGTCACTTCCGGTACATGGAGCGTGGTTCTTCCGCGTTCCATGTACCGGAAGGGACGTCACTTCCGCTGGCCTTTTGACTGATCTAGCAGGGAGAGGGCGTTACTCTCCCTGCTAATGTCCCACCCGCTTGCGCTGATAATGTGTGAGGAGGGACATTAGCAGGGAGAGTTAGGCCCCCTCCCTGCTAGATCAGCTCGATTTCAAGAACCCGGGAAAAATCTGGGATTTCTTGAAATCGGGATTTGGCCAGGAAAGCCACATAATGTGACTTTCCCGGCCAAAACGGGAGGCTTGACAGGTCTGATTTTGCTTCTGTGGTGTTTAACCTCCCTAGCGCACTGCTGAGGTCCAGATTTCTGTACCAAAAGCGCACCATAGACTTCAATGGTAAATTTTTCGTGTTGTAGGCCTGTAACTTCCCAAAATATGTCCGTACAAGGGTCTCGTAGACATGCGGAATATAATGTTTGAAACAATTATGTAAAAAATTTTTAATAAAATGAGAAAACAATCAGGGCACAAAGTTATGCTGCTATGTACTAAATCTTGCCCAAATAAAGTCTCTGGTGCCCCTGATGTGCCCATTTGCAGTTAACCCTCTCTAACCTGATGTGATGGATGTGGTAAAATCACACCAGGGAAGAGAGGGTTACTGCAAATGGGCACATCTGGGGCACCAGAGACTTTTTATTCTGGCGATATTTTGTACATAAAAGAGCATTGAAAGCAGTTTTCTACATAGAAAACTGATTTTATGCAATGTACTTTCCCCGGGGATGAGCCGAAGGATCCAGCCAGCATGTCACATTGGGGACACCGGGACAGCGCAAAACTAAGTATGGGCGGCACCATCAGTGCTATAGTAGGAGTAGCAGCGCTGGACAAGATGGTGCCGTCCCTACCGCTAGGGCGGTGAATTTAAATCAAGTGGAATTACGGTGTTTATTTTTCTGAGGTTTTGCTAGTCATCCGACAGGCTTCCTCAATTTAGAATGGCACATTTACACAATCTTACTGGAAATATATACTCTGGGGTATAGCTCCAATCCATATAATGGGGTCAGCTTCATGGGAGTAAGATGTTACTACGTTAGCATGGAGTTTTGATGTGTTTTAACCCACACAGGGGTTAAAACAGCCCTCTGTGGGAGACAATAAGCCCCACTCTGATGTCATTTTTACACCTCTCCCTGGGTGGGTTGATACCTCCAAGAGGCTCAGACCCCATGCTGGTTAACAGATTGTGGATTGGAGCTATACCCCAGGGTATATACTGTATATTCCAGCATGTATAAGATGACCCCCAACTTTTCCAGTTAAAATATAGATTTTGGGGTATGCTCGCCATATAAGACTACCCCTTCCAACGCACACAAAATAAAACTGAAAAAAACATCAGATTTGCTTACAATATGATTATTTTAATTCTTATGACATGGGGAAAACTGCCTGCAAGTCACTGGAAATCCACCGGCAAATGTGCTGGCGTGTAATTTTTTGGCCAGTTAAGGGAAACGGCAGTTGACCCAGGGCCTTATGTATACTCCAACAACCTTAAAAGCCCTATTTTTTTTTAGTAATTTACATTCTAATTTCACACCCCTAACTGCAACCTTTCATATTAATGTTTACCTGTGGTTATCCAAGTGACATACATTGTATACATTTAATTCAAATAATTTTGGCAATCCAAAATGTAACTGATATGTCACATGATACAGTGAAGGTGTTTTAATGTGTTTGAGCTGCAATACCAGTTTCAGCCACTGGAGCCACAGGCTTTAATGAGCACGTCGGCTTCGTCTTACACATCGAGGAGGGAGGGGGGATTAGGGGGCGCTTCCGATGTCTGACAGGCAGACTCCTCTGGCTCAGACATTTCTGCACTCGGCGTATAAGACAACCCCCGACTTTTGAGAAGATTTTCCAGAAAATACAGTATTTCCAGTAATATTGTGTACAAAGTCAATCTAAATTGAGGAAGCCAGTCTGAGTAGCGAAACGTCTTCAAGAAATAAGCACAACAAGTGCAGTTGCTTTGAATTAAACACTACAGATATACAGTGACCTGAATGAGTGAGAACCTTCACAGATCTATTTTTTTCTGCCTGGCAGCTCTGCTCTACCACTAGATTTACACACCCCATCATTTTTTTGAACTAATAAGACTTCATTTTCCATTTGTGATTTTATTTAGGAATTAAGTGCAACATGTAAAAATTTCTGTAAATCCAAAACAGGTAGAACTCTATATACTATTCTAATCAATTGCATTGCAGGCCCAAAAGACTTGTAGAGGGTCAGGTATTGTCTGACATACATTGATAAAAGAGATTAAAATTAAACATGCAAAGAAAAAAAACAAGTTATAAAGATAAAAGAAAATGTATATACACGGTGAAATTTGTTTTTAGCTGTTGTGATCAAATGAATGCAGTGGAAAGCACACCAATGAAAATTGTAAATGAGCAAAACAAATACAATGAATAAATAAGTGTTCATAGCAGGAATGCCATCATTAAAAATTACGATTCTACTTCTTTTGTCAACTATTGTGCTAGAAGTTTTTAACAAACTTAAGCTATGTGGATAAATTCATCTTATCATTATGATCATATCAGGTAACCCTATCTAAGATGATGTGTACTCCCAGTTGTAGCTTTAAAAGTCTTTGCCAATTTGTCAGGTTTCAGGGTGGCTGCCAACTGTCAACCGGCTGTGTGAATAAGCCCTGTGTGCAGTTGGGCTTGAGAGGCAGTTGGCAGATATTGGAAACTAAATTTATGTTCTGCAACCGACAATAGGTGGAATTACAACTAACTGTGTAATTTAACCCTTTCCCTCCCAAACTAGTTAAGCCATATTTATGAATAAACAGAAAAGAGCCTTCATACTAGCATGTTGAACATACATGAACAAGGATTTCCAACTTCAGTACTCAAGGGACACGTTTTTTTTCTTTAAATATAATGCCTCAACTCAAAAAGGTATTCTTTACCTAATTCACTGACTTAGAAAACCCATGCAGATCTAGTTATTTGGAAACTATAGCTAGAGTAATATGTTGGCGCTATATAAATAAATGTTAATAATAGATGACCCTGGTCTAAAATCTGTACATACATGTTAAATGGGAAGATCTCCTTTTCATATGGAATGTGATATCCAACTAATGTTTATAGGTGCTCACAAATTGGCCATATACCCTGTTTCCCCGACAATAAGGCACCCTTATCGGATGCCGTGCCTGTTGCCGCATCCGATCGGCAGGAAATCGGGTGCACCATATTGTCATATTGACCAAAAATATGCCGTCATGTTGGATCTCACAGTGATCCAACATGACGCATAATTCAGATCGGATCCCATTTGTTCGGATGGGGGCGGCATCGCCCCGAAAATAAGGCGCCCCGGAAGATGCGGTACTGTAACTCTGGATAGGGGGGCTTAGAGGGGCAATCAAAATGACACAGGAGGATCAGAAAGGGTTACTAAAATGGTAATCTCCCCTCTGAGTCTCCTGTGCTATATTGATTCCCCCCTCTGATCCCCCTGTGTCATTTTAAGTGATCCCCAAGTGCCGTATTCTTTTACTTGAAAAAATAAGACATCCCCCAAAAATAAGACATAGGGCATCTTTGGGAGCAAAAATTTATATAAGACAGTGTCTTATTTTCGAGGAAACATGGTAGTATACATTCATATTTTTAATTCCCCTCAGATATTTCACAAGACAAAGTGACAATACCTTTCAATTATATACCAACTGATATGTGGCCACAGTTTAGCCTGATACTGAATGTAAATTAAACTCTTCCCATACTACCAAAGCCAGTCAATCCTTTTGGTTATTAAAGCAAGATCCATCAATAAGAAATTCCTATACCCACCCATCTGTGTGTTTTCACCAATCAAATCAAAAAGCCCTACCAGCTATGTATTGAAATGGTCCAAAGTCCAATCAGAGAAACCCTCTCCTTAAAAGGAACATTTTGACTGTCTTACAAGTCTGATTGTGTGTTTTCCACGGCACGAAGTTGATCAACAATCCACATTGAGTGCTTAAGACTGAACTTTTTGTAGACACTATCACGGCAGAACTAGCATTTAATGTCCTCTAGTCTCTTTCCAGGTATTGAATACACAGCACAGACTTGTTTGGGATGTTGCATTCCTGTAGGCTCCGGCTTAGGTCCGCAAAACTTCTTCTAGGCACTTCCATAGATTCCACAATGCAGTCCTTATAAGGCACACCTGTTTTCTCCTCAGCTACAGCTAGAATGGTGAAGAGAGGATCTGTAGGCCGAAAATGTCTCTCAAACCTCTGACCAGAGTGGGTTCTGATGGCCAGGAGAAGCCTGGGCTCTTGTTCAGATGGTTCTTGCAGGTTAACAGCCACTACAGAGTCCATCATTTTGAATTCCTTGTGGTTGCTGGATGGGTGGTCAACACTAGAGCCAGCAGTCAACTGACTTCGGTATAAAACTTTGGTTTGGCGTCCACCAGAGTCTGATGCCAGCTTGATGGAGCTGGTTCGCTGAATGATTTCATCCTGCATGTGTTCTACACTGCCTTCTGCTGCCCCGATGGATGGCAGTACTCTGTACCGGTTCAGGCTAGAAGAAGGTGGCCTGTATGGAAGCTGTTGTAGTCGCTCTGGGGTGTCCTCCTGCCCTATTTTGGGACCTGATGGTGCCCGGGCTGAGGGGGGGCGTGGAGTGGGTGAAATGTGGCAAGGATAAGTCTCTGCATTGTGAGAAAAACTCTGTGGAGTGGTCCGGGTTCGACCTTTGGCAGATTTTGGTCTTGCTACATGCATTCTCTGTAAGGGATCTCCTGTGGTAGGAGGGTTCAGGCCAGTCGGAGCCAAGGCCATCTCTACTCACTGGTTCTGAAAAAGTAAAGAATAGTCAAAAGATTCAAACCTGCACACCCAGTACCTTCAAATTAGTACATTCCAGATTGTATATCTATCTAAAAATACTTCCCTTTGTCTCCCACATTTTAATTAACCCTATAATCCCTATTTTAATCGCCTGCAACCTCTCCATTGCCATCATAATCATTTAACAACCTCCATTTGCCATAATTGCCCCATACTTTCTCCCCCCACAACCCCTACAGTAGTTTGCAGTATCATGTTCTCAAAATCCCCGTTGCCCCATTCTAATTACACTGGAGCCTGCCCTCCCTTATAATAACCCTCCATACCTGACCCCATTATAACACCCTGCAATCCACATACCCTATAAAGTTAGTTGAATATTATAAAATCCAACTCCAATTATAACGAACTTACACCTGATTTTCCCCATCAGAACTCCCCTACCCTTCCCTTGCTGTTCAAAGTTCCAAACCGTCTCTTACCTTTTCCCCAAACGCCATTACCCTATCTAGCTCCGGCTAGTAAACAACCAACCGTTACCGGGACAACCAGAGGGTGCACGTTATGTGCTCACGTCACTTCGTACAGAGAGCGCGCGGCGTGCGCCCGGATTGGGGCAGACTCGTGCAGTGTGGGATGAGTGGGCGTAGCCGTGTTCATTTACGGCCAGCTGTTCATTGTACTGAGAAGAATGAGTGGAGAGCGCTGTGTGGTGATGTTACCTCATGAGCCCAGCGCACTAAGCGCAGCAGCCCCCTAATGTCAGCCATGCTGCCCCTGTCATATCAGCTGGGGACACCAACCTCTCAATAACTATTAAAACGATAGTAATCTATACATGACAGTAGAGAAAACAATCACTGTTCTGGGACGAGTGAAAGGTGTATTACTGCAAACGTTTTTATAAGTGGCTGTAACGGGGGCACCAACGTCTTTACTGAGAGGGCAGCAATCATTGGCCACATGGGCCAGATTAAAATAAGTAATGGGCCGGATATGGCCCCCAGGCCATAGTATGACCATGACTGGTCTAAAGGTTTAGTGATGTGCCAAAGGAGATTCAGAAATAATACGTGACATCTGTACAGATGAAAAGCTGGGCATACACGTACCAATTCCTGCCCGATCCGATGCCATGGGCGCTCCCGCATCCCTTAAGGATCGGGTCGTGCAGGAATTGGAGGCTTCAACTGACGAGGATCGGGCTAAAATCAGCCGTTCCGTCAGATCGCACAGTTATCCAACAGGACGGTAAATTTTAGCCCAATCCCATTCGCTCGGCTTGGGACGGCTGCCCCCAGCCAAAGTAATGAGCTGCACAAAAAGAGTGCCGTCCGATTCTCGGCACTAGCGGGCGGGCGTGATGACATCATCACGCCGCTCCTAGTGCAGAGAATGGGATAAGGAATAGATGGTAAATCGTACCGTCTATTTCCAGCTTTAGACTTTACATACAATTATGAACAATCATCTCAGGTGATGAACCATTAGTGCAGTGATGACGACCCTTTTATAGACGAGTGGCCACTGTAACCCAAAACCCACTTATTTACCTCAAAGTGACGACATTGCAATTAAACCTGGATCACACAAATCATATAGCCACACAAGTCATGTAAACACACACTCTACTTATATGACATAAAATCACGCTTAACCTCCTTGGTGGTGTGCCCGAGTTTGTTTACAAAGCAAACTATGCCAGAGCGGGGATCAGCATGCTCCCTTGCTTAAAAAATTATATCCGGGTCACATATCATTTGCTTTAGTGTTTTGTATCTAACATTTATTGAACAACAACGAGTACTGTTTCGCCTCATTTCATCCCTTATGTATCTCTGTACAGCTGAACACCTCCGGCCTCTTCACCCACCTTCTGTTCTCATGACCTGGCTGCCTGACATTTCATGGAAATCAATGCTCTAGTCTAGTGGCTTTACATGCCACATGAGAGGAGTTAAACTGGAGTGCCCTGCTGTGAAGAGTCACATGGCAGGGGGAGAGACTCATGGGCGAATCTTTGGTGAAGGGACACTTTGATGGGAAGCTGGTGGAGTGTCTGTTAGACACCGGCTCTCAGGTCACCCTGATGAGTGAGACAGCCCTCTTCCCTTCCCAATCCTCAGATGCCATTGGTGAGCTTGAGACCTTCATTGTCACTATTAGACATGGTTGATCCTGTTTGTGACGCCAAAATGTACAGGATCTAGGATCGACCAATGTCAGTAGGCTTGTGTCATATAACTTTTCTTTTACTAATAAAAAAAGATACAGTATAGTTAACAGAAACTGGTATAAACTGGTATGTTAGTCTATCTTGGGAGCGGAGCACCACTTGTGGATTAAACCTCCCACTAGGGCCAGTGGAAGAATGGAAACATGGATGTCAGTAGCCTAGAAAGGCGCAGTTTCTCCCTCCAGCACACTGGCAGGCTCCCCATTGGTGGGTCATGTCACCCCACTGGAACATTGGTACAGGAGCAGTAACTCCAGTAGCTGGGTCTCTTACCAAAGCTGCTTGCTATCTGGTTTACCAGCTGCCTGCACGCTAACATGAACTGGTGAGGGTCCCAGGCTTGGAAACAAGTGACTTGTCCAGCAATTCTGTCTCATCAGACTGGTATGCTCTGAACTGACACCCAATAGGAAGAGCCTGGTTTATATACCCAGTCTCCGTTGGTGGATCATGAGGTAGAATTTTAAAGGTGACAGTGCCTACATCTGCCTGACTGTGCATTACACTATACTCTCATTTTCTCTATGATTTTTTTGTTTTTATCTTAGGGGTGGGAAGCAAATTTAAACAGGCAAATATTTTAATGAATTAATCCTCAAGACATTACAATACTGCAATTTCACAATTTTCCCTTCCTCCTCTCTATTGCATATAAGGGTCAGTTAAACTGTACTGGCGGTCCTTTGCCGTGTAAACAAGAGTTTTCAGTGTGCTGCAATGTGACTTGTCACGGACATGACCTCTTCAGATGATTTGCCAAAAAATCAGTCCTCCTATGTGTGGCTTAGATAATTGCAACATAGCAGATAAAGGTTTGGAAGGGGGGCATTGAGTCTCCAGCACTGCCCTGCTTGCACTTGCAGGAAGCCATTCATCAACGGTGACCTGTTGCTGTAAAGG
>CM070038.1:38622772-38636464 GCA_036250615.1 Ptychadena robeensis | reverse complement strand
GAGTGGGACTATCCTTTGGGTTCTTTTCACTGTGGGCACACAGACACACATTTGTGGATATGGGAGTTTAGGATCACACGGCAACTATACAACACAGGGAAATTTTTCTTGTTGGCTTATTCAGCTGACACAGCCCCTCCACATGAACACAAGACACCTAAACACAATAGACAATAATGTTCCCCTCACTCATAGACAAGGGATAGAACACAAGAATTAACACAAAGTCAGTTTATTTTTTTCACACAAACTCTTCACATATACTAAGATCTCAGGTAATTGGACACATATATACATCACGGACCAGGACACATCTTCACAACACTACACATATTGACAAACATATTTTGGAGATGGGATTGTTTCTTTTGGTGGTGCTCTTTGAGGCACTTGAATTTTGAATTTTAGTTTTTTCTTTTTTCTTTTTTTCCTTTTTTCGTTTTCTTTTTCTTTTTTCTTCTTTCTTTTCCTCACCTCCCCTCCCCTTTTTTTGAACTCTCTGGTGAAGGTGATTTCTCCAATACCAATGCATAACAATACCATACTTATGTTAACATATTTACACTAGATAAAATCTACCAGTATTGTATATACATATACATACTATTGTTTCGGAGTGGGGATCCGGCCCCTCGTTCCCCGCGCCAGGCGTCGCCCTGGTCGGCCGCCGTGCCCCCCTCCGTTCACCACTTTCTGGTCGCACCTACCTCATGTTCCCGAAGATCTGGAAATCCTTGTGACTTGCAAGGCTAATTACCCTTATACAGGTGATTTACTTATGTGTTGACTTTGATTTATAACCAACAATGAGCTTTTGACACCATATACTAATTGTACTTATTATCTTACATAATTGGAATGATTCAATATTGGTTCTAATATACCGTCTTCTTATGTCCACAGTACACCGTTGATGCATTGTATACTTTTCTCCTGATGAAGTGGCGTATACCACGAAACGCGTCGAGAATCTTAAATTACTGCAAACTGTAATGTTAAAAAACCTTTTTTGGATTAATTAAATTACTATATGTTATTATTGTGAACTTTTGTATTACAATTTGTTTACTATATTGCCGTTAAAGTCCCCCCTCTCTGTTTTTGGATCCTATGTCATAGGCATAGTAACCCAAGGCGCTTCTAGGTTTGAACTAGTTCATACCTTTCCTAAAAAAAGCTATCATTGTGATGATGTAATGAGTGGGGATGTCATTAGTAGGTCAATAACAAATCAGGGAGTTCAGCAGTAATCATTTTTAATAAATGTCATAAATCTAACATGAATGAAATATTTGAATGAAACATGAATTTAAAATATTTTGCCCTGTTATTATTTTAGTTTTGGCCACAATAGTGACTTATAGTTGTTCTGACAACAAGTGACAAAATAAAGATAACAGCTCCAATGACAACAATGCAGTTATAGTAGTGTTCTATACCATGTCCAGGCCACCCGCTGCATTGATACAAGCAATCAAGGAATAAACTGCTTCTAGATAAAGTAGGAAGTTTGCCCCTCATTTTATACCATTGACCGATTTTTGGTTTACTGCAAAGGAATAGAAGTTTCAGCTGGACCCTAAGTCCCTGCATGGGTTTCCTTCTGGGTGCATCACCCGCATTTTATGCATATGCAGTTGTCGTTTGGCAGCAGATTGAAATGTGTGGCTCCCCACCGACCACCGTGTGAATCTAGCCCAGGGGTGGGCAATCAATTTGACTTGGCCAAATGAGTTTCTTAAATTGGATAAATGGGCGGGACTAAGAACCTGTTATGGCCAACCCACTATTTGTGTGCCAATTCCGTGCATTAACCGCATCACTAATGATGGCGGTGATGTGTGATAGGTGACGTGTGACAGGAATGTTGTTATTTAAAAATACTCATTCAGAGCAGAAATAATTTATAGAGGCTGTCTGTTGTCTTCATGAAGATGCACCCATTTGCATCATCCCAAAGGCAATGTTTGGACACCTCTAGGTATTATGTGCACTCATTGCAGAACAAATGGAGGGAGCATCTTTTCAGCAAGGTGACCAGAAAAGAAAGCTAAACAGGCTGGATCCGGCCCACCGCGCCTTAGATAGCCCACCCATGACCTAGCCTAATTCTGAACTAAAGATCTGGGGTGGGGTGCATGCTAGAATGCTCCTTTTGGTTGTATGAGAACCTTGTCCTGACACTGGTGGCAGGTACTTATTATGTTGTATTGTGTCTTCTAGGTGCAGTGAAAGGGGGCACTATTATTGATGTTGGCACTGCCCCATCTATCTACCAGCTCCTCTCCTCCTGCGAAGTCTTTGATGAGGTTATCGCTACCTGGTTTGCCCAGAGTGAGTTGCGTCTGCTGCAGAAATGGAAGAACAAAGAGCCTGGTGCTTTTGACTGGTCGTCCATACTGAAATATGTCTGTGAGCTAGAAGGAAACAAGTAAGAAGTATATTCTCTGGTGTGTAAATCTGGAAAATCTGGATGGATTTAAGAATTTAAAAAAAAAAAAATTTTTTTATAAGTCATAACTCTCTGGCCCAATAGACCAATAGTCATGCCTAATACTTGGACTTACTCTCCTCCATTGCCAGTTGTGGAGGATTCATAAGCAGGATAACATAATGTGGTACTTTTTTTTTTACCATGATTCTACCAGTCAATGGATAACAGCCAATGTGTAAAACAGTAGGTCAATAGACACGTCTAGAGCCCTGGTGCCCAACATCCAAACATTGATCGATATAGTGACTTGAATTTGAGCCAATTAAACTAGGCGGCTACAGAGTTTGGTTGGCTCAGTTTCAAGACACTGCAATGCTGTGCACCTTATTCATCATCTCAAGTTTTACATTCACTTAAATGGAGGAGTCGGTTGCAAGAATCACGTGCACATTTTGCTGATGCTAACCATTTTGGTATAAAAAAGAAGTAAAGAAGGTAAATCAAAGACATGGTAATTGAAAGGTGACACTCTATACCAGTGATGGTGAACCTTTTAGAGTGCCCATACTGAAAACGCCTTTTTCTGGCAAACTGCATGGCAATTTACCCTGAATTACTCACACGAAATCATACAGACACACACACACATATATATATATATATATATATATATACAAACATTACATACATCCTACCCCTTCTGATTATCTGGCAGTGATAGGAAGGATGGAGGCACTGTGTGCAATCATCAGAGGGAGGAAGTGAAAAGTCGATGCGGAGAGGCTGATTGCTGCAGTTCTCTCCTCTCCCTCACTCTGTGGTGACTGACAGAGTGCATGCCCACAGTTTGGATTCTGAGTGCCACCACTGTTCTATATCTGACCCAATGTTACAATATTGTTCCTGGTGTAGCTCAGGTGATAAATGCTGCATAATCAAATATAATATTACTATAAATATAACTAAAATAATAAATCTGAATCTGTTATAGAGTGACCACCAAGGAAAAGGAGGAGAAGCTGAGAGGAAAAATCAGTCAGATTTTGTATTGTGACGTCAGCAAGAGCAACCCTCTGGCACCAATAGACGCACCCAAAGCTGACTGTGTCACTGCAACCGTTTGCATGGAAGCGGCCTGCAAAAACTTTGAGGCCCATGGCCTGGCTCTCCAACATCTCTCCAACCTCCTCAAACCAAATGGACATCTATTGTTAGCAGGCGACTTGGGGGCAAATTACTATGAGGTTGGCGCCAAAAAAGTTTTCTCGCTGCCCGTAAGTGAGAAGTTTTTGAGGGAATCGGTCACTGCACAAGGCTATAAAATCATAGAGTTGACCACTTTTGGAAAGCCTGAAGATGTTGATCCCGATATCTCAGATTATGAGGGGTTCTATTTTGTTCATGCACAAAAGGTTTAACAGGAGTTAAGAGGAGAGCTATTGAGGCCAGAGACAAATATCCCCTCGACCCTTGTTTATTAAAATGGCACTTGTTTGGTAAGATGGGATCATATAATTATATTAGACAATACTAATTACCCTTATAAAGCTCATGGAGAATTTAGAAACTCAATAGCATGTAACTGGTGTCTATCCTGCAGCTAATTTCATAGGGCAGATTTAGGAAACCTGGTGACTACAAAGTATTATGTTTGTTAATTCATTGTAGTATAATGTGGACCTCCTCATACACCTCTTACTGTAAACATGGTGCTGTGGCCGTGTCAGGCCATGAACTTTAATTCTGGAGGTTAAAACTTAGCAACCCCCAACTAATGCATTTCTTCATATCTTTTTCTACTACTTTTACATTCACAGTTTGTAATATTAATGAAGAATAATTTTTCTTGTTTCTAATTAGAAAAAAAAGCTGTGCAAAATTGCACAGGCGCATTCTGTCTGGACAGGATGTTGTAGTTGTAGCTCTCTTTGCTGTATTAGGCATTCTTAATGAAACGCTACACCAATAATGTAATCAATAAATCTGAAGTTTTCACTTTCTCCACTACATAACAACTTGTCATTGAAATGTTTAAATAAAACCTTTTCTACTTTATTACTCATAATGACTGTTGTTTTTATATGAACCGTGTTTCCCGAAAAATAAGACAGTGTCTTATATTAATTTTTTCTCCCAAAGTTGCCCTACGTCTTATTTATGGTGGATGTCTTATTGTTCCATGAAGAATACGGCACTGGGATATCAGGGTGGGGGGATCACTTAAAATAACACAGGGGGGATCAGAGGGGGGAATCAATAAAGCACAGGAGACTCAGAGGGGGGGGGGGATTACCATTTTAGTAAACCACTTCTGATCCTCCTGTGTCATTTTTATTGCCCCCTCTGAACCCTCCTGTGCAGAGTAAAGGCTTGTTTTCACATATGTCGGGGGCCCCAACGTAGCAGATACACTTAACTGCTCGGCGGAGACTTTGTCTTCACGGGGCCGAGCCACTCCACTGCTGCAAGGCTCAACGTAGTCGAATACGTTGAGTCTTTGCACCGGCAGATGTCAAGACAGACCATCCGCCGTGCAGGCAATGTCTATCTGCTATGTCGGGAGCCCGCTAAGCGTATAGGGTCCCGATGTATGTGGAAACTTACCCTTACAGTACCATATCTTCGGTGGAAATAAGGTGGTGCCTTATTTCTGGGGGGATTCCTTATATTTCAGAGATAGCCAAAAAATATTAGGGTGCCTTATTTTCAGAGGCTGCCTTATTTTCAGGGAAACAGGGTAATACAGATCATACAGAATAATGGCTGCTGGGAGGGGCTGTTAAGGTTTTGTACATAGCATCTGAAAAATAAAATCACAGCACCTTGCCTCAGTACTCCTTTCAAGAACCCTCTACCCAGATGCAACCAGTTGGCTGGCACTGAGGAGTTATGAAATGCCTTGATGGGTGGATGTCAGTATGGAGGGGCTCCTAGGCAGCCTTTGCATGCCAACCACAATGGGTAACTGCCCCATGTGATGCCCAGCTTCCATAATTGAAAGAACTAAATTCAATTTAATGAAAGTGGCAGGCCAAGGACAATACAGATGATCACAAATGATATTGGGAATTTTAAAGCCTAGAAATTAGGTTCTGTCTGACATAAATGCACACTGTAAATCAGCATACCCCATTTGAGTACAGGAGAGGTGCATATATAATTGTGCAAGACTGAAGATAAATGTATTTTAATGTAAGAGTACCTGAAGCTTAGTATCAGTATCGGAAGAGAAGAGCTCAGACTGGGATAAGGAGAACCATCTCAAGGAGCCAGAGAGTTGTGGTCATGTGCTAACAAGAATTATAGTTAAAAGTGAAAAGAAAATAGTGACAGTGTGGTAATCCCTTAGGGTAAGTTTCCACATACATCGGGAACCTCTCCGCTCTCTCTCAGCAGATAGACATTGCCTGCACGGTGAAGACAGATCCTCCGCCGAGCAGGTAAGTTTATCTGCTACGTTGGGGTCCCGCTTAGCGGAGAGGGTCCTGACATATGTGGAAACAAGCCCTTATGGGCTTGTTTCCACAACGTTTTTCAATCCGTCAAGGTCCCTCCATCAACGGAAGGGTGCATCCGTCAGTGCATCTGTCAGGCATTAGTCTGCGCATCCGTCACATCCGGACATACAGGAAATGTTTTCCTTTAGTGCATTCGTCAGTGACAGATTACACCCCTCCGTTGCGTCAAAATAGACGTAGTGATCTACGTAAATTTTAACGCAACGGAGACCAACGGATTGCACTGACGGATGTTGGGACAGGCTCATTTGATATAATGGGCTACGTCAAAATCCCTCCGTCTGACGTACGTCAGACAGAGGGATTTTGAGGCAGTGGAAACTAACCCTCAATCTTCTGCTTCTCCTTTCACTGTCCAGTCATTGGAGTGAGGTACTTGGACAGGTGTTAATACCATTGCCAAGGAAAATAGCTCTCCTACCATGCCAGAGAGGACTCTGCTGTACGGCAGGACTATTAAAATCTCAGGATTTAATAGACAGATAGTTAACTTGTTTAATGGGTAAAATGGCTGGTTATAGGTGTATATAATCAGCTTGACTGTTTGTGTGGATTCCAGCTTGAAGTATGCAGCTTTATTATGCTGGCCTGTTATTAACATGCTCTGTGTACACTACATTTGGTGCAGTGATGTCACTCTGACTCCAATAACTTCCATAAAGCGTACAATAAATGTTATAATACTAATATTGTAAGATGTGTAAGAAGAGTATGATTATGTTGGAAGCATAATTCTTTCAGGTATTAAACATTCCATGAAACGCAGAATGGATCAGCAAATAAAAAATAGGAACAAAACATAAAGGATAACAATGGAACTGGCGAAAGGCCCCCATACACCATACAATCTTACCATACTATTTCTGTTTTTACAATTTCTTACCATACAATTTTCTTCTACCAAAACCATGTAATATGAGGATCTTTCTAAATCTTCCAATCACTATGTATTCTATCAGGGAGGCCACTATACTACACAGTTGTTGGTAGATCTAATGGAGATTGTATGGATTTATCTTAAGGTGTATGGGGGGGCTTTAGAGAGATGACAAGAGGGTCTAGGAAACATACAAAAGACACAACGTTAGGCGATCAGCTGCAGGGCTTATGCGATTATGATTGCACGCTGTGATCGTGGCTGATTGCTTCCATTTGTTTGAATGGACTTGTCCTTGTCCCTGCCCTGATCGCGTCCATAGACATGAACGCATGTGATTTTTGATCGCGTGTGGACGCAATAAAAAGTCATGTCAATTTTTTCTCTATGGAAGCGATCAAGGGGTGATGTTTGTCACGCACCCCCCTAGTGGCCGGACCACGCAGAGGCCTCCCAATCGATTTCAACACAAAGAGAGTCCAACTAGGTCGGTACAATCAGTGCGCCGGAATCGCCGGAATTGAGCCGCAGTCAGACCATAAAGGGGGAGCGTGCAAATTACAGGACCAGAAATAACACAATATTTTGGTATCACTGCCACCATCCCATTTAGTTCGGGAAAAGGGAAACCCGTTCTGATTAGCACTATAAACCTATAAAAGAGGTAGCGACTCTTCAGAAAGCTAGGGAAGCGTTCTGCGGTATTCAAAGCAGGTATGAGGCTGAGAGAAATGACTTATGAGTCATTTATTTTATGCAATACAAGTTATTAAAATATACAATAATTATTAAAATCAACAATTAAAAAGAGTGTGTTCCAGGGTAAAATAAAAAGGGAAAAACAGAAGAAATGATACTTAAGGTTGCTGAGGAAGAGTGTCCAAGATCAATAAGTCCAAAACTGGCCATGGGCGTTATTATATTTTTGGAGGGAAACGACATCCCAAATTATGACACAATCCATATTTTGGCCCATGGCCGTGGTACACAGATGATAATGGCATATCCAAACTCCCCAGAAATTATCGGTCACATTAATACCAAACATTAATGAAATGGCATATCCAGTCATGAAGAAAGATTATAACTTTGAGCCAGTACATGCCAGAAGTACATATTCTATATCAGGGTATCCGGCTGGGTCAGACGAATACGCTGATATAGGTTTCATAACTGTATCAGGTATGATGTCCACTAAAATTATAACAGACATTACTAGTGTGGTCGGTGCCGGATTATTGTACTTTTCTTTGTACGATCACATGTAGAGATACACTTAGAACCTTATCTTATCTTATCCAACAGACAATACAGCAACCCCACAGCAGGGTGCTGGAGTTGGGCCTTTTAAGTTCCACTGGGGATGAAATGACACCTCTATGACACTTCTACGAAACCTAATTGCAGCCATCACTTTTAAAGTTTACGACCCTCCTAGAGGAAAGACCACACTCTATTTACATATAAAAGGCCTTCAGTGTCAATACAGGGAAATATATCATATTCCTACAGATTCAATACAACTATGATGTATTAACACAGGGAGGCTGGATGACCTCACAGTTCATCCGTGACAATGTTTTTTTTTGTAGTAAAAAAAATGACCTGGTCAATCACTCCCGATCTGTCAGCAATCGCATCAGCAATCACGCACGGGATTAAAATCTCAGAGCAGAACACTCACATTGCGATGACTGCTAAATCCTGACGTTCTCCACGTCTATACCTCCTCTCAGAGAAAAGAAGATGAGCTAAAGGGATGGGTGTCAATTCAGTCAATTGATTCCTTACTATAAGGCAAAGCTACTAGAGCCTTCCAGCAGCTTCTACAATTTTTACATTTAAAGGTATATACACATGAAAATATATACAATGCCTTTGCTGGCTAAACATACAAAATATATACATTTTCATTTCATTTTTATTGGAAGGTAAAAAAATATCCAAATCCTCCAACACTCTGTCCCTCCAGTGATGTCCCTGCACAATGCACTCCAGACTCAAGGGGACTTGAAAAGGTAGCAGTCACCATCCAAAGTTCCCTTGCACCCTGCAGTCCACCCTGGTTTGACCGTAGGAGCAAAGGGGGTGGAGTCTAGATGTCACAACCAATGAAGGGGCAGAGAAGAGACTGCAAGGAGGGTAAGAGGCTCCAACAGCCACCTTTGAAGATGGTGAATCGGGAAGAGAAGCATGGCGGAGCTGTAAGGAAGAGGGAAAGTTAAGTATGTGGTTTTCGGGTTTGGGTATGTGGTTTTATGGTTTGTGTATTGGTCTGCCTGGATAAAAACAGCCGACAGGTGCATATTGTGTCTTTTTTATGATTTTTTTTTATTTAAGTACTGAACCGCTTTAACAGGAAAGAGTTTATTTAGTGTGCAATGCTTCAGCCAGATGTGTATTTATATGTAGTTGTCATTAAATACTGTTGTAGACATATATCCCAAATCCATATCTACACTTTTAAAGAGGAACCACACATTTGGTCTACACATTATGATTTGTTCCTTTTATTACTATATAAGACTGATATAATTCGCTGTGAACAGCTGGTTCACATTGCAATGCATCTGCATATGCTTTTCTCTCCAATTTTTGTCCAGGTACTCTAGAAATATATAAGTACATTCTCTGCATTTTTTTTGCTTGACCTTCAGAGATAATTAACTATAATCTGCTGTTATATAAGTTGATTGTTTTATTAGATGGGGCTTACGCTGTGTAAAGTTCAAACATGCACACAGGCTAATTTAAGTCAAATCAGTGATTTAATACTAACATTCAAGGTATATTGGAACTATATGTGTAGATCAGTAAAGGCTCCCATACACGGGTCGATTTTTCACTAGATTTTTCGATCACTGCACGCGTTCACAGTGATTGATGGACGATCAATCAAATTCTGCCCACCCTGAACAATCGACCAAACAAAATCAGAATCGACTAAAAATCTGATCAGACATTGAACCGACATGTCGGTTGTTTTTGAACGATCGTTTGGCAATCAAAGTACGTCGGTGGACCCATAGCTCCCTATGCAGCAGCCTTTCCGGTCGATGGATTTTGTGGGATCGGCCATTATGGAGATCGGCTCATGTCCAAATCGGCCACAAATCAGATTCCCTCTGATTGGTGTTCCATCGATTTCAAAACTGCAAATTGCCGATTCCACGATCGCCAGGAATGATTGGATCGGGAATCGATTGATGAAAAATAGAAGTGTCTATGGATACCTTAAGATTTTTTTATCCATTTCATATTTTGTTTTTATATACCACTGATGGGCCAGAGCTATTTTTTATTTGTTTATTGAGAATAATATACAACTTAAGCTGGCAATACACCTTTAGATCTCTCTGTCAGATATCCTTTCAGATCTACCAACAACTATGTAGTATAGGGTCCTGTGAACACAGGAAGACTTGTTGTTTTAGAAAGTCCCTCATATTACATGGTTTGGGTAAAACAAAAGGAGATCTAAAGGAAATCTGACAAGATCTAAAGATGTATGGTGACCATTTGAATATGAATGCACATGAAAACAAAATCGGGGTTTCACAAGGTCATAGAAAAAGGTTCAAATGTTTCTATAAAAACATAAAATTTTATTGGGTGCAAGGTGAGTATAAAAAGTATCATGATAACAATGTCAACACAGAAAGACATGATGACAGATCCGAGTCGTGTAAAAGGGAAAGGGGAGCTCCTCACACGGTGTTCCCCTTTCACCTCCATATACAACAAGAAGTCCAGATGTTCATCTTTCAAGAAAGGGTTTTCAACAGAGGACCAAATCTCCTACACGTTTCGCCTGTTTGGTTTTCTCATGGGGGGTGGGGGTATGGGGACCATTTGTCATCACTTAAAGCAAACCTGTGTGCAGAAAGGGTAATGTCATTTCAAGTCTCAAAAGACTTTGTAGCTCAGCAGAGAAGACCCGCACATGCTACTGGGAATGGGTGAGATTCCTGATTTACGCAGAAAACCTGTGGTAAGAAGAAATTCACAAGAGTCGTTCCAGGAGCTAAGCCAGGGGTGGGCAAATTTTTTGACTTGTGGGCCACAATGGGTTCTTAAATTTGTCAGAGGGCCAGACCAACAGTCTTGGCCGCTGGGCATAGGTGTCCCAATTCTTTGCTTTACAGGCAAAGTTGATGATGATAATATAGCATACAGCTTTCATTAAACAAATATTCATACTGCAAGGGAGGTTAAAAAAATGAAATATAAATCAACTTTCATATTTCAGTCTAAATGTGGACAAGACGCTCTGGCTCCACTCCGCTTGTTTACTGCAATGAACTGAGACAAGGCGGATGTTTGGACTCCTCTAGGCATTATATACGCTTATTGCAGGGAACAAGCAGAGAGGATCTAGATTTCCCCAAGGTGACATTAAACAACTAAGAGGGCCTGATCTGGCTCCCGGGCTGTTCTTTGCCCATGTCTGAGCTAAGCTAATCATGGCCGGCAAATATTACTTTCTTGTTTTTTCCCTCCAGGCTATGACTGGTGACTAGACATAGACAGATAACAGAATAAGATTCTTCATAAATCTTGACCCCCCTGGTGAAAATTTCAACCGAAAAACTTTTATCACCCCAGCAAAATAAGTTCTGCTTAAAAACTACATGTTTATATGTATTTAACTAATGTATTTTTAAACCCTATAGGAATAGGTAAAAGGTCACGAAGACCTCTATTCTCATTTTATAGGATTTTATTATTTTTATAGTTAATATTTTGTATAGTTATTAAATATAAAAAAGAATATATTTATTTGAAATGTCGAAAAACTTAACTTTCGGAGAAAAGTCTACATCTGTTTGCAGAATTTTAACTTAAAAGTCAACATTTTGACATAAAAATGTAACTTTCTAAATTTGCATTTTTCAACCGTCTTCACTGTTGCCAGGCCACAAGCATTACGGTAATTGGTCTGGAGATGACACAGGGTGAGGCAGAAGGTTTCAGTTGGAGCTGATAGAAAATTCTGCAATGAGAAGAGAAAACATAGAAGAATGAGGACATCTTGTGGCAAAAGAAGGCATTGCTGAGGGATTTTGTTGAGATAAATGAATAAATGATATAAGCTTTAAATCTCAAACTCTTCTAGTAGCTGAATATGTGGAGATTCAAGGGTTAACCAATGACAGCAGCCGAGTGTACTGCACTATGCTTTATTAACTCAACACAGCAACCTTAGCAAAATGTAACATACACCTTAAGATCACTCAATACAATTTCCATTAGATCTACTAACAACCATGTAGTGCCGGGTCCTCCCTGATAGAATACATAGTGATTGGAAGGCTTACAAAGCTCCTTATATTACATGGTTTTGGTAGAACAAAAGTTGATTGTACAGAAATTGTATGGTAAGATTGTAAGGTGTATGGGGCCTTTAAAAAGCTGGGCCCAAAGACAAAACAAAATAGCAGTAGAAATCTACCATACATGCCTGTCCCAAATAGGGAATAGGGCCTTTATTAGACAATAACAGGCATGTGTATCCATAAGGGAGGTGAGGAACACCAGTCTCATCCACAGGTACATATGGCACATGAGGACGTGCACGCTGGTATGTACGGTGGAGGGTTCCAGACCTTGACCCTGCCCTGAGGTCTCATGGGATCTTATGTGACAGCTACTGGGCCATGCTGTCAGATGTTGGTGACCACTGCCCTGCAATTCAGAGTTGAGATAAGAGAAGTTGATGTAAAGAACTAGGCTTTCCTTAACACTTGTGAGGTCAAGAACTGATGTTGGATGAGAAGGCCTGCCCCACAGTCTGTTTAACTTGTTTCTGTTTTATCCCAAAAGTAAATGGTTGAAAGAGAATCTACAAGCCATGGATCCCTCTCTTGTGCACTGGGGTACAACAATGTTTGAAGATGTGTACAATGTAAAATATACATTAACACATTGTGAAATCATATTTGATTGAAAATAATGTCTTGGTTGGTTGCATAATCTCTTTTTTTTTAAAGAATAAAGCCAACTAGGTGCGAGAGCCCCTGACAGGATGCCAGAATTGATGCGGCGCAGCTACTGGTCCCTTGTAATGTAAATGTTCCCACATAGGCGATTAATCACCTCGCGTGTGGTAATCCCCGTTGATCGCGTCCATTCAGTTGATTGGGCTTGTCCCCATTCAACAGATGGGCGCGATCGCGATTTTTTTTTTTGATCGCGCCCATTCATTCATTCTGTAAAAAACTTGCGGGGGAAGATGGCCTGGTCAATGGCACATGATTAAAATCGTGTCTGCCATGCGGAAGATCGCCTATGTGGGAACATAGCCTTAAAGAGGCCACCCGCCGTACCTATGCTACTTTAGTTTATTTTCAGGGTTCAAGGGGGGGGGGGGGGTTTCTATGTATTATTGTTTGTCCTAGTGTATTACTTCCTTGTCACAGTATGGCGGTCCTGAGGTTAAAATTGTTTTGGTATAAATTCATGTTGTGCTGCTTTAAGGTCAGTCACAAGTTTAAGTTAATTCTGAGCTCTTACAAGGGTCAATGATCCGCCAATATTTTGGATTAACATGTTTAAGAAGGGATCCGTATGGTGAACACCCATTGAGCTGGTTTGGGGAAGGCTGATGGGGATATTTATGTATATATGTATGGATGGTTTTATAGTGAGCACTTAGCACCCATCAAGCTGGTCTTGAAGGCGGATTGGAAAATATGTATTTTAAAATGTTATTTGACCACTAGGGGGCACAATTAGGGACTTTAGGTTTTATAAAGGTTATACTCAGGGGTGCACATAACTGGTCCGCTGGTACGCATATGGGCCTAAAAACCCGCTCTGCGTACCTGTCTTGTCCCTCTAAATCGCATCTGCGGACTACACAG
>CM070038.1:38593708-38620773 GCA_036250615.1 Ptychadena robeensis | reverse complement strand
CCCCCCCCCCCCTTATATTTAAAGAGCCAAAGAGACTCCCTTGTAGTTAGCCAGATGCCCCCTGAGAGAGACAAGACAGAATTTTAAAAAAAAGGGGACAGGCAGCCTGGATCGGCCCCCCTCAGCAGTGGCTGCTATCGTGGTTCCTACACCACTGACTGTTCTATCAAGTTCTTATTTCTGTCTGTGACCTCACTGGAGAATCAAACAAAGAGACAATTAGGGGTGCCACCAGGAAAGGAAGTCATAGATAAACAAAAGTTTTCCCATGTGTTTTTGTGTACCCAACATAAAAATAACAAAATCCTGACAGATCATCTGACTTGTCTTTATTCAATCTGAATAAAATAAAGGATTTTGGCTAGAGTTAAATTAAGGGCGAGTATAGGTAAAGGGCGAGTGGAGAGCTTTTTGGGTCGCCACATCTTCATTCCCCCTGCCTGTCTCCCTTCCTCATTCTACCTATCCTTCCTTCACCTTTGCTGTTCTTGGCTTTCTCCACTTTCTTTCTCTCCTGTACTGCTCTTGACCCTGTTTTTCATTTATTTAAAAATGAGACATTTTTGGAAACATACTGTAAACTGGATCCTTACAGACCTCTGTCTCTGTACACACCAAGGAATGTTGTATCATTTGCACATATGCTACAGTTCGAAACCGTCCATTATTGTTTATACCATCTCAACCCTATTGTTATAACAATATGCTTTTATTGTTAATATTGTGTTCTTATTGCGTATATAATAATTCTATTATAATAAAAAATACATTTCCTTGACAAATGAAAAAGTTAAATTTAAAAAGATAATTTCATAGTTGATTGGTCCATACAGCATACAACCAATTCATGGAGCTCCCACCATATGTTCCTATCACAGCAAATTTGTGGATACTCCTGCATTATAGAAGGGTCCCCTGGTATTATAGACTTTGACATTAATTAACAGCCTCAATTTTGCCTTGCTATCCCTACTGTGTTTTTTGCAAAGAGCTGCTGGGGCTTATAGTTCTGCTCCTTTCATGTGTTGATGCAGGACACTGTAATTATTTGGACTTGTCTTTCTGAACCTTGAGCTAGCCATGCATTCATTAACTTCTGCCCAATCGATTTTCAATAAGTTAGATTTGTGAAATTTAAATATGACCCGTCTATCTAAAATTGATCAATGGTGCTATCACACAGTGTGATCAATATGAAAATATTATTCCTTAAATTAGAACTCTTCCTAAATAAAAAAATCCAACAGATACTTTTACAATAATTCTAATCACATTCTTTTTCATTTTATGCATGTGTTGTGACGATCTGTCCTACCCTGTATTTAGTGCGGGTAGCAAATCTCAATAATCGGTCAATAGAAAAGTGACAGGGGAGACCACTCTACCCCTGTGATGTGGCTACCAGGTAAGGTCATCTCGATGGGTAGGACATCTTGGTGGAACACCGGATATCCATAACTTTTGGCCAACCAAAACAGAAGGTATTGAGAAGAGAAAACCTGGAAGGTAATCTTGAGGTAAAATAATGTATTGCTCGAGCGAATAGAGAAATTGCCAGACCCATCAAATTGCCAGTTTTAGCTGACACACTGCTACGGTAGCATTGAACCATTAGATAGATCCTTATTGGTATATTCCTAGGAATTGAGAAGTAGTCACTGTCTTGGGTACTGTGTCTTGGTGTGGATTCGACTACAAGTCACATTTCATGGTGTAAAGAGGTGGGGGCTTGTGGGTAAACACATTTTAAGTTGTGGACCCAACTCAGCCGACAAATTCCGGCACTTTTTTTATCCCAGCAGCCGGCGAATTTTGGCCATCCAAGATGGTGCCGAATACACAGGATGGATCATCACAACCCCCCTTAACTCGCTAGTTGATGGGGATTCTAATGATCCACTGCAATATTGATTTCCTATACAGGTGACACAATACAGAGTAAATGTCTTTGTCCCCCAAAATAAAAGGGGGGGGGAAATCCTCTTGGACGGTTGGTACCACAACACAACAGGTTATGTCCCATCAATTTCATATTTCAAGTAATACACTGGGTCCCTAGGATAAATTTAGGGTTAATCATTTTTATTTTTTTTTATCATTAAAGTATAATCATTTAAACTGAAAAAAATATGTGCAGCACCTAACAGCACTTACAATTTTTTTTTAAGTATTTCTGAAAAGTCTTATAAATATCTGGGGATCCTACCAGTAAGTTTACTTATTGCAGCTCCTTGTGATAAAATGTGATGTGAATTTAGAGGGAAGCTGACACTCATGTAAATTCTGCTTAATCGCACTGAGCTGCAGTGTCTGGTATCGCGTGAGAAGCAAATAAAGGATTTGGCTCAGTCAGTGAAGGTACAGGAAGTTTCTTGTTAACTTTGTTAGGCTTGTGCATCATAGTAGCTGGATTTAAACTGTCACACAGGAGCCTTCAGTTGTACTTGAATAGAAAGAATATAAAGAAAGGCATCCATTTTGTCCAGACTGCTTTTCAGCCAAACGCACACCAGGGTCCCTGCAGTCATGTTCTACACCCTAGGTGCCCAACCTGTGGCCCGGGGGCCGTATGCGGCCCTTTGGGTGGTGTTCGGCGGCCCCCTTGGTCCTTCACATGTGGCCCCCAAAACCTAACTGTTAATGCATAGGGCACAGCAACTCACCTGTGAAGTGGTCACACGCTGACCCGGTTTTCCTAATCCTACATCGATAAAATTGGCAATGTTGATCGGGGAAACCAGGTCTATATATGAGCGCTGCACCCTGGGGTCGGAGGGGGGGGGGGTGCTGTTGGGTTTTGACTGCCTGTCGGGACCTGGTCCACCGTTTGCTGAGATATGTTGACAGGGGAGGGTCTGGATCGATGTTCTGTGCGGCCCTTTAGTGATGCCGAGGGCCGCACTTGTGGCCCTCCATAGCAACTCAGTTGCCCACCACTGTTCTACACAATGCAGGCATGTCTCGCTGCCCCCTGGTGGAGAGATGCACTTCTGTCTGACTCAGTGTTCGGCCAGGGACGTGTTGGACACAGCACTGCCCAGGTGGATATGTTCAAGGTTGAATTCCCACAGCCCCAACCAGCTGCGGGATATTCACCAGCTAATCATCCATCAATCCCATAGCGCTAGGGGGCATAATATAAATGGGCACACTGCCCATTTAATGGGACTCTGCCCTGCACACCATTCGCCTCTGTATAGCAGTGGGCTTGCATGTGCTTCTGTGTTTACTGCTACTTGCTAACCTGCCTGTCTGCACAAGTCCTTTTCACCAACAGTGACCTGTTGCCTGGACTCACCTTGCCCTCTCCTTGCCCTGACCCTGATCATGTCTTTTGCCTTACCTTTTTTACCATGCTTTCTCTGACTGATTCTTGTATATGACCATTTGCCTTGTTTTGGACTACCCCAATAAAGACTGTTGAATAGACTTCTGGTGTTGGTGATTGTGTGCCCAGACGCATTACACATAGATAGTGAAAAAAACTTTTTTTATGTGTTTTTGTTGTGTAACATGAAATAACAAATTCCTGACAGAACATGACTCTTCTTTATTCAATCTGAATAAAATAAAGGGTTTTGGCTAGGGTTGAACTTTAAACTAATTTTTATGAATACCGTTTCTATTTATGATCCACCATCTTTGATGGGGTAGGGGAAGTGGAGAGCTTTTTGGGTCTCCCAATCTTTATTACCCCCTGTCTCCCTCCCTCATGCCACACATCCTTCCTTCACCTTTGCTGTTCACTTTCTTATTTAAAAGTTGAACTTGGTAAAGTAAATTGTATCCTAACAGATGGTTGTCTCTGTACACACCAAGAAATAATGTTATGATGTTATGTTGTGGAAACTATCGATTATAGCTATTATACTCTATCCTATTTAAATACATTTCTTAAAAGAGTAAGAATCAAAAAGGTCATTTCATAATTGATTTGTCCATACAGCATACAATCAATTCATGGAGCTCCCACCATATGTTTCAATTACATCAAATTTGTGAACACTGCTCCGCTCAGAATTGCCAGGGGGCAGAAATGGGAAGATGGTAACGTTGAATAGGCTTCCTGGACTACAAATAAACATTTTGACATTTGGAGTAGCTCCACCCAGCAAAGAGCATATATCTTGGCAGCATGCCCTAGACAGTTCAAGAGACGAGCGACAGGTGAGCCTTACTATCTGCTGAGGATTGGACCTCCGTTCTGTATACAGGTAACATATGCCGCAGCAACGATCTTGCTGACTTATTATTGTTCTTTGTATTATTATATGAAGTTTCTGTTTTATTCTGACCTCTTCTGCTGGTTTCTGCTGTTATTTTTGTAAGAATCTCTTGCATCCCTCTTGTAAGCCTGGGCACAGATTTTATCATCTCATTGTACCAACTTGTTTGGATTGAAAAGTTGCTTTGTTATGCAAAGACCTGGTCCTATAAAAATTATAAAAAAACGCACTGTTATGGCAGACCCTCATTGCATAGATATCACTGTACAGAGATATCTATGTTGTGTTTGTGTCTCACCTGTGCAGAGGTAATTTTTCCAGAAGGATTGCAGCTTCCACAGGCTACTTTTTCCCCCAATTTTATTGAAGATTTTGAAACAGTTTTTTTAGAATAAAGGTTTTTATTGATGATAAAACAAACCCAGAAAAGGGAATACATACAAACATTAAAGCAGGCCAACAATATAGGCAAATATCTGGCACGCAGGCTCGGGAACAGTATCGCGTACCCCCCGTCTCAAACAGGTATCCAGGAGGAGCACCCTCCGGCAACACCCTCACTGGGCGCGTCACCGGGGCTGCAATCATAGAAAAGCAAGTGGGGGCATATTAACTACCACCCCGAACCCCTTGTCTGCTACAACCAAAGATTTTGAAACAGTTTTGACAATTTTTGACAATAGGTATCCAAAGAATGTACATTAAAAAATGACATGAAACATGTATACATGACATATCAAGCAGTCTCACTTTTGTGGGCAAAATTCCACAGGCTAGTTTTAGCAGACTTCTGTCGGCAGTCTTTCTGTGTCATCTGGGATCACACATGACTATGGAAAGATCTTCATAACTGGGAGGTGGGAAGGGAAGAGTGGTCCATAATGCCAGTAATTTTTGGTCTTCAATGTTCTGTTTTCTTTCCTTTATGTGCTCATTCAGTGCCAGCAAGAAAATAAACTTGGCCTGAAAATGTTTTTAATTATTTTTATTATTCTGCAGAAATAATAAAGTTCCTGAGAATCCTGTTACGGAAAGACCACAATGAAGTGTCTGGCGATCTTCATCAGCTTGGGTGAGCAAAACAGCTGTTTTTGGTTTTTCTCCTCTTTCTGTCTGAAAATCTAATATCAGCATCTATACTATAGTTTCTGAATACTGGCATATTGCTGGGGGCATAAATGATCTCCTATTATATCTGGCATATGCTTCTATATAGAACATTTACAATGGTGTTAGTAATGCTGGCTATAATTTTAAATTATTTCCGAGAGCATGCATTATACCCAATTTTTAAGGATTGATGAACCTACTTTTTCTAAACATAAACACAAACTACAATGTATTGAACACAGACAGTTTGGAGTTAAACTGATACAGTTTATTGGCTAACTGTCATCCAATAATATAAAACTTCAGTTAAGCCCCCCATACACCTTACAATCTTTCCATACAATTTCTGTACAATCAACTTTTGTTCTACATAGTGTTAGATAGTGTATTCTATCAGTAAGGCCACTATAGTACACAGTTGTTGGTAGATCTAATGGAGATTGTATGGATCGATCTTAAGGTGTATGGGGGGCTTTAGACAGTAAATGCTATCATTTGAACTCCAAACTTTCTGTATTCATAAATGACTAACACGGTACAACAATCTACTATTACAATTCAATGACATAGACATGTGGTCCCTTATCTTCTTGATGGTGGGGTTAATGACTTTTGGGTGCCAGATGATTTAACTGTTAATTGAAATCATATACTGTCACTGACCAGCCATTGTCTCCATCCAGCAATGCTGTTTCAAGCAACACATGGCTCGTTATTTGAGTTTTCCAGAATGATAAACCAAGCGACTGGCCGATCAGCTTTGCAATTTTTATCTTACGGATGCTTCTGTGGTAGGGGAGGTCAGGGTTGGCCTGTGGACAGCATTGACTGGTAAGTAAAAAAAGCGCAACATTCGTGATTACAGAGATTCAGAATTCCTTAGGGAAGCCACATTCATGGTGATGTCACTGGTCACTAGTGAATGGTAAGGCTCTATTCTTAATTATGTCATTTGCTACCAGTAAATAAATGTGCTGCAATGTGATCTTACAATTTTGTAATGGCTAATCTGCATTCTTAATACACCTTACAATCTCACCATACAATTTATGTACAATCAACTTTTGTTCTACCTAAACCATGTAATATGAGGATCATTCTTAACCTTCCAATCACTATGTATTCTATCAGGGAGGACCCGGCCCTACATCGTTTTTGGTAGATTTAATAGAAATTGTATGAAGTATAGGGGGCATTAGTGATCTTGCCTAAAGGCCTGTACACATCTAGGATAATATAAATCCATTCCCTACTTGGACCCACAAGTACTGAAAACCTGCATGGCAGGACTTGGGGGTCCAAGTAGGGAATAGATTTATGTATATTTTGGGGGGAGGCACTGTAATATGCAAACACAAGTAATACCTATCTCAGCCTAAAATCATCTAAGATAATAGCCACCTGAGACCATCATTGGTGATCCTCTACAGTAGCCAATTTTTTGCTAGATCGATATCAGATTCAATAGGTTTGTGAAATTGCAAAATCGCCTGTCAGTCTAACATCGATCTAGCCTGCCACCATGTGATCGCTCTCTAACCAAATGATCCCCAAAGCCCAAAAAAATTAAAATACTTTTATATTTGATAATTAAATAAAATAGTACATATAAAATTTAATGAATATAGGGGCAACAGCCACTAATTAAAGAAATAAAAAATAAACAATTGAAAACAAACCAAAATAAACAACAACAAAAAAAAAGATAAATAAATTGTTACTTAATAAAATGGTATGAATACAGGGGTTGTATTGACCCCTATATTCATTCCCAAAGGGTTAAAACCCAGCAATAGCTGCTTATAAAAATAAAAATAAAAGACTATAAAATGCACTTTTTTACCCCCAACATCAGGGGGTGCCTGCGTATTATGGTCCGAATACGCGACCCCCATCCCCACTACGAATGGTCACATCTTGGCTCTCCACCAGCTCTCCTGGCAAGAAGATTAGCCAGGGAGCTGAAGCAGCTGTCAGGTGAGAGATCCACCCGGCCAACAGCTTCCCTCTGTCTGCCTAGAGGGGAGACATGAATGCAGATTACCCCACTGCCCCCCCCCCCCCCCCCCCCCCCTTCCTGCTCTAAAAACTGGTTGTGTCTTATAGTCGGGAAAATGCAGTACACCATTTGTAAAAATCCCCAAAGCTTTTATATGCAATAAATAAACCATTACATATAAAAACACATTTAACAAAATTTATAAAACATACACCCCCCAAAAAAATTATATATTTATATGTAATAATTTAATACATTACAAAAGCACCTGCCCTGCAAATAAAAACAAAACAGACAATTACAAAATAAAAAATGAGTACATTAAAATGAAAACATAATTAACCTGCATGGACATGAGCAGTAGAGTGGGAAAGGATTCCAACGCTACTAAGCATTATTTATATATATATATATATATATTTTGGGGGTCTGTTATATCAATGTTGTGTATTGTCAGTAATGTAATCAACTATTTAACTATTACATACATAGGTTTTGGGGGTTCAGATATATTTTGTGTAATGTCTTGTGTATTAGGTATGTTTCCCTTTGGGAATGAATAAAGCTGGGCATACACATACCAATTCCTGCACGATCCGATCCCCGATCGGATGCCGTGCGCGCTCCCACATCCCTTAAGGATGGGGTCGTGCAGGAATTGGAGGCTGCAACTGACGAGGATAGGGCTTAAATCAGCCGTCCTGTCGGATTGCACAGAGATCTGACAGGACGGTACATTTTAGCCCGATCCCATTAGTTCAGCTGGGGACGCCTGCCCCAAGTCGAACTAATGAGCTGCAGAAGCAGAGTGCTGGCCGATTCTAGGCACTAGCAGGCGGCCGTGATGACGTCATCACGCTGCCTGCTACTGCATAGAATGGCATAAGGAATAGACGGTACATTGTACCGTCTATTCCCAGCTTAAGGGGTCAATACAACCCCTTAAAGTCCTGTTGAATATCCTTAACTGCTGAAATAGGTTTGACTCATTAAAGGTACAAACATATCACAATGCAATTCTGTTTTTTTTTTTTCGACCACTAGGTTAATTTTAACACCTAAACACTGTTTAATTTCAGATAAATAACATAAACAATTCACTTTTTGAACCATGCATGGCCACATTTACCCAAATGTCTTAGGCCATGTCTTCATTTACATGACACATCACTGACAGGGCTATGTGTATGCATCCACTGAATATCAGTGACTGTGTTACCAAAGAGTTTACATTCCCATTTTTAAGATTGGTGATGACATCATGTTTAGGGGCTTTGCAATGAACTTACAAAGTCAAACTGGTCAAATTTAAAAAAATGAATAAATAAAAAATGTAACCATCTCTTCCATTGAGAAGGATCAAGAAAGATGATTCCCAATCACCACAAGTGTGAGCTTTTGTTTTCTCAGATTGGCTTCTTTTTTATGCATGAATACCTTTCTGTGTAGAATTATTTACATATTCCTGTCTTTCTGTGCTGCTCCAGGTGCTGTCACGCCCATGACTGCTGCTTTGGTTCTACAAGCAAGCAAGGCTGCTTTCCATACACAGATCCCTATAAATATGATGTAAACTGTGAAGACATAATATGCTGTAAGACCAAAAATGATCTGTCATCTGCAACCAATACCTTACAACCTGTGTATACTACTGTGTTTATAACTAAAATTAGTTCCTATTAAGTTAACATTGATCACAAAAAAATATCAAACCTCTGATTTTCAGATTTGAAATACCATATGGAAGATATTAACGTATATACTTGAGTATGAGTTGAGTCCCCTTTGTCTTATACTGGAGTCAGGGTGCCACTTACCTGTCCTGGTGTTCGCTGGTCTCCCTGCAGCCTCTATGGGTGGTCTGATTAATGATCTTTCTTTTGCCTTTGGTATTCTATCTGCAAAATTCCCGAACTAGACTCAGCTGATGAAATGTAAACAAACCAGTGTCAGCGCCATCTCGTGGACATTTTGCTATTTATTACTGGAGATGGTGGAATATCATTTTGAAAACTCTGCTATCTGACTTTCAAATAGCTGCTGCATTTCCCACCCTAGGCTTACACTTATACTATATACGGTAATTGTTACAGTATATATGCACTTCCTTTTCAACATAAGGCAACATGACCTCTTCAAGTTTTTTCATGTATTACAACTGATCTATGATATGTGATTTTTTTCCCTTTTTTACTGATGGGGACAGCCAGTGAAGAACAGCACCCTATTTATGCTGCCGTTTAGTTTAGTAGTCTGTGACCCCTACACCCAAAAAGAACAATCCTGCTTTCCTCATCAGTCTATAGTATGCTTCACCATTTCCCTTTAGGCCAGTTAGTAAACTGAAACCTTTTGTTTCCTACGTGTCTTTTGGGTTTTAGTTGCACTTTGTAATTAGTTAATTTTTAGGTTGCTGTCCTTCTAAGCAGTGTCTGGAGTGACCTATTTTACTCACATGCACTATAACAAGCATGTAAAGCGTTTCAATAAGGGGGCCATATAAGCTCTGAACAAGTCATGTCAATCGAGTTCAATGCTCAAGCAGCATAGAATAAAGTCCCAATGCAAATAGTATCTAGAGAGTAGTCTAAGCTGCTCAGAGTGCAATGTAACAGGTGCAAAACTAGAACCGCGTGACATAATAGAAAAGTGAATAAAGTCACGTAACAACAAGAGATGAGCCCTTCAGAATGTCTGGGTCCCAAATACAAAGAGAAAAAAAATAGGAATAAAAAGATAGAGAAAGAAAAGGAAGAAGAATGAAGGAAGCAAGACAAGAGAAAGAAGGGGGAGTAACCACTGTAAAGCTGTCCATACTCAGGTCCATACCTGTTCAATCAAGGAACCCTTGAGTGCAGCGTGATGTCACCATGCTGCGCTCAAGCTTCCTTGATTGAATTAAATAGAAAATTGAGATGCAGCACTTCTGCACAAACGATTCCTTTGATACTTTGGATGGGGACCCTCAGCCCCAATCCAAAGTAATGGAAATCAAACAGAGTTTACCAACATGTTGGTTCCCTGTTCAATCTAGGTTTCTAGAAAGTTTCTTCAATCTAGGTTGAAGAAAGGGTGGCTGCAATCAATTCAAGAAGACTCAATCACCAAGAAAGCGCACACCAATTGATTGTGCTGGATCCGATTGAAAAAAACGAGCAATGTATGGTCACCTTTAGAGAATCCAGGGAACCAGGGTTGTGCAGGTGAATATAAGGTCCTGCTCGTGAGGCTGAAGGTGGGAAATCCGTCAAAACTCTTCACTATATTTGTAGAGAGATTTAGTGTGAGAATTCAATCCACAGGGTCCAGATATGTAAAAAATTGGAGTGGGTATCAGTAAGGGTGCTGGAAAGCTGCTCATTAAGAAAATGGCGCCCACCCTGGTGGTAAAGGCCGTATAGGATATAAATTGTGTTCTTCATGATTGGGCAATGGTCATTTTGGTTGCCAGCAGGATATACAATACTTGGTTAATTTGTATTGTAGAAAGCACACTCTTTCAATGGACACCTGAATCCTTAATCATTTGGAGAGAAAGACATTTTTGTTAAAAGAAGACATATGTACAGCAACCATGACACAGAAATGATTTAACCTGATCTGATTTTCTTCACAATAACCAGATATGGGTAATAAGCTTTATTTATTTCCTCATAGATGATGACAAGCTCGATAAATGTGCAAGGAAAGTCTGTGAGTGTGACCGAGCGGCTGCCCTCTGCTTCAAGAAATACAACTCTACTTATTCGAGCTCCAAAAGAAATTATCGACTAAAGGGCAAATGTAGTAAAACCAATGCTCCTTGTGATTGATGAGCTATACAATCTGCTGTTTTCACATGCTGCTGAAACAATATGTGGAATTGACCATTTTATTTCTATTCTTTTTTTTTTCTTTAAAGGGCATTCTACCAAATAAAAATATAGTATTTTTCATACAATAATCATATAATAATATATCAGCAGGTCTTAGTTTTTCTCCCTTCGGCCAAGCCAAAAGTCCAGTACCAGGATGCACCAGGATGCAGGTCTTAGTGTGTCCCTCGATAAGGTGGTCAATGTGTACTGTTAGTGCTAACATGCTAAGATCTCCCTCTTGGAAGTTGCCTTACAGCTTGGCTGGTGGAGTGAAGCACATTTCGGCTCCTGGGATGCAAAGCTATTGCTCCCAGGATGTTTGGAACAAAAATATTTTTTGGAACTTTTCTACATATTGGGACCATATGACACATGTACATTTTCCCACTGATTTTATTAGTGGAAACGTGCATCTTATAGCCCTAAAATACAGTACACTGTGTGGTATTTTAATGAAACCCTTGGAAGGTATCTTATACAGGAAATTTTATATTCAATTGAGTTCTCATTACAATTATCAACATGAAAGATGGAATAGGGCAAGGTGTTAAGACAAAGTGTAATCATGACAGTATAAAACACAGTACATTTGAAAGACCATTAATGCCGACTGCTGTGTATAACAAACTTAAGTAAAGTAAGTGGCAGTAGTATAAGGCAATATAAAAGAAATTAATACCGATTGCTGGGTATAACAAATTAACAAAATACACCTTTAGATTTCTGTGTCAGATTTCCATTAGATTTACCAAAACCATTTAATATGAGGGACTTTCTAAACAATCAAGTCTACCTGTGTTTAATCAGAGGACCCGGCACTACATAGTTGTTGGTAGATCTAAAGGATATCTGACAGAGAGATCTAAAGGTGGATGACCAGCTTAAAAACCAACAGCTTTAAGCTTTGTAAAACATGATTATACACTGCTCCAAAAAATTAAAGGAACACTTTGAAAACATGTCAAATCTAATAAGAAAAAAATCAAACCAAAGGATGCCACGTTTGATGAAATGATTATAAATCATCAACCTAAAGAGGACATAATTAATTATTAACTATTATTAAAGTTACCAAGGAAGTTAATTTGAAAAACTGATGTGGCAGTCTTGAAATGTTATTGCAGCAACTCAAAATGTTGTGAAGTAGCTTGTATGGCCCTTCTGTGTTCGTATGCATGCCTGACAATTTCTAGGAAGGCTCCGTGAGGGATGAGGGATAGTGTCCAGGGGTATCTACTGCCAGATACTGACCAGGGCATCACTGAGCTCCTGGATAGTCTGACGTGAAGCTTGGAGTTGTCAGATGGACCTAAACATGACTGATGTTCCAGAGATGTTCTAATGGATTTGGGTCCAGAAAGCCAGTCAATGTAATCAATGCTTTCAACCTCTAGGGACTGCCTGCACACGCTTGCCACATGAAGTCAGGCATTATTATGCAGTAAAGGGTCTAAGGCCTAGGTGCCCAACCTGCAGCTCCTTGGGCGTTGTTAGGTGGCCCCCGTTGGTCCTCCACATGCGGCCCCCAAAACTGAACTGTTTCAGGGCATAGCAACTCACCTGTGAAGTGGTCACACACTGACCCAGCTTTCCTAATTAACTTTGGCGGTCCTACATCAGTGAAACAGTTAATGTTGATCAGGGAAAACACGTCTACATATAAGCGCTGCACCCAGGGGTAGGAGGGGGAGTGGGTGCTGTTGGGTTTTGACTGCCTGACGGGATCTGGTCCACCGCCTGCCGAGATATGTTGACAGGGGGAGGGTGTGGATCAATGTTATGTGCGGCCCTTTAGTGATGCAGAGGGCTGCACTTGTGGCCCTACATATCAACTCCACCACTGGTCTAAGGACTTTGTCACAATACCTAATGGCAGTCAGGGTGCTATTGTCTATCCCAGATGTGGACAAACTACTGCCCTTTGTCACCTTCGGCCATCCTTATAAAGTCTGTCTCTTTAGGCCCCCATACATGTTTAGATTTTCCCGTTCGAGCTGCTTAAACCGATCGATGTTTAAGCAGATTCACTGGAAATTGCTGCCTTTGGATGACCTAAATCGATCGAAATTGACCAAAGAAATCAATCAAAAAGTGTCTGAAAACTTTGATCGATCGAGTATACATCAAATGTATATTGAATATTATTTTGTTGTGCCAGAGCCATTTTGGTTCAATTTGAATAATAGGCATGCTTAGTCATCCAGTGGCAGACATTTTGGCGTGTTCGACTTCCTATGATTGAGTATATATTAAATGTATATCGAATATTATTTTGTGCCTGAGCGATTTTGGTTTGATTTAAATAATTAGAATACTAAGGGTTTGTTTCCACTATACGTCGGGACCCCCTCCTTTAAGCATATTACTTGGCGGAGATCCGACAGAGCACATAGACTTCCCTGCTCAGCAAATGCTGTGTTTACACATCTACCAATGCAGAGGCTCAACCTACTCGACTATGTTCAGCCTTGCATCCGTGGAGTGGCTCGGCGCAGTGAAAACACAGCATCCGCCGAGCAGGTAAGTAAATGTGCTACGTCGGGACATCCCGCCCAAGCAATACGCTTAGCGGAGGGGGTCCCGATGTATAATGTAAACATAGCCATCCGGGGACAGACATTTTGGTGTGTTTACTTCCTTCAATTTTGCTTTCAATTGATCGTACCAACATCAATCAAAAATCTGTTTCTCCATGTGGGCAGTATTTCGATTGCAGTTCAATTGATCGAACCAACAGCCATAAATTATGATCGAATCTGACATCAATCATAGGAAAATCGAAACATGTATGGGGGCCTTTATGGTATGGTCAGAGATAATCACACCAGCGGCCCACTTAAAGACACTTAAGCCTGCCATACACACGCCGATGTGTGTAGCAGACTAGTCCCGATATTTTTCCGGGATGCTAACGTAATGACGTCATCACCCCGGTGCATTATGGGGCCCCTTCAATCGGCCGGGCACCCTTTGTGTGCCGGCCATAAGCTGCAATGAAGACGCCGTCTTCATTGCAGTTTATGGCATCGGCTTTCATCGGCTCGCGCCGGCCAGAGATTATCGGACATGTCCGTTCTCTGGCCGGCCGAGAAGTGGGGCGACAGGGATCTGTCGCTCCATGTGGGCACATGCCAATTAGCTGCCAATTTTTAACCTGACCAACGGCGCGAGCGCGCACGCCCGTCTGTCAGATTAAAGATCGGTCGCTTATCGGCATGTGTATGGCTAGCATTAAGCAGGGTACAGACCTGCAGATATGGGCCAAATCGATGGCCACTTTGAGCACCATGCACGCTCATGGCCATCTATCTGGCCCATATAATATGCCCCAATCGCTGTTTTCGAGCGGGACAAATCAATCCCGCTCGAAAACAGCCATATCAGACATGACCATAAATACGGCCGATGTCCGATGCTTTGCATAGATACCGCCGGTCTCCAGGCAAAGCTTCGGCCGAGCTGAGGAGAAAGCAGAGTTGCTGCAGGGTACATCGGACGACTCGAAAATCAGCTTTAGCAGTGGCAGTGCTCATGCTGTTTCTCCTTACACAAAGGAGATTACGACACTGTGCTGGGAGACGCAGCAAACCTTCTTGTAATTGCACTTATTGATGTGCAATCCTGGTGGACGTGGAATGCCTGTGCAATATTTGTAGGGTCCAGGTATCGTCTCATCGTATTAGTAGTGACATAGACCCAAGTCAAATGCAAATGATTGAAAAACAGTTAAAAAGGCATATGGGGTTCAAAATTCCTATGGCCTGCACCTGCAAAACCATTACTATTTTTAGGGTTGTCTCATTGACCCTTTAAGTGCACCAGTAATGTAAAGGTGGCCATACACAGGCCAATTTTTTCATCAATTTGAGCACAATTGCCGTGCACATTCCCAGTGATTGTGCTCAAATTGATGTTAGTAAACCCTGTTTGTCATTACCGAGTATTACCCTGTGTCCTCATCCCAAGTATCGAATGGGATCGATTGCGCAGAAGTGTTGCTCCTCGATTCTCTGTTCAATCGAGGAAGCACAGCACGGTGACAGCGCTATGCTTAAGGGTTCCTCGATTCAATGGATATTGACCCATGTATGGGGATCTTAAGGAAATGTAAACTGAACAATCTTATCTGATATCAAGGGATAAGGGGGTGCAATTATAGGAATTGAGAGGCCAATTACCATCGCGGAGGAGACACTCCCGGAACAATTGAGTGTTATAACTCCTCCCTCTTATCTTCCCACCCGGCTTGGCCAAATGAAGTGCGGGGTGGAAAGGTAGGAGGGAGAGTAAAGCTAGGCATACCCAGCTTGATTTTCTAACAGATTGGAGTCCAATAGAGCACTGTGCGCATTCATGGAACTCGATTGTGCTTGCATCTGTCAAAAAATTTAGCTGTCCAGCCCTTCTTCAAGCAGGATCAATCGATCCCGCTCGGTCAAACAGGGAACCAACATGTTGTAAAACTCTGTTCGATTTCCATTACTTTGGATATGGGGCACAGGTCCCCTTCCAAAGTATCAGAAGGGGTGGCAGCTGCAGAGCCAGCTTGTCCGCAACACGATGACATCATCACGCCACAGTTATGCTCCCTGGATTGATTTAACACCGCCAGTACAGTATATATCATCCATTTACAGTTATAAGATGTAACCATTGGGAAGTCCAGAAGAGGTGGCAGTATAACAATATTTTTCATATTGATTGTTGAGGGATCAGATGAGATCTTCCATGTAGTCTAATTTATACTGGAAAACCATTATGCTACGGTTGGAGGAGTCATTAGTTGTGACTAGGAAGTTGTGCTTAAAAGTTAGCGTATGAACAACACAGTTATGGGACAATAAATGGCCTCAGCCAACCACTTGCCATGAGTGAAAGAAACGTTTTAGAGTCCTATACTAACTGGTGTGTTTGTACCCTTTTAGTGTAAGAAATGGAGTCTTAAGCCTGCCATACACGTACTGATAATATTTACGATCAATAAAACCCATTAGTAGTTGATCGGCATGAAATCTGTGCAGGTCCACATGGTACGAAAGATACATTTCGATTGAAATTGGTAAAATGTTCAAAAAATTTTTATTGGTCTGGGAACATTGGGAAAGTGTTTTTTGGTTTCCTAACCTAATTGGTGCAGATAATGCTTATTAGCATATTGAAACTTCGGGTGCCGGCATGTTGCAGCTGGTGACTGGATGGATTGATCAAATAACAACCCAAGTTCCTTTTTGAGTGTTTGTGAAAATAATATATGAAAAACCATTTGCTATTTTTTTGAATTGTTGTTAACATTGTATTATAAGATTTGAGGGTGATTTCTAACCTTTAACCAATGACATGCATTGCCACCACCTATTTATACACTTTCTTATTAGCTCCTTTCCATACCCCTCTACATTACTTTTCATTGGAAAGCACCTCGTCCTATAGAATTAATGATTATTTTCGATGACATTTCGGATCAAAACTGAAAAAAAAAAAATCGATCCAAAACCTGTTTCCCTTTGTGGTACCATTTTAGCTAAAATTACGATCGATAAACGATTGCAACATCAGGATTCATCTGTTTTTATCGATTGTAAATATTATCGGTACATGTATGGCAGGCCTTAATGGGCCTCTTAGCTTAATAAGACCCTCTTAGCTTATTGGGGCAAGAACATAGTTGGTCTTCTCCGTCTATAAGATAAATAAGGGGCTGATGAGGATGGTTTTGACAGACTTTCATTGCCCATAGAAAATGTCTAACATGAAAAGATTGGAGACAATCTTGGAAAAAACATCTTGGGGTTTCAGGGTCCTCAAAAAGCAAAGCAATCCATATACGTGCCAGGCATCTAACTTTTGGTACAGTTCTTTCCTGATGGGATGTTGGGGCTTGATTTGGTCTTGTTCAGTGAAGTGAAGAATACAGAATAAGCTGTTACCAATAAAAGAGACATGTGTTGGATCATAATACCCAGATGAGAAAGCCGAGGATCCAATCACTGTGGTAAGAGAATAGAAGAGCCTAATACAGATTGGAAAGAAATGTAGTTTTACATGTATCTATATTAGGCCTGCCAATGGGAGAGGGGGAAAATATTGTTCTATTTGTATCCAGTTTCCAATCATCAACTGTGCACCACATATTTATGGTAATTTGAGCCATGTGGTAGAATATAGGGCAGTGATGGCGAACCTGTGGCACTCGGAGCCCTCTCTGTGGGCACACGACCTGTCAGCCAGCAAATAGGAAAGAACTGCAGCCTATTGGCTCTCAGTGCTGTCAGTTCATTTTCCCCTCCCTTCTAATAGCACACAGCACCCCATACCCTAGCACAGTATGGTCAGAATGTGTGTGTAAGAATGATGCAACTATAAATATGGATATTCCTTTGCATGTTACAGTAATACAGCCTGTTTCAGGGCTCTCTGCTTATTTTAAGCTTATTATTCATACTTAGGTGTAGGGCAGTTAGAGTGCTTAAAGTGTTGCTGATTCTCTTCAACAAGCTTACTGTTATTTCCCTTCAAATGAATAAGAGTCAGACTGAAACTGATCTTTCACAGTTGCAGAGACATTGTGGTACTGGTCCTCTGTGCAAGGAAAATCCCCCATTATGTGGCAGACGGGTTCAAAATGAAATGGTCTGAATATATTGAAGGAAATCTTGTATGTCTTGTTTCTATGCGATTATGCTCTTGCAGCTGCTAAACAGCAAAAGTAAGCCATGCTGGTATGAGGAGGCGTTTCTGGCATGACTTTGTGACACTTTGTTGGCTAGTACCCAATGCTCCTGTATGCAGCAGAAAACCCAAAAATAGTACAAGACTTTGTACTTACATAGAAGATTTTATGATGCTCAAGTTACAAATTTGCGATAACCATGTGGGCTTTAGATTCCTTCAAACTTCAACAATCAGCCCACATTAAATCTTCATTGGCTATGCATATTTTTTTAGTTTAAAAATAGAAACGTTCAGTTACTATTTGACATATAATAACCAAAAGATGATGGTGCATAACCAGAGGAACCAGCACCTTATATTTGTCAATGGCCGACACATTGGATTCACAGAATCATGTATAAATATCTACTCCTTACATGCCAAAACCGCAGGAAAAAAAGTGCTTTATGCAGCATCTAAGCAAGGAAATTAATAATCTAATAATTACTTAGCAAAATTTCCCAGTTTGTTTCCTGCTGGCAGAAAGGAACAACAGCCCAGAAATCTGGATCAGGACCACTCCTTTTACAACTTACTTACAAGTTCCTAGATTCAGATTTCAGTGGAGCAGCTAAGGGATGTCTCAGCATGCACCACAATCATTGCACATCACCCAGAAGAATAGAGAACAAATGGCAGGCAGACACAAGGCACTGTGTGGTTTTCCTTGAGTAAAGCCCTGTCGCCTTTTTTGCCATCACAGTAGGAATGAGGTCCACACGGAATCAGAACGTATTGGTAGGAAGGAAGAGAATGCGTCCACAGGGATATGCCAATGCCAATAAATATCAGATGTTTAAAGAGGCAAAAGCTTTCACAACCGTAACATTTGCTGAGTCCCTGTCCTCATCCAGTCGATTATTGTCAGCGTTACTAGTTTGCAATTCCTGCACTCGCTGCCGGTGCCTCTCTTCCTGACGTTTCTTCTTTTGTAGTCGCTGCTGTTCCTTTCGCTGTTTGTTACTTAACTGAAAAGGGAAATAGAGGGAGAAAAACACCATATTAGGGTCTGAATAGAGGTCTCTTTAAAGTTTTAAAAGCTATGCTAGAATAGTATTTAACATGCAGAACCTGGCAAGGATCGGTGATAAAGCAGATAATAAGGCAATGTTTGTTATCTTACTGCAAGTATTGGACAAAGCCTACCTTCTGGCTATGGTCTTTGTTTTCATCCTGCACATTTTTTGCACTGGTAGCATCCTCCGGCTGCACTGCTTTCGTTCCAGGTTTAGTCTTTGATAGAGTGCCATCTTTCTTTGTGTGCTCAAGCTTCTTATATAAGCTGCTTCCTTCAGCTATATTGCCCGTGCCAACATCCGCTAACAAAGGGGAAAAAAAACCATTGGACCTGCAGCCACAATAGGGTGAAAGGCACTGCTACAGAGAGTTTCATTGGATTTTCACTGAATGTGCAGTCTGACATGTGACAGTTGTAATTTTGGTGAAATTATTTTAACCTTTTACCACTTGCAATCTGTATATTAAGTATTTATCAGCAAAATGTCCTGTTCAGAAGATTCTTTAGTTTAGAATATCTTTATAACCAACTGACAACCAACCACGAGAATTAAAGCTGAATACCGAACCCAGCAACCAGCTGTGATGATTAGTTACTAAAGTTAAGTATTCATTACCAAAATAAGCAGTCATCCTGCGGTTTTCAGCTATTTAGTAACGTTGGATACAGTTACAAGATCTAAAAGAAAAACTTTTTTACATGGGTTTAGAAGCATAAAAAGAGAAACAAGTGCCAATAAATTTTATATTTTACTCTTTTCTTAGATTGTTTGATCTCAATATAGCTCTGTGCGTTTAAATGTCTGCACACTTTATTTATTCACTACCTCAACTAGTAGTCCATTTGAAGTATACATTTGAAATAAACACATTGCTCAACACTTTAATACTGAGCATTCTTCTTAGGAACAATTCATTTAACTTATACAGATGTTAAACTCACTGGCCTATAGTAGCCAGCTTCTCCCTTGCTACCGCTTATTGTAGATGGATACAAAAAACAGAATTTTTCAGACTACAAGAAGCACTATTTAAGCCACAAAGTTGGGGTGGAAAAGTGCCTGCGTCTTATGGTCTTAATGTACGACCCCAGCGGAAGAGTTTTCACGCCTTGGCTTCCTGCCAGCTCTCCCGGAAAGGAGATTAGCAAGGGAGCTGTCAAGATGAGAGATGCCAGCCGGTGTCCAGATCTTCCATCTGAACTATTTAATTGCTTATGCCAACAGAGCCCTCCTGGCTTAAGCAATGAAGAAAGGGATTGATGAACGGCCATCTATCCCTCTCTTTGTGTCCGTGGAAACTGCAATCACTCTACAGCTGCCACAGACACAGTAACAGCCAGTTGGAGAGAAGAGACTCTACAGCTGTTGGCCCCCCTTCCTCCCGGTCAGTGAAGATGACATTGTGCTGCTAGTGACATCTACTGGCTGAATTGAATATTGCCTTCATTTAATCCATTGCATTAACACAACTAATGTGAAAACATAATAAATATTTTTTTTGTCGTTTTCTGCTCTAAAAACTAGGTGCGTCTTGTGGTCTGGTGCGTCTAGTCCGAAAAATACGTTAGGTTACCAACCAAATCATAAGGGCTTATCCTATTAACTAAAAAGATAAGGTCAGTAGTCCAACAGCTGTACCTTAGATTTCTTCTATAAAATTGGGGATGAACACCATCAGAACTCAAAGCTTTAGGGGGCTTTAACCTCCCTGGTGTTATGCCCGAACTCAGTATGGTCACAGTTTGATATTGGCTCAAAATGTGCCCATGCCATGATCATGCATAATCACCAGTTCTCTGTGAATCTGCAGCACTTCAGTTCTTTTGGTGACGCCGAAGGGCACCATGTTAATGGAGGGGGCAGCGCTTTGCCCCACACACATCACCGGCATCTAATTGACACCAGTGTTGTGTAGAGAGGTGGGGAATCACATACAGTCTTCAGCGAATGTCCATACAGCGGACATAATGCCTGGGAGGTTAATCAAGTAAATTTAACTCCTACCTCAGCCTCTAGAAACCTTGCATTGATGTCAGAACATCCAATGCATAGTCTATCTCTAGTCTTATGGCAACTTTAAACAAGATTTCTGTTTTACAGAGGAGAAGCAAAATGGAAGATAAAACACAAACATGAGCAGTTACCAATTTGTTTTAGCTCTTCAATCTGCAGAATGACCTGGATAGTGGATTCTACATCATAACTCTCAGCTTCCAGACTCTGCAGGATCAGGCTGACATCCTGAACACAAAAAGGAGTAGAATAAATATTAGTCATAAAAACAGCATACCAATGCAATGATAATCAACACACTTTAAATTACCAAATTGTTTGTCAAGTTTGCCAGACACTGCAATCAAATTGTTTTATAAAAAGTTTATAAGGAATCACTAGAAGGATAAAACAGTGTTTGAAAAAAAATACCTACATTACATCTGGTTCAGCTTTTCCATGGTTTAAAAAAACAAAAAAGTTCAAATCTTCAGACCTTTTTGTGACCTCTTATCTTTTACTACTTGGCATTTTTAAGCAGGGCTGTGGAGTTGGAGTCGGCAAAAATTAATGAACCCCGAGTCCTACTAAATTTAAATGGGAATAAAATAATAAATTAAGCAAGTTCCAGATATAATGAACTACTTATCAGCTATAAGAATAAACCCCAATGCATTATAAATACATAAGCATATTAAATACAGAGGAGTCCGGGAGTCTGAGGATTTATCTACTGACTCCACAGCACTGATTTGATATGCTAATGTATTTATAATGCATTGGGCTTTATACTTCTAGTACAGAAGTAGTTAATTATGACTGTTTGTGAATTGGGACATTTGAACTTGCTTTATTTTTTATAATTTAGTAGGAGTCGGTTAATTTTGTGTAGACTGACTCCACAGCCCTGTTTTTAAGCATTTATTATATGTAAATTTTTTAATTACCGCACAGCCGGTGGCGTTGCGAACTTTCTGCACTGCATCCCCCTGGCACTCATCTGATGAATTTGACTTGTGCTTCACTTTTCTATTGGACTCATCTCTGGAAAGCATCTGTGGGAGGTCAAACAGAAAAGTCAGATACAGAAAATACAATTACAATACCTTTATGAGCAGACGATAAAGATCTATAAAAAGAAGTTCTTTCCCAAAGTGCAATTTTTTTTTGGGGATTTACCGTTAATCGAGCCGTATTCAGCATAACATTTTAAAACATTTTACATGAACTAGCAAGACACTGAAATTCAGACACAACCCCACATATCCAACTTGTGCTGGTTTATTTTAAAGGACAATGTTTAAACAAAGTGGATATCTCTTGAGATAAAAAAAAACAAATAAAATTGACTTAAACCCCCACAGAGTTATCGACTGCAAACTATAAAATAGAAGAAATGTGAGAATTGGTTGCTTCCAAAACAGGAATGTTCACATAGGAGTTTATCCTCACAGTTATCAACATTTTTTGGAACTTAAACGCAACTGAAGTAAATTATCCAACTTGCCCCAAATCTATGAAATTTCCTTTTTGATGTGACATCACCTCAGTCTGCAGGTTAGCCGGGGTTTCTGTGTTATCATTTATATGGCGTACACTGTCATAGTGTTCCCCATATCGATATGCGATGTGTAGCTCTCGTACACTGGATTTATCAGAACCTCGGATCTGCAATAAATAACAGATATTGATAATACTTTGGAGTGATGCAAACTAGGTATTTTCTGTTTTCTAACCTGTACACATGTTGGTCTTTGCAGAACATTCTCAGGAGGCACAGCAAACAGAATTATAATGGCAAAGATACAAAGGCATCATTGTAGATACAATATCATAATTACTGAATAATAGGTATACTGCCTAATAAATAACATACATAGGGCACAACATATTACATAGATCAAATTTACCTTCTTTGTTCCCCTTTTACAGACTAAATGTCTATGCATAGTATGGGAACAGAAGTTTCCCCTGATCAACGGGCTTGCGCGCTCGCGCCGTCGGTCAGCGGAAAAATCGGCCGCTAATCGGCATGTGCCCACAGGGGGCGACAGATCCATGTCACCCCACAGCTCGGCCAGCCAGAGAACGGACATATCCGATATTCTCTGGCCGATGGAAGCCGAGTGCATTAGCTTCAATGAAGACCGGCATCTTCATTGAAGCTAATGCCGGCACACAAAGGGTGCCGGCCGACTGAAGATGCCCCATAATGCACCAGGGTGCAAACGTGATGATGTCATCACGTTTGCATCCCGGAGCATATCGGGACTGGTTTGTCTGCACCCATCGGGGTGTGTATGGCAGCCATTAGCATCTACAGGGCTGACAAGATCACCGGTCCAAATCATCTAAATGGGGCTTTACTTTGTCTTGATCAAATTTAAAAAGGCTTTAATACATTAGGACTATATGAAATATACAAACATGTTGTGAGTATGGGAACAGAAGTTTTGTTTATTTATTTATTTATTTTATTTTAATAGAGGCGAGAGAAAAATTAGGCAGTTTCTTATCAGGCACCAGCATAATCATTTAGCTGCTGTCTTTCATTTTTGAAAAAGCAATAAAAGCCCCAGGAATGTTTTCAATGTATTCTTACCTGCCACAGTGGATTGTTGAGCTGGTGAATGACAACATTAACTTGGTTATTACGAGCAAATGCAACAATAGCATCATTACCAGCAAATGTACCAGGCTGTGCCAGATTTCCCACTATAAAAATAAAGTCATACATCACTAATATTAGTAGTGTGAAGCTGGATCAACAGGTAGGCATAAAAAAAAATTAAGTGCTTACCATGTTTGTCAAAGGGAACATCATCTTCTACAAACGGCTCAAAGTCATTGCGATGCCGGATCATGTAATCTGTGGTCTCTTGGCGGTGTTTGAGGTGGTTCCGTGAATGACCCTCCAACTGGTCTCCCAGAGCTCGAAAAAGGCAGTTCCTGATAAGAAAAAAAAAAAATCATTTAAAAGCCATAAAAACGACACCTCTTGTAGCACAACAAAATTCACTGTCTCCCAGTATTGATCATGTGTTGTCAACAAATCACACTGCAGGCTTTAAACATTGCATTTTGAAACACACATTGTAAAACCATATACATATATTGCTACAGGAATTATTATAATAATAATGCTACAGGAAACCAACCAAAATAAAAGCCATTTTTGAACACTATACTGTACTACTGTGAATGTAGGCAATGAAGCTGTAAAATACTAACAGCACTGATATTAAACATAGTATAATAAAGATTTAGTAGTATGAAATTCGTCAACACCACTTTCAACATGTAAAAATATATCCCGAAGTGTTACATCTACTTTAATGATCCAAAGGGTGTACAAAGATGGTCGCCGGTGACATTCTAGCAACCGCTAGGTGAAAATGGGAGGACCATGATGGCGGTGCTTTAGTATAGGGGTGAACATGGTAGAATACGTCCCCCCCAAAAAAAGCTGGTACCGACCCATCTCCAGGAACTTCTCTCAGCCGGAGGCCTAGAACTTGAAGCTGGTTAGTAAAGCTGACGAACTCCTCAGGGTCCTCGGCCTCTCCAGACCGGTTCTTCCGCTCCTTAGCAAAAGCCCTTCTGGCCGCCCGCTCGTCTCTTTTCCTCTCTAGATCGGCCTTCTTCCCTGGCCGGGGCCGGACACTTTGCTTTCTAGACATGGTACAGGAGCCGACCAAGCCGGGGAACCTTGACTACATAAACCACTTCCGGCATTCACAGACACCGCTACAAAACACGCCCACTTCGCCATAAAACTTAGAAGAAAAGTTACCCGATACGCCTATTTTACCATAAAGAAGAGGCGGAAAGGGTACCAGACATGCCCGCTTTACCATCGAGAACAAGTGTAAGGGCACAAACGACACATGCTTTTCCTTTATTTCGTTTCAAAAGAATTTCATATTGTGTGTCTATGGAGCTCAAAAAAATTATCATCTCAAGTTATATATCCCTGTTTTAACACGTATAGTTTATTAAAAACAATGGTTACAAATACGGCGGCCATTTTTCTGTAGTTCAATGCTGGCGTCCTCTAGTGGACGGCTGCTAATTTTGATCCGTTTGCTTTACATTTGTGTTTATTATTGTTTCTTGCGTCAAAATTATAACAGGAAAATTAATTTATATTTAGCAAGGTAACAAAAATATTCATTGTTTTTTTTAATAAAAAATGTAATTGTTGGAAAATGTATTTGGCGTTCTACCCATCTATTTTCTCTTGTCTGCAAATTTCGTTTCATCAAAGTTTTGGATTGTTATATGCACAACTTATTATAATAAAGTTAGAGTGCTGACGTATTCCATAACGCTGTACAGAGAACACTGAGTCAGTCGCTGAACCAGGAATCTTCTTTATTTCCGTACTCAAAGTTTGTGTCAGTGTTTGATCTGACATCTTGGTAGTGGCAATGTAAGGAACATAACTATTATGCTTTTACTGAATCCCTTACCAATAATACATTAAAGAGACCCTGTCACCAAATTGAAACATTGCAAATTAAAAGGAAATTTTTTTAAACATTTGAATAAGGCAATGAAGAGTTGCACCTCCTTGTTGAGTCTAAAGTACTGCAACTGAAAAGAAATACACAATATGAGACAAGGATGAAAAACAAAAGCCTACATGATTCATAACGAGAAAAGCTAAAAGTTAATTGTAATGCATATAAAATAAATTTTTTCTACATTCTTGCCATATTTATCCTTCCAGCTCTTCTATGACCTCATGTAGCCAAAAGGACTGAATAATCTAGTGGTTCTCCATCATGTCCATCAAAATGAACTACACAACACCCCATGTCTTATCATGTGCACTACAAAACCTGGTCCTCCTCTGGTCTTTGCACTACACAGTCTGATGCTCTACCCGTCATTGCATGACACAGTCTTTTCCTGAACATTGCATTACACTGCCTGGTCTTCTCCCAGTCATTGCATTACAAATCTTGGCTCTACCTTGGTTTATGCAATATACAGCATGGTTCCCCAAATATTAAACTACAAAGACAAGTTCTCTCACAATCATTGCACAGCACAGCCTTAACTCTTCCTGATAATTGCACTGTAGAGCCTTCTCTTCTGCTTAGATCAGGGGTGGGCAAACTAAGGCCCAGGGGACGGATTTGGCCCGTTTAGCTTTATTTTCCGGCCCTCTGTTACATTGTTGAAAAGATGCTCCCCTCTGCTTGTTCTCTGCAATAAGTTCACATAATGCCTAGAGATGTCCAAACGTTGTCTTGGGGACGATGCAGTGGTCATGACACATCATGACACTCTGGATGCATCCTCATGGCGACAACAAGCAATCTTTAGGAATAATCTCTGCTCATTGCAATGAGAAAGCAAGAAATGTAACAAGATAACAACGTTCCTGTCACACGTCGCCAATTACACATCACATTAGTGATGACGGCAATGCATGGAATTGGCACACCTATGGCCATTACAAGCTCTTGGCCCATTATCAAATTGAAAAAGCCAATATGGCTCAGAGTCAAAAAGTTTGCCCACCCCTGGCTTAGATCCATCTGCTTAGCATTGTACTCATCCTAATATTGCAATATAGAGCCTGGTTGTCTCCTGGTCATTGGAATTCCCAGTCTGGTTCTCTCCTGATTATTGCATACGACAAAGCCTGGTGCTCTCATTATAATTAAACTACACAGCTTCATACTCCTTAAGCTGGGAATAGACGGTACGATTTACCGTCTATTCCTTATCCAATTCTTTGCTGTGGCAGGCAGTGTGATGACATCATCACGCCCGCCCGCTAGTGCCAAAAATCGGACGGCACTCTGCATCTGCAGCTCATTACTTTGGCTGGGGGCAGTGGATCATGCAGGAATTGGTACGTGTATGCCCAGCTTTAGACCTTTGCTGTACAGAGAATTGTATCTCTTTATCATTGTACTACAAACCAGTTCCTCTCATGATCCTTTCCCCCCTGCTTATTGTCTTTTTTTTAACCTTTTTTTTTTTTTACGTTGGACCCTCACATTGGGGAGCACATACAAAGAAGCCATCTCTAACCATTGAACTTCTCAGCTGGCTCCTTGCTTGATCATTGCACTCCCTGTCACGACGCGACCGCCCGGCTAGCAAACCCAGTCGCAACTTCCCGGGCTCGGCC
>CM070038.1:38560483-38583256 GCA_036250615.1 Ptychadena robeensis | reverse complement strand
TGAATTTGATTTCCATTGATAATTTGTGTGTGATTTTGTTGTCAGCACATTCGACTATATCAAGAACTAAGGGCCCCATACACGTTTCAGTTTCCCAATGATTTTTGATAGACATTGGTTAGATCGATCGAAGTACGATCAAACTACCTCCCACAAGGAGAAACCCATATTTGATAGATGTTGGTTAGAATGATCAAAAGCATTATCGAAGGAAGTCGATCGTAAACACACCAAAATGTCTGCCAAAGGATGTATAAGGATGTATGCTTTTCGAACCAAAATCAGTCAGGCACAACAAAATATTAATTCGATGTAAACTCAATATTAATTCGATGTAAACTAAAAATTTTCCAACATGTCCAATCACTGATTGATCTATTTTTTTGTCAATTTCAATTGATCGTGTTCGATCGAACCATGTGGACAGGCATAAATTTTTGGTCGATCGATTTTAAATTCGGTTGGTTAGATCGAAGGGGAAAATCTAAACGTGTATGGGGCCTTAAGTGGTTAATAAGAACATTTCATTCTTTCAGATCTTTATCTTAGGGTCCCCATACATCTTCAGATTTCCTTTAGATCTCCTTTTGTTTTACCAAAACCATGTTATATGATTTTTAAACCATTAAGTCTACCTGTGTTCAATCGCAAAGGACCCAGCAATACATAGTTGTTGAAAGATATAAAGGATATCTGACAGAGAGATCTGAAGGTGTATGGACAGCTTTATTTTAGCGTTCTCTTATTTTTTGGAGCAGTGTATGTTTCTTCTATAATGGTTCTCCATGGGTTTTATATAAGGATCTTGTCCTCCATATGGATATTCTTTATAGATCTTCTTTTTGGATCTCCTGTCTAGTTTTGCTGATGCTACCCAAGCCTTTGAGACCTTGCTCTCCAGCAGGCTTCTCCCTGTTCTCGTTCATTGATTGGTTTCCCAATGACTTTTTGGAATGTTGAATTGTCACTGTTACATTGTGAGCAGTTGCTTTTCAGGTAGCTAAAATATGCATAGGTTGACCAAAGTTTATTTTAAAACGATCAGCAAGAAGTCATTGAAACGATCAGCGACTCGACAACTCATCAATGACCAATTTCATGCAAACTTTACCAACATGCTGTTCAATTAGTTTGGTAGACGACCATATGTTCCTATGCCACGCATTGTTACTAAACCTGGAAATCTTGCTGCAGGTGAGTCCTGAGAAGAATTGCCATGCAGGACGAGTCAGATGGTCAGAGTAAGAGGGTGGTGCTGGGACGATCACTGGAGGAACCAGCCAGGTTTGCCTACGCCGGACTGTGTTCTATTTCTTTGGCTCATCTTTTCCCAGAGAAAGAACAAAGGTAATTCATTATTTGGCATTTAAGTTCTGAATTTAGTAAAACATTTAAATCCTATAGGGAGCTGTTATTGTATTAGTAATCTTGTATAGTGTGTTCTTATTAAAGCCCCCCATGGCACACAAAGGATTGTGACCCAATGTTTTGGCCGATTGACTGTGCGTGATGACGTCATTCTGCACGGTGGATCGGCCAAAACATCGGGTCACAATCTAAACGTGTATGGGGGGGTTTAGACATGTTTACATTGAAATCCCCTTTTCCACTGTTTCTGTCTCCTCTTTTTTCCCCTTTGCTTTCTACCTACCTCCTATAGCTGTCCTTCCATCTCCTTCAGTTACCGTATATAGTTGAGTATAAGCCAACCCAAGTAAAAGCCGAGGTACCGAATTTTATCTACAAAAACTGGAAAAATTTATTAACTCGAGTATAAGCTGCGGGTGGGAAATGCAGTGGAGTTTTCTAAATAAGTAAAATATAGAGAAAGCACCATTGTCTCTAGGAATTGATCAAACAGGATTACCCTTAGTGCCACAACCTCAATAAAGTTAAGAGAACTTAATTTTAAGGATGGGTTTTAGGATGGGGTTTTCAAGGCACAACATATGATTCAAACATGAAAATTTCCATTTAAAAAGTCTTTGTTATTATTGGGACCAATACATGGAATGGAAATGTATTTTAATTTTTGAATCATAAGTTGTGTAGTGTTCTATTTGAATTTCTATGAAATTCCTTCTCCAGTAACAATGGGCCACCAATAACAGTAACCAGCCACCAGATGGCAGTGTGGAGCTGTTTGTTTACATAACATCAGCTGGTGTCGGAAACACAAAGGAGCTTCACAGAGGCTGCTGAAGCTCCCTGTGCCTGCAAGTCTGCGACCAGGGACAGGTGAGTGGACCCTGACTCTGACCCCTGACTCGGTTATAAGCTGAGGGGAGCTTTTTCAGCCCATTACTTTGTGCTGAAAAAGTCAGCTTATACACCAGTATATAAGGCGTCTCTGGCCCTCTTACATTCTACCTTTCCATTGCTTTCTGTCCCTGGAAATCTTTGATATTTAATAGATTTAATAGGCAGCTTAGTTTCTAAAAGTACAGTATAAAGACAAACTCCCGGTGCACTATACCTAAACATCATACATACACCGACTACAAGCTTCACCTTGTAATTATTGTACAATTATGTATACCATTATATCATAATAATCAGATTATTATCATACTGTAAAAAAATTCCAGTTCATTTATTATTATTATTAATATTTAAAATACACACACATGTATATAAAAAACATATACAATTCCAGACGAAGAATAGGTAGAAAGGGGGCTCCCACAAAATGGTTCCACGTGAAATGTACCGTATTTTCCGGCGTATAAGACGACTGGGCGTATAAGACGACCCCCAACTTTTCCAGTTAAAATATAGAGTTTGGTATATTCTCACCATATAAGACTACTCCTCTTCCAATACACACCAAATAATGTATGTCCACTCTGGACATTCTGGACATCTGGACACTTTCAACCCACAGATCTTCAACACCCTTAGAAGTCCAATTTTTTTGGGATTAGTAATTTACATTCCCAATTTGACACCCCTATCTGCAACCTTTCATATTTATTAATGTTTCCCTGCAGTTATCAAACTAACATAAATTGTATACATTTGACAATAAAATAGCTTTAATGTCAATACTGCAATACCAATTTCAGATTTCAAGGTTGTACATCATAGGGTTTTAAAGATCTGGGTGTTCATTCAAACGAGGTGAGTGAGGGGATGCATGTAGCAGAATAAGCCATTATAGTCTTATGGAAGAATTATTTGATAACTAACTTCTTTGTAGGAAGCGTTGAAGCTAGGGGCATGACATTTTGCATGAATGTAGTCTCAGGGGTTAGCTGGTAACCCCCAAAATTTCAAGGTTCTACCATGCAGGGTTTTAAAGATCTGTGTTTAAATTCAGATAAGTGAAAGCCTGTATGCAACAGAGTAGTGCAGTATGCTCATAGGGAAGCAATATTTTATAGGGGGCTTTTAGTAGGAAGGATTGTGCTCAGGGACCTGAAAATTTGCATGGATATAGTCTTAGGGTTTAGCTAGTAAACCACAAAATTTCAAGGTTCTACCATGCAGGGTTGCAAAGATATATGTGTTTAATATAGGTAAGTTAAATGTTGCATATAGGAGTATAGCACTCTGGTGATGAAGAAGCATTTCTGATAGCTGGACTTTAGCTGAAATTTAACGTACAAGTGTTGTAGCTAGAGTGGTGAAACTTGAGGTGTAAGTAGTAGTAGGTGAGCATTACTGACCCTGAAAGTTTCATCATTATACTATTAATGGTTTTCCTGCTATGAATGTTCAAAGTTACACTGTTACACAGGTGTTGGTTTTGCTTCTACAGCAGTGTGGAGAGGGTGTGTCCCCTCCTGCGTTTTTTATTGGCTGGGATGATGGAGAAGCATCCTGTAGCCATGGTAGAACTGCTGTGAAGAAGGGGAGAGTTCTCTTTCTTCCCGATCTCATTCTCCTTCTGCTTTTGTCGGCCAGCCAGCACGCAGCCCGTGGAACATAGAGCTCTACCGGCTCCCCTAGATGGTCCCTGTGTTCAATAGTCGTCTTATACGCCAGAAAATACGTTATATATTTTTTTTATGTACATGTTTGTCTCTTTTCATATTTAATAAATGAATTGGAAATATTTTAGTTGTTGACATTGTGTAAAGAAAGAAACCCCACAGGCCTTTGGTTGCATATTGGTTGAAATCCTCACCAAGTTGGGGAAGTGGGGGGGATGCTTCTTGCATGGTTTGTATTATTTTGATTTACTTCAACCTCAACTCTAGACAGACAAGATTCATCCCAAATCCATAATGCATATTTCAGTCATGTCAATCTAACCACTTGTCCTAATCACCATCATTAAACTAATGACAACGCCTTCTAGGCGCATGGTACAGTAGTTTATGGCTTCCCAATATCTGCACCTGGCCATTAACATTTAGCAGTCACTGGCAGTGTTTTGTTATATCCCACAGGAATTTCTGCCAGAAGTTTTTGGAGGATTTGGTGCAATGGCTGGACTTGTCCACCACTGTCATCCCAGCCATGGAGGCATTCGCCAGTGGATTGGGAGGAGAAGGAACGGATACCTTTACCAAAGTTCTGCTCGAAGATTCTGTCCTGAAACAGAATCCAACTATTATCACGCAGGTAATGTAGCTATTCTAATTCTGGAATAATGTTGGAGGAAGGGAAAGAAAGGAAGCATGGGGAGCAATCAATCAGTAAGAAGCGTTCAATAGGGAGCTTGATGGCCATTATGTGTATGTAAAGAGTCATTGCTTAATAATTTTCATGTGGGAAGTTTTGTTCGTACATGCAGTCTGGAGAGGCAGCATGGAATCCTGCTTATTACCTTTTGTGAAAAAAGGATGCTTCATTCTGATGTTGCAGGCTCAGCTAGTAGTTAGTCTAAAGGTACCCATACACAGGTAGATTTTTTGTTCAATTCCTGATTGATCGCCATACGCATTCGCAGCTATCTATCCCACTCAAAGAAATGTCAATCGAACAGGTATCTGACATGCCGACACCTCGGTCCCCATTCAAAGTACCATCCAGCAATCTATTGCACAGTGCGCATCGATTCGCTGAACGATCGATTCTCTGAACGATCGATGAATGATAGCTCACCGATTCTTTGCATCACCACGCCACAATTGATTGCACGGGTATTGATCCTTGTATGCTTAACTCTCTTCGTGCTTTTCCCATCACCAATTTTTCAGTTAGTGTAGGAGCCTGAGAGGTTTGAGTGGCAGTTTGAAAGTCTTGGCTTACCGACATTTCTAAGAACAGGTTTTCGTGCCAAAGGATGATCGGGGTGCTGTTCTATGGAGCAAGAAAATGGAAAACAATCTTTGTTCATGGTTTCATGCTAGAAGAGAGGGTCTCTGCACCCAATAAAGCCCAATTCCAGACAAATCTTTTTAGGTTAATACAATTTAAATAGAACTAAGGTGCCCATACACAGGCAGATTCTCCCTCAGGAGATGAGGGACCGGGCCCTCAGAGGATCGGCGGGCACCCTTTGTGTGCCAGACATCACTGCCGTCCAAAGTAATGGGATCAGCCAGAGATTTATCGACATGGTGATCCTACATGCGGGAGGATCCTGGTCGATTTGGCCACGTGGGCACACCCGTTTTGCGGCCGGGCGATCAGCGGGAATGTGTATGCCTTCCTTTCAGAATCTTATTCAGATTTTTTTTTTATTTCCTTCTTGATCTTCCTTTGATCTAATTTCTTGTACTGATGTCAGTGAGAAAGGAATTGATTGCAAAAACGGAATGAGACCAAAAATATTTTTAAAAAAAGTTTAAACAATATTAAATATTCTCTACAAAATGTTAATGGTTATTTTTTAAATAGATCATTCATTTTTGTGATAATAAAATGTCCTTCAAGTGGGCCTGTCAGTACATTTTATAGGTAAAGTACGTTTTACATATATATGCATGTAAAGTATGTCTTTATAAATATCTAATATATTCATCACCAGTATTTTTTGTCATATAAAACTCACTTTTTAATCATAATTATCAAAAAATAAGTCAGTGATTTTGCCTAGGCTCAGATGTTTTCCTCCATCCACTTAATGCAGGAGGTAGCAAGTGTAACCATAACCAAGTAACAGTGTGAGAATTTGTGACCATTGTTACACTGCCGTATTACTTTGCATGCTATTCTAACATACACATATTTTCTTTCTATCCCCTGACTCCTAGGATCTGGTGTCATTCTCCCTCCGAGATGGTACGTTTTTATTCTGTTTCTAAATAGGAATGTCAAAATTACTTGATTAAGATCCATTATGTCCTGTTAAGTCCCTCCATGTTTATTGTTAATGTTAAGACTAAAGCTGGCCACACACGGGTAGATTCCCATGCAATCGACCACCGATCAATTACAGCGTGGTGACGATGGGGACCCGGTTTCCCGGTCCCCGGGGTCTCTCCACAGCCTGAGAAGCAGAAAGCTTCTCCAGCTGGGGACAGCAGTCAGTCTGCAGCCAGCCCCCCCTCCCTCTTCTGCCAGAGCTGAGTCCGTGCTGGCCACGCCTACTTCACACACACAGAGCAGCTAGCTGAACACACAGCCTGTCAGCCTGTCCATTAGATTGGATGGGACAGCGCTGTCGCTATTCAATGGAATGGATTTCGACCAAGGTTTTCCAACATGTTGAAAACCTGTTTGGTGGAGTTCCTTTGAGCAGGATCCATTGATCCTGCTTGAAGGAACCGGGGATGGCTCAGATGAAGTAACAAATTAGAGGAACAACAGGAGCTGTGAGTGCGCACGGCGCCCGATGTTCCCTCTAATCTGTTACTTCATCGAGCCGTGTGTGGCTAGCTTAAGGGCTTCTCCCCACAGGCGAAGCTGGCCGCGGGGCGTCACGGTCCCGTCAGCCACTAGCGGCTGACAAAGATCCCAAGCAGTCGCGGCCGCCACAAGCGGCTGGCCGTAGCTTGAGGCCAAAAATCAAATCACGTCCGTGACTGCCCACACTGAAATGAATGGAAGCGGCTGCCAGCGGCCGCCGCGCTGCCAACTTCGCCTGTGGGGGTAAGCCCTTAAAGCGGTTTTAAACACAAAATAAAAAAAACCCACCAACATTAAATAGACTCAATACTAACCTGTCAGCAGTTTATATCCTGGAGAACTGCAACACAAAAAAAAATACCCTCCTCATGTTTTCATTCCTGATACCAGCATCTTAAGTGCTGGCAAACCAAAGCCACTTCTGCCTCTCATCACTGCAGCCAACAGACCCCCCTCCTTCTCCAGCCCTGCACACTCTGTGGGAATTAAGCTTTGCCTCCAGGTACTAGCTTTTTAGCTTGGCTGGAGAAATACAGGGTTAATTCTGCATTGATCTACCCTGCCTACTTTGCAGGGAATGTGCTGTATATTCAATGTATATGTGAATGCATAAGCTTCTGACTTTATTTTCTGATTTTCTTTCTACATCTATGGGGTACATCTTATGGTCATGTGCCTTTTATAGTACAAAGAATTTGGTACATACCTCTAACTCCTTTTATTCTCTATTTCTGTACTTACTGAAATGGAGCATGTGATCCACTTACCTTACTTCTTTGCAACAATTATGGTTGTTAGCAATTAACTATTAATTTACGTATATACTCAAGGAGTGCCATCAATGTCAGGACTTGGAGCTTAAACATGGCTTTCTCTTCCTTGAACAGAGCAACAGGGGAGAAAATTTTTAATAAGTATAATTAGTTTGCTGGGTCTACCTTAAATATAGTCTGTCGCTTTTTATTTGATGGGCAAAGCAAAGGTTCATTTGAATATCACTCTTTTAGCCATCTATCGCCATCTAATGATTTTTCTATGTACATGCAGGTTATTATGATGCCCGGAGCCGTGTGTTAATATCCCATGTGTCTTGGCTGCTCCGCGTCCCTCCAGAAACAATGGAGTTAAGCGAGGAATCCCTTATGAAAAGTCTGAAACAAAGCACAGAGGAGCCATCAGAGTAAGAACTCTTATTACAGAAAATGAGACAAATGATTTAACCTTTTTGCTGGGTAAAAGTATGTTCATAAACTTCTTCTCAAGTACCGCCGTGGTCCTGTGGTCAGGCCCAGAATCTTAGGATTCTTGATTATGCTGTCACCACCAGGAGAAGTCTCACATGTCCCATACAGGGTCCTCATACACAGACATATACTTCTTCAATCATGAATGTGTATCATCCTATACTCATATATATAGGTGTCTCTCCATTGTTTTACATGTTTTCACAGGCAAACTTTTTCTCAACAGTTTTCGTGTGAAACTACTAATGACATTTATAGCTGTTTACACAAAGCTGTGTATAATTTGTGGCACATGATATCGGGCAGCGTCAGCATTCATCACAAGAGCTGTCATCACCTTATCACTTATCAAAGATTTACTGTGCTACTGGAATCAGGGAGGTGAACATTGCACAGAGATACACAGCTGCATAAACAGGAGCTGAAGATAAAAAAGACCTTGACCTCAACTATACAGAATAGATTCACACCTCACCCAAAGGTGTAAAGGAGCAGAGAGGACCATAGCTGTCAACAAAAGAAAAAATAAATCCAGGTGACATACAGGAAGTGACGCGTTTCAACTCCCGGGAAGTGACGTCTCTGATCGGCAGAGGGAGAGCAGAGGAGAGAAGGAGACAGCCTGCCCCCCTTGCTGCCGATCAGGGTGGAGAATGACGTGTTCTGCTGAGAGTGTACTGCTGCTAGTGACACCTACTTGCTGAATTGAATATTGCATTCATTAAATTCATTGCATTAACCCAATTGATGTAAAAACTTATTTCTGGTTTTCCTGCCCTAAAAACTGGGTGCGTCTTATGATCCGGAGCGTCTTATAGTATGAAAAATACGGTATACATAAAGACATGATATTTAAAAAAATGAATCCTGGTATAACCTGTGCTGTACAATATGGGTTATTTTCGTCAAGTCTAATTCCTTCAGTGGTTTTTATTGCTCAGATAATTTGAGGTTATTGTCCCCATTAGAAACAATTAGGTTATCATGCTGAGGATGATCAATACTGCAAGGTGTGGGAATTGTGTTATGTAACAGAAAATGTGTGACGCTTTGTGTACTAATGTCTGCAGAGTAGTAAAATAAATATATGTTTTTACAGTTAAGGATTGTAATTTTAGTCTACAGCAGAGTCACAGTAAATTATTTGCAGCAATATGTAAAAGACTAATTATTTTAGATTAACAACTGGACTGGAGAGATTTTCCTCTTTTGGAGACAACTGTGTTAACAGTCACAAAAACAAATGGAGAAGTGAATTTCTCAAGTAAGGACACAAATGGCAAGAAAAACCAGACAGGAAATCTAATCCCATGAGTTAAAACGTTTTAGATCCACTTAAACTTTTCCTTTTGTGCACAATAGTTTATTGCAAATCTTTTTTTCTACAGACTCTTAAAGTTTCTATCATATCATTGGGATATGGTTTACACTTTGCTTCATTCCACAAAGGATCTATTGCTTAATTGGAGCTCTATGAATGAATGAAAATAATATACTTAGTTATAGTATTGATTTATGTTTTATGTAGGACCACCATCTTCAGTGGTGAACTTACTATACTGTAGTGGAGAGTTTACTATACTTTAAGGAAAAGTAGTACATACAGTACAAATACCTTGTTTTTCGGACCATAAGACGCACCTGACTATAAGACGCACCCAGTTTTTGAGCAGGAAAACCAGAATTTTTTTTTGAAGTGTTCAAATCAATTGGGGGAAAAATCCCCTGCAGTACCAAATTTGAGCTACACAGTGTCACACATGGGCTTCGGGGAAGCTGCTTGCATGTCTCCAGTCTAGGCTGTGTGGAAGCTGCACTGTGAGTGCAGCTTCCACACAGGCAGACATAGATGGCAGAGATGCCGGCTGGCATCTTTTATTTATATCTTCCATCTGACAGCTCCTTCACCTCTTGTTGCCCGGAGGTGCCGGCCTGAGTGGGCGCGGGTGGTCGCGCATTCAGACCATAAGACACAGGCACTTTTTCCCCCTGACTTGGGGGGGGGGGGAGTGCATCTTATAGTCCAAAAATATGGTATATGTTATTTTTTTACCAGATACATACAATTTCAAAACATATAGTAAAAGATATAACAGTTGATGACAGTTAATAATGTTATTCTTACAATCTGGCTGCCACAGCAAGAAGCAAGTCCTTGAATTTTCCCCTTAGAAGGTAAATGTTGTTGTGGTAGAGTGCTCTTTTAATACATTTTGTCCTGTCTGTTCTTCCCACTGCCAACCAGGAGTCCAAATGCAGGTATGTTACTTTTCGTTTTAATATTATCAGCCACCAGCTTCCTATATCTCATATATATAACATCATTTGTTTGTCTCTGCCTCTCCTTATTTTGGGAGATTTCCTTGCAATTGTTTGTTGTCGCCTTTTTTTTGAGAACATAATTTTAAAGAACCTAAAGTTAAATATTGTTTGGAACACAGCAAGTCTGTGTAAAACTTAAATTATATACAGTATAACCAAGCTCAATGTAGTGCATACATCTGCTGCTGAATTGCTGTTTTTCTCTATACAAAAATGTATCATTGAGAATAAAGCCCCCTATTGATCATTAAGAATAAAGCCCCCTATACGCAGGTTGATACCCGTACAATTGGTAAAGCGATTGCGCGCACGCTGGACTAGAGCATTCAATTGAACAGGAATCAATGCGCACCACTTTGTGCAATAGATTCTCGTTTGCTGTTGAGGGTCATCCAAAGCAATGGAGATCGAACAGGGTTTGCCAACATGTTGGTTCCCTGTTTCATCAAGCTGTCTTCCAGCAGGACAGGGTGGCCGGGATCGATGTCCGTAAATGCACTTGGCGTCATCAATCAAGAGAGTCATCGATTATTTGGGTATTGACCCTTGTATGGAGACCTTAAAACACATAGAGGGAACTGTATGATTCTTCTGCGTCATAGCATTTCTTGCTGTATGATATCAAGAAATCACTCTGTGTTCTGGTTCTGCTGGTTTTGTTGAAGATATGTTACCACCCTTCTGTAATAAAATGAGTCTGTATAAGGGAACAATATTTACCCTCGTCTTATGTTTCCTTGTCGGTTTGTTCCCTTCTAATTCAAGATCTAATGCCATAAAAGGGTCGTACATATGTGAACTCATATGTGTAGGGATCTGTTACTAGTACAAAATACATACAGCAAGAAGGGTTAAATAAGTTTTCACTTCAAACCTTCTGGTATAAAGCCTGCCATAGACACCTTGATCTATGGCAGACCTTTAGCAGACTGATTACAGCGTGGTGATGTCACCACGCTGTAAGCAGTCTGCTACATGTCGGACAGGAATCCTGTGTCTTCCACTGACACACAGGACTCCCGTCCGACTGAAGCCAATTACCTCGGAGGGGGAGGAGACTCCCCCTCTGAGATAACAGCGGTAACAGCCTGCAGCTGTCAGTCGCACAGGAAAAGAACAGCTTTTTTTCTACATAATTCAAGGTGGGCTCCCACATAGCTGCGGCAGACCAACCTTGATGTGCTCGGCAAGAGCGAGCACGCAGGTTGTTCTGCTACAACTATGGCCGGGAGTCTGCCCGTCTATGGGGGGCTTAAGTATGTAAAAGGCAATTTCTTTCACAACATGACTACACCATGTGCACTAAAGCCCCCCATAGACAGGCAGACTCCTCCATGCAACTTCTGTACAACCAACTTTTCTTCTACCAAAACCATGTAATAGGAGGACCTTTCTACACCTTCCAATCACTATGTATTCTATCAGGGAGGTCACTATACTACATAGTTGTTGGTAAGTCTCATGAAAGTTGTATGGAGGAGTCTGCCTGTCTATGGGGGGCTTAAGGCTTATTCTTGGCTGCATCAAAACTTCCAAGTTTGACACGTCGCTAATGTATGCAGTGGGTTTTAATGGGCGATTACCCACAGACGCATCAGCGAAGATTTGTGCAGTGTTTTTGACATGTTTTTGCCATGTTAAAAAAAAAAAACAATGTGTTTAATATGGCACAAATCTGTCAAACACATGCGCGTGTTTTAGACACATTAGCAGTAAACTTGTCCTTTAACAAAGCAGAGACAAAATAATAGATATAAGTCATCTCCATAATGTAATGCAAAAAAAAAGGAAAATGAACTCTGAAGAGGTGACTAGCCTCAGGGGATTTTACTTGGCCAGGAATCATACACATAAACACAGGTAAAATCCCCTGAGGCTAGCCACCTCTTGGTTTGTTAACCCCTTCGGAGTTCATTTTCCTTCTTTTTTTGTGCATGTAGTTTATATTATGGGAACAGTGGTAATAACTCAAGTTTATTAGTAGCACTAAATCTATTTATGAAATCCATAATGTAATGGTTTGGGTGGTTTGGTGAATTTGAGTAGCCTGCACAGAGCTTAACCCCAATAACCTTACTAAGCAAAGCTTTTGAGATAAAAAAGAAACCACTGATTGCAAGCCAGGTTCATATCCAAATCAGTACTAGGCTTCACATATGGTAACTGATTCCTAGAAATCTTTCCGCGCAGCCTATAGGTTGTTATTGCCATAAAACATTATAAGTTCCATATTCATGGTTATAGTTTTTGAATGGGATATTAACAAGTTGCTAACGTTGTTATAGTTAGTAGTCCAAAATGTGTTACACTTGAAATGTCCTGCTTTTAAACCCACATTCACATTTCAGGTCGGTGCAGGCATCTCGCAGGAAGAAGGAGAGCCGGAAAAAGTTGAAGAGGTATTTTCTAATAGGCCTGGCAACTGTTGGAGGAGGCACAGTCATAGGTGAGAAATGAGTTATGCAGTAAATTTACCATCATGAACCTAAGAAGGCAATTTTTTTTACCAGGGCAAACAATGGGTTTTCCACACTTTAATGAAGAGGAAAAAAATGGAATTGCTGGATGGTTGTAGTAGAAGATATCAAGAAAATAGAATACCTGTTATCAGTGACTGATGCCAATGGTTAATTTTCTGAAACAGGTCTCACTGGAGGACTGGCTGCCCCCCTAGTTGCTGCAGGAGCTGCCACTATTATTGGAAGTGCAGGAGCTGCCGTCCTGGGGTCTACAGCTGGAATTGCAATCATGGCGTCTTTGTTTGGTGCGGCTGGAGCTGGTCTGACTGGTAAGTTTTGCTAATAAGTTCCCCTGTCATATGATTCAGCTTTCACATACTCATACTTAATTTTATCAGAGCCATTTATCATCTCCCCTAAACCACATCTTCAGGTTGGTGGCCTCAGCAATTTTCTAAAGTAATACAAACTTGATCTATGATTGTAAAAACCTTCTTTGTCTGCAAAAATTGATGTCCAGTGGATTTAACCTAAACTATTATTGGTCATTGAGAGTGTTACCTGGAGCAGATTCCTCCTTAAAATAAACCACATCCTAAGTGAATAAGAATGTTTTCTTCCATGTTTGGGAGAGAGAAGCACATGTTAGTTAGTATTTTTACATCATGTCATCCTTCATAATACATGTGCAATTATAAGTTTAATAAAATAAATAATAAATCCTGTTACTTAACACTTTAACGTTTTCATAACATTTCAAAAGTCGTTTTTGTATGTAAGATGTGTATGTCTTGTTCTGTCACATCTTCAGATTGTTCTCATTGTCCTTAAAGTAGGTATTTAAAAAAAAGGTTAAAACAAGGCAAAAAATTTGTTTATGATACACATTGGCCAGAGCAAATAAACTATCAATCAGTTAGGGTCTATTCGCAATAAAACTTAAATATATGTTTTGTTTGTTTGTAGGGTACAAAATGAAGAAGCGAGTTGGAGCCATAGAAGAGTTTGAGTTTTTACCTTTGACTAGAGGAAGCCAGCTCCACATATCCATTGCCATCACTGGCTGGCTGTCTAGTGGCAAATATGGTAAATTCATTTTGTGGTGTTTGAAATTGATCTCGTGAACAAGGACTCAAACCAATGGCCTCCACTTACAGCCCTATAATATTTATTTCACAACCGGTTTTTCATTCCTTATTACTTTTCATAATTATGCACATATATAGAAAGGCCTTCTTGTAATATGTGATGTTATGTTGTGCAGGTAGCTTTGCCGCTCCATGGCACAGTCTTCTACACTCCAATGAGCAGTACTGCCTGGCGTGGGAATCCAAATACCTCATGGAACTGGGAAATGCACTGGATGCCATATTGAATGGCATAGTAAACATTGTCGCTCAGGAGGCCCTAAAGTATACAATCTTGTCTGGTAAGTCTTAATTCGCTAGCTGTGGTCATTAAGTCACAACATTCCACCTATCAGCATCCATGCTGGATAATGAAGCTACACTTTTTTCTTTAGGAATTGTGGCTGCACTGACATGGCCTGCCTCCCTCATCACTGTGGCCAGTGTAATAGACAATCCCTGGGGTGTGTGTTTGAGCAGATCAGCAGAAGTGGGCAAACACCTAGCACACATACTGCTCAGCCGGCAGCAGGTAATGCATGATCAGTGGATTTACATTTTGCCTTTATTAATTATATTTTTAATTTTCTTTCACACCATTGTTTAATAATAATTCAGCGTTCTTGCTGCTACTAGTAACAAGTTTGCAAATATGACTTTTAACTCTGTTCTGTTTCTTTTCCACACGTTCTTCTCCCTAATTCACGTCTCCCCTATCCTCGCATTTGCTGTTCCCTTTACACTACCGTTGCCTTTTTTTCTCCTCTTCCTCTACCTTTCTACACCCCTCCTTTTCTCCTTGTCTTCTACATGCACAGAATCATTGAAAAATCCATAAATCCAGCAAATTATTCTGTGTATGATGGAGTGTCAGAGTGGAGGTGATTCTTAGTTTTCATATGTATGTGATTTCCATTCCTGACAGCTGTCCCTCTAATGATTAAATGCATGTTGGAGGTTGGTAATTGCTTTTCTAAGTACAAATTATAAATCTCTACTACACCACACTCATTATGCCCATGAACTGACTGGCACGTCTCGAGGATTCTCTGTGAAGACACTTGGTCAGGCATAGCTTTGTGAGATCTCGCAGGGGAAATTGACTGTGCTCCCTTCCTTTAAAAATAGAAAGAATATACAGAGAACTTGAGTACTCGGAGCAGGGATCCATGGAGCCACATCAGCCCTATAGATATATATGTGCATCTAATCATGTTTTACTTCCCTTTTTTTCTATCAGCAATCGTAAGAAATACTTTTTTAGTTGTCAGGTATACAGAAATTTAGCAAAGGCCAGCAATTTGTATCATCGCCACAAGATGGCAGCAATACACCAAGTCCTGATTCAAAGCAGACCAATCACTGGTAGTATGCAAAACTTCTATTGATGACCTATACCAGTGATGGCGAACCTTTCAGAGACTGAGTGCCCAAACCCCACTTATTTATATTAAAGTGCCAGAATTACACATACACAACATATATGCACACATGAAACATGTGAACACACACTCGACTTCCTTATAAGATAGAATAGGAAAGGGTATGGGGAGCAGTGTACAATCAGAAGAGAGGGAAAGATAACTGACAGCATTGAGAGCCAATAAGCTGTAATTTGTTCCTTTATGCTGGCTGACAGCTTGTGTTCCCACAGAGAGAGTGCTCTAGGTGCCCCCTCTGGCACGCGTGCTATGCTATAGGTTCGCCATAACTGGCCTACATGATTTACTGACCCAGAATGACTATGCCACTCAGGAGTTCAGCCAATTGTTATAGCAGTTTGCTGCTTGACTGTTTCAAGTGTGTAAATAAAACTACTCAGAGGATCGGCTGTATATCCAAACAATTACCATTTTCTAGAATGGCCTCGACAATGTATACAGTCTTACTTTTATAGATTTCCTTCAAACCAGTGTTATTTCTTTTTGTCAAAAAAATCATCTTCTGTGTTTACATAGCATAAGGTAGCCTATTAATGTGTGATTGGCATAATGGGAGGTATCATAGTCCAAGCAATGATAAATTATAATAAGACCAAAATCTTTTAACCTCTAGCAACTGATCTACTACTAATGTGGTTAATTACACATTGTTGGTTCCACACAGGTTTGTGCATTTCACACTTCTGACTGCTGTATATCTGTGGCTGTTTAAACATGAATGTTCGAATTAAGCCTCTATATTGTGTTTATTCAACTCATCAAATTAAAGCGCAAAGCAAACATTCATGTCAGGGTGGATTTGATTTAAATTAAACTGATTTAAATCACAATTTAAATCACTAGTCAGTAAGGCTTGATTTATCACCATAGTTATGATGATTTGAATCTATGAAGTTATTTGAAGTTATTATGATTTAAATCAATCATTATTGCTGGTATAACTGTAATATGCAAATAGATGAAGATTTTTAGAATAACAATTTTTCATATTAGTTTTTTTTTATCCCCAGTTAAGATAAATGATTCATATTTGGACAACTTTTCTGTTGTACTTAGGAAGGAGAAATAATCATTACCTTAATAATAACAATTGAAATAGATTTATTCAACTTAAACAATAACATTACAGCATATGTTATTTGCTTTTCTCAACTCAACACAGATGTCAGTGTTTAATATCCTATGAAAGCAAAAGAATTTAATGTGCAACCATGTGTAACAAATGAAGATAGTGGAAGTGGAACACAAAAAGTGTATACACCTTTAGCAGCTCATTGTCTTTTACTAACTTGTAAACGTACATCTTGTGGATTATTATGGGTTACCACAGCGTATGGGGAACTATGACCCTATGGGGTTTAAGATTACAACCATCTGCATTATAATATTGGTGTCTAAACATCACACTGCAGGAAACATAACAAGCCATCACCCACAAGGTGAGTTTTGGGTGGAAAGACTCGCACTGACCATCCTCCCAAGTGTTAACACCATGAACCACTGGGAGGAGGGGCAGTGCTGACAGCATTAACTGTTTGTAAACATACATCTTGTGGGTTGTTATGGGTTACCACACCTTGCGGGGAATTATGACCCTATGGGGTTTAAGATAACAAGCATCTGCATTATAATATTGGTGTCTAAACATCACACTGCAGGAAACATAACAAGCCACCACTCACAAGTGAGTTTCCATTTGATTCCAGATCAGTGGTTCATTTTTTTCTTAAAGGCTCCCATACACCGGTCCATTTTTCACTCCATTTTTGCCCGATTGATCAACGTGTGCGTTCATGGCAATTGATCGCCGATCAATTGAGTTCTGCCCACCCTGAATGATGACAAAATTGGAATCGACTAGAAATCGGATCAGACATTGATCCAACATGTAATTTTTTGGGGGGTCGATCGTTTGGCAATGGAAGTACGTTGGTGGACACATAGCTCCCTATGCAGCAGCCTTTCCGGTTGTTAAATTTTGTGCAATAGTAAATTTGTTAAGCCCTTGAAGTTGATTTACAGATATTTGACGCAGTTTATTGTAAATGATTTTCAAGTGACATATCATTAAGTCCTTTTTCAGCAGTGCTTCCTCTCTTTGCTGTGACATGCTGTAAACCAAAATTTACTGGAGAGGAAAGGCATTGCTGCCAGATGGAGACTAACAGAGCAGAGTGTGCAGTGGGTGGAAAGACTCACACTGCCTATCCTCCCAAGTGTAAATACCATGAACCACAGGGAGGAGGGGCAGTTCTGACAGCTTTAACTGTGTGAGTCTCTGTGAGTTACTGTCTGGGCTCTCATCACTGCCCCTCCACCTTGGTAAATATGTATATAGCATGTTTCAGCATGTGCCAATGTGCCATTGGGTGGCAATACATTTCCAGGCTGCTAGTAAAACAGTATGAACAACAGTATTAAGATACACATCTGTAATCCTTTCATAGCTTCAGGTGGGGATTGCTTTGTCAGTATTTCTCTTGTTTTGACAATTTTTCTCCCTTTTCCAGGGTCACAGACCTGTGACTTTGATCGGCTTCAGTCTTGGAGCTCGAGTCATTTATTTTTGCCTGCAAGAACTGGCTCAAGAAGCAGGTAAATTGCTCTATTGATCAAAGCCCCTTACATCTTTGAGGAAGCTGCTTCTCAGTACAATAGACCACAAATAAATGAACCAGTGTTATGTTAATGTATATGTCAGAACATTCTTACCTTCAAGGAAACGTGTTCATATTCATGGTGAAGAAACATGGTCATGTTAAAGAGGGCCGTCTGTTGTATATACTCTACATATTCGATCTATGTTCCCCAATGGAAATGAGGAGAAGAACTGAATAGCAGCAATACCTGGAAATATACTGAGCAAGTGTTCACTGCTCCCATTGTGCAAAGCTCCATTGCCAGTTTTTAATAGCATTTCTTTAGATTGCTTATTTATTATTCTTACTTATTTACCGGATTTGCTGTGTATAACAGAGGCTCTGCCTAGCATACAAAGTCTTTTGTTACATAGAACTGCTTCAAGCTCAGTGAAATAAAGATGATGTATTCTGAAGCATATGGCTAGGAAGGCAACAAGACACAACTATATATGTATGTTTATTTCTGTAACAAAAATTAGACAAAAACGTTGAAAGATCAATAGATTGACTAATTCCTGATACATAAACATGTCTAATTTTAGGCTCAGAGGGCATAATAGAGGATGTCGTTCTGTTGGGAGCTCCGGTCGAAGGAGATGTCAAGAGGTGGAAACCATTGACACGTGTAGTAGCGGGAAGGATTATTAACGGTTACTGCAGGTATGTACCATTTTACCAACCTGTCAGGTCACATAATGTGTGGTAGGCCTATTGCCCCTCTTTTCACCAATTACACAGAGGCTTCCAGGTATTCAAGAATAACACATGCTGCATGCACTTCTATTTGTACATCATGTCCTATGGTGCCTGAAAGTTTGTGAACACTTTTTCTATATTTTTATATGAATTTGACCTAAAACATCATCTGTTTTCCAAAGTCATTCTGGACCTTTTAACCACGTGAAGTGTGGAATTTTTCTCTATGAAGTTTATATATATATGAAGGTGGAGACTAATGGTACTATTAGTGATCCCAGAACCAGGTTGTCCAAAAGTTTTTGGAGCCATTAGGGAAATCTGTGTCCATGCCAGAAAGAAAGAGGCGGAGAATGCGGACATGTATCTGTAATAACATGGATCCTAAAAGTAGATGAAGAAAATCTAGTTAAACAATTGAAACAAACATTTCCTTTGGCAATGTGCCTGGTGGGGGTTCAGCCTTAAATTGATGCTTATAACGAGGTACGTGCACCAAACATGAGTCTCTTTAGGGCAGGGGTTCCCAAACTTTCCTTGCAGGGCCCCCCTTTTCTATTTAGGAACATTATGGAGCCCCCTCCCTATTCAAACACAGCTTAAGAATGAGGACCTGCGCCCCCCTGGGATACTTTGGCGCCCCCCAGTTTGGTAACAACTGCTTCAGGGTTACCTACCCATATTTATTGTCCACACAGTCCAAACAAAACTTACCCTTGCAGGGTATAATATGCAATAGAGTCTTTATTATATATAAAGCTTCCTGGCTTTCATAACCCAACATCAATTATTTTCCTTGGCTTTAGGAAATTCAAAGCACCAGTCTCCCAGCCACAGGCTTGGGCCTCACACTCCTTGTGACCCTGTCTCCAGCCCTCTCCTATTTGGGAAGTTTAAGGTGTTAAACCTTGCGTGTACCTGGGCAGAATGGGAAAGCCCACCCAGTTCCTTCCTGCCGATCCAGAGTCAGGGACCCTGTAACAAAAACTAAACAAAATAGTGCTCAGCAACCAATTGTTTCTGTGCAATAATATCCTGAACTCTTTCCAGGACACATCCCTTAATGGCATCACAGCATGATGAAGGGGAAATATGTTTCTTTGGCAGGACCCATCCTGGCGGTCCTGTACATCTTGTTTATATATTTTTTAATTACTTTGCGTTTTGGGGGGCTTTAACATGGGTGTCTGGAAATCCTGGACACCCAAAATTAGACATTGTACGTTTCATTTGTCTGTTTTATATGGATTACATAGGGGCACACTCTGTGTGCAGGCAGGTGCTTTCCAGGTTGCTGCAGACTATCCTTTTCATATAAAAATATAGGAAGATTTAAGCTGGATTTTGTGTGGAGGTGTCTGATATACAATTGCAAGCAGGTTGCAAGTTTTCAGTGCAGGCGAGGAAAAGACATGTGATTCAGTTATAGGAGCAACAGGGTTAGAATGCTCAGCATGGACAGAGTATGTTAATAGGAAACCAAGGAATAAACATGTTCTTTTTCTTTGTGTGTCATCACATTTTGTCTTCCTCTGTGGTGTAGAGAAGGAGGATGAATAATGCAGTAAACAATGACACTGATTACAGATGGCCGGGAATAGAATTGGGAGCAGAAGATGGTGGGGGGAGGAGTACCAGCATTATATCACATGACAGGATTCCTTGCAGTTCCATTTGTGTGGTGGGGGTTATCACCTATACCAGTCCAGGTCTGTGTTGTGGGATTTCATCAGGTTTCCTATTACTTTACTGGTACTGGAAGCCCGTTCCTTTACTGGTACCTGTGGGGGTGGGGCATATCACCTGTCCCTGTACTCATACCAGTCTTTTTGGTAGGAATAACAGCTGTTTCTGTACCAGAACGAATCTGTGTCTGGGGATATTATCCATTTTAATACTGGCACCAGTCTGCAAAGTAATTTTACTTAAAATTTAGCATCAGTCTTTTTTTTTTTTTTTTTAAGTATTAACTTTTATTAAACATTTTATATAAACAGATTGAATTACAGAGATCAATAAAAAAATACATAAGAGAAGAAGAAGATACATTAAATATAGAGGAAAAAGGGGCAAATAGGCATCTTAAATGACAGGGGTGGTGATCTTTCATCCCAGCAGCGGTGGAGCGCTGGCCAGGGGTTGTCACTGAGCAGACTCTTTTTCATAAATATGGTGACTATGGTATGAGCAAGAAAAAGAGGGTGGATATAAATCCAACCATAGAGGCCTTAATCCGTTCTCAGACGATCAATCCTGCAGGAACCGGGGCTGCTCACATGGAGCCATCGATCCAGATCGCCATAAAAAAACGATCCAACAGGGAATGGACATGTCTGTTCTTCCCTGGTTGATCGCAAACAGCGGGAATCGATTTGCACAGTGGTACGCATCGAATCCCAGTCTGATCAACGGACAGTCGAGCACAGGGTGATGACATCATCACATCCTGATGGAGCGTCCATCAATCTATCGGCAGTCTATGCATCTATGACTGGCTTAAGACATTGCTCTTAAAGCAGATGTATACTATAAATCTAAAAAATATATATGTAAAATGAAAGTTTGACTTACCTCTGAGCTGGTATGATGGTGGCTTAGGGCTCCACGATCCTAAAAAAATATAGTTACCGGCTGTTCCCTGGAATCATATGAGAGATTCCATGTTTTTTTTTCCAGCCTTCCGGGGGTTAACTCAAGGTGCAATATCGCGAGTGGCCACTGGGGTTTTATTATAATTTTCTATGGGAAAAATCGGTTTAGTTGAGCGGAGATTAGATATTTACCCATCTATGCCGTGGCAGCCCGTCATCAGAGCCAGATAGAGAGGAGGGGCTCCAAAGGGATCTTGTTGAATTACTCCTCACAGGTTTTTTTTTTATTTTTATGCATTCCTCCCTTCTAGTGCCATTTATAAAACGATGAATTTATGGTGGTAGGTCCGCTTTAAGGCATGTTCCCTTCAGTTTGAAAGAGCCAGTTTAGCTTTTCAGCAATTTTAAATATTGAATATGTGTTCTTTTACATTGATAAAATATTCCTTAGTATTGGTATTGCCGCATTATTGGCTAAAAAACCAAAACGCCTATGGGTCTGGTGCTCTGGTGATCTTTTGTTTAGTTTTACTCTTGGGCTGAGACTGAGGCTACACTAATTTCTGCCATGTATGTGAGTTTCCCTGCTATTGAAACTGTACTAATGTGTCTCATTCTGTCCTACAGAGGGGATTGGCTGCTGAGCTTTGTGTATAGAAACTTATCAGTGAAACTTAGTGTGGCAGGTCTGCAGCCAGTGGACCTGGATGATCGAAGAATGGTCAATGTGGACTTATCTTCAGTGGTGAGTGATCATTTATGTACCCCTTTATCTCTCTATTAACCTCCAGTACAGTACAGGTATTCCTGATTTTCTAAAGCAGTACAGGAAATATAAGATTATCCGATCATATTTCCCACCCGCTTTCCCCTCCGAAGTGTGAAGTGGTAGAACAGGTCTATCATGCAGCAATGCATAGAATATAGTGCGAACGAGCTCTGATGGGTCAGAATTTTTATTGTAATATTTTTCTTGTTTAATAATTGGTATAATAGTCTGTTTTCATTGTGCATGTAGATCTGGAAAAAAATTGTAGCATCATTCAAACTGCAACATAACAAATTGAAATCAGTTGGAATACTTTCTGAAGCCTCTGCCTGTAAGGCTATGTTCCCACATAAGCGATCAGCCGCAGGGCATACGCAATTTTAGTTGTGTGCGATTTACCAAACGATCTTCACACCCGATGAAAAAAAGAAAATTGTCCCCATTGAAAAAAAATAATTGCATCCATAGAGAATAAATGGCCACTTGCAATCAGAACGCCCCATTAGTTGAAGTGGGGACAAGCCTATTCAACTGAATGGATGCGATCACCACGCGCGATTAAAATTACAAGGCGATTAATCGCCTATGTGGAAACATTTATAGCAGGTCCACCTTAAAATGCGGAATTGGAGAGCATTGTGTGATGTGTGACATACAGTGGGCACTCCGCTCCATACATTGTGTGATATGTGACATACAGTGGGCTTTCTGCTCTGTACATTGTGTGATATGTGACATAC
>CM070038.1:38549290-38560383 GCA_036250615.1 Ptychadena robeensis | reverse complement strand
ACTTACAGTGGGCACTCCGCTCTGTATATTGTGTGATGTGTGGCATACAGTGGGCACTCCATTCTGTACAAACCGGATTCCAAAAAAGTTAGGACACTAAACAAATTGTGAATAAAAACTGAATGCAATGATGTGGAGATGGCAAATGTCAATATTTTATTTTAATAGAACGTAGATGACAGATCAAACGTTTAATCCGAGTAAATGTATCATTTTAAAGGAAAAATATGTTGATTCAAAATTTCACGGTGTCAACAAATCCCAAAAAAGTTGGGGCAAGTAGCAATAAGAGGCTGAAAAAGTAAATTTGAGTATAATGAAGAGCTGGAAGACCAACTAACACTAATTAGGTCAATTGGCAACATGATTGGGTATAAAGAGAGCTTCTCAGAGTGGCAGTGTCTCTCAGAAGCCACGATGGGTAGAGGATCACCAATTCCCACAATGCTGCGCAGAAATATAGTGGAGAAATATCAGAAAGGTGTAACCCAGCGGAAAAATTGCAAAGACTTTGCATCTATCATCATCAACTGTGCATTACATCATCCGAAGATTCCGAGAATCTGGAACAATCTCTGTGCGTAAGGGTCAAGGCCGTAAAACCATACTGGATGCCTGTGATCTCCGGGCCCCGACACTGCACCACAAACAGGAATGCTACTGTAAAGGAAATCACAGAATGGGCTCAGGAATACTTCCAGAAACCATTGTCAGTGAACACAATCCACCGTGCCATCCGCCGTAGCCAGCTGAAACTCTACAGTGCAAAGAAGAAGCCATTTCTAAGCAAGATCCACAAGCTCAGGCGTTTTCACTGGGCCGGGGATCATTTAAAATGGAGTGTGGCAAAATGGAAGACTGTTCTGTGGTCAGACAAGTCACGATTCGAAGTTGTAATGGCCAGTCTGCAGTCCAGATGTTTCACCTATAGAGAACATTTGGCGCATGATTGCGCTCTGTATTGGACAGAAAATGTTCATAATTGTCTGATCCACTGAAGGAGAATGAGGATATAGCTTTCTTCTTCTCACTTCTGTCCTAAAATGTACTTTATTGCTGCTCTACCAAGGTGACTTCTATAGCCAAGCATACAAAATATTTAGAAAGAAAGATAAAAGATGGTGACAGATTGTGCCAGAGAGGTTAGATCACCCTGATCTCTACATGACGTTATCTACTTTTCTGGGGCTTCAAGAACATTAGGAAACGAGGGGAGTTGTGCAGTGTCCCCAGCACTCCTTTACACTGAGTCCCTGCCAGGATTGGAAAATGAGATCTGTATCTTGTGATACTCAGACTTAATTATTCTTAGATCCCCTCTGCCACACACTGCACTTCAACATCTTCACAAGGCTCAGGGTTAATCCAACACGGCTGTCTCTTGCTGTTTGAATTCACATATCAGCAAGGGGCCTTTTCTCAGGTTTTAATCTTCCTGGAATTGCTGTCCAATAGACTAGTGAATCACTTTGATAACAGTGTACAGGCGTGCTGGAGTGGACTTAAAGCAGCTTAATGTACCTGCAGTTTTTATTTTCAATTACCAATATGCAGCATTAAAGTAGTCTTGGCCCTTTATTGTGAAATGTTTTCATTTTATCTTTGCAAACTTTTCATCCCTAAGGGCTTGTCTTCACTGGGCTTAAATGCCTGCTTCGACGCGCGTCAAATGCATTTATGTTGATGCGTCCATAAAAATTCAATTGATGCGCCTACAAATACACTGTAGGGAATATGTTGCGTTACTAAAACGCAACACAACTCAAGTTTGGGCATTAACGAGCACAAGAGAATGCATTGGGTGCATCAAAAACACAGTGGTATGCGTTTGAGATGTGCTAATCAATGCCTTCTAAAGCAAAATAAAAAACAGACGTGTCCCCTTAATGCATCCCTAATGCATCATTAATGCCGGGTTTGCTTTTATTGGGTGCGTTGACACAAGTGCATCCAAATTCATAGTGGAGTCTAAAGGCCCCCATACACCTTACAATCTTGCCATACAATTTCTGTACAATCAACTTTTCTTGGACTATGAGGACCTTTCTAATCCTTCCAATCACTATGTATTCTATCAGGGAGGACCCAGCACTACATAGTTGTTAATAGGTGTAATGGAAGTTGTAACCCCTTAAAAGAACCTCTCTATACCTGTTCAGGACCTCATTCTTAAAGGTCTTCTAGCTCATGCATGCTTTCCTTCCCTAAGTGTAAAGCTAGGCACACATGGGTAGATCTGAAAATAGATTCAAGTACAATCGAGTGTCGTGTGTGGTCACGGGGCTTGATTGTGCCTTCCTCAATAGATCCTGCTCGAAGAAACTCGATTGAACAGGGTTCCAACATGTAAGAAAACCCTGGTCAATCTCCATCACTTTGAATGGAGACATGAGTCTCCATGCAAAGTATTGGACGTGCTGCTACAGCCTGGACACCGCTGCTCAGTGTGAAGGGGGCGGGCCAGCACATCTTTGTGAGGCTGTGTGCTTATTGGCTATTCTCTAGCTTGCAGCCTTGTGTTGTGAGTGAGTGAATCTCCCACAGCACAACAGGGGCTGCGAGGTGGGGAGAGCAGGTCCCCATTGAATGGGATCGATGTGCCCATGTGGTGCACATTGATTTCCGTTCAATTGATCCCCGATCAATCAAAGCGTTGTAACATCACCACACTGTGATTGATCGGGAGTCGTTTGCCCAGGAATTTACCTGTGTATGCCCAGCTTAAAAGTACCTACCTCTTCACCATCTGTGGTTGATCCTCCCCTACAAAATGCCCTTTGACCCCACTCTACATCTATATAGGCACACCACCCCCCAGGAGGAGATTGTCATCCTTGCCTGATATGCTCCTACGTGCATTGCCATAGGATGAGCATCTTTTGGTCACTTGGTGTGTTCATAATGAATATTTACAGCAGGTGATTGTGTTTGGTCTTTCTGGGTAGCGCCTTGCTATTTCCTCCTCACTGGTTTTAGTACAGAAGCCAAAGCTTGCTGCATTTTGTGTCTGCTCACTTGCTCTCCTTGTCATGTTCAGGGAAGTAAAAGGACGTGAAATATACATTTGCTGCCTGCGGGCTCAGTTAGCTTGCAGATTCATCTGAGCAGATTGTAGCAACACTGAGGCTGATGGGATGCAATGAGTATGGGCATAGTGGAGGGGGGGGGGGGGGGGGGGGGGGTTAGCATTTTGTCTTAGGAGCACTCAAGCATCCCCAAACCGCTGCACTACAGGGAAGCACCGTCAGGTGAGGGAAATTGGGGAATGTTGGCTTTAAGGCTGTTTTATCTTAGTTTTTATACAGAAAGTCATCTCTGCCCATCTGGGGAGGTAACAGCCCAATGCACATACAATATACTTCAAGTCTGACAGCCGTGACACATGAAGAGAGAGCTTCTCTCCGTCTGAGCACTTAGAAAGGTTTCTGAAAGTGCACCTGTCACTGTGAATAAAGGTTTTCACTTTCATGGGAGCAGAGGGGCTTTGGATTCTTATATAAATACGGGTCCAGGGAATCATAGTTGAGATTTTGCTGGATTACATGTCAGAAAAATGACTTAAAGCTAACGTATTATTAGACATTGATGAGTTTATATTAAAAGAACTCTGCTGTACTGAGCATGATTCAATGCAGGAGGAAGGTCCACTTATCTCACACCATTACATTATTTGCTGTATGCATGATCACAGCCCATGACCTTCAATTTAAAAAACATAACACTATAAGAATATTTACAGCCACCTGTACAATATACTTTATGTACTATTAATAATGAACAAATTAAACCTATAGATCTCTTTTTTGAAGTACAATGACAATGTGTGTGATATTGATGAGTTCCTCTAATATCCTCTAGTATTTTATAGTCCTTGTTCTAATACCCCAGGTCCTTGTAATGTTCTGTTTACCAGTTTATGAATGCTCTTTTATAAATGCCTTTTTCATCAGAGATGTTTTACAAGGCTCCACCACAATGTTTTTATCAAATTCATTCTGAGAAATGGAAAAAAATATAATTGCCAGTAAATCAGCATCAACTCCCCCATCTCTGCAAAACTAATTACACCTTGAGGTAAAAGTGGTGACCCGCTGTCCTTTTAACAGGGGGGTGTCACCGTGGCAGGTGCCGCTGTGTTTTGGGCGCTGGGCAGGGTACAGCTGCTTGGTACAACGTGGCCCTGCACATCCTCCCCCATAATTAGCACTGTATGTGTTTCCATGTCTTTTGTCTCACACTTGATTTCCATTTGTGCAAGTTTGGTATACGTCTCACAGGGTCACATTGTTGAGTCGCAGCGGCTGCACTCGTGAGCGGCCTACAGCTGCGCTATTTGAACTAGCACACTGCTGAGTTTCAGAACAGATTTTACACTTTGGGAATGAAACGACCTAATAAGATGTTTCTGAAGCAACTGAACTGTTGTGGCTCTTGCTGGGCTTCTTTGTTTTAGGATTTTCTTACCCTTTTAAAGCAGAAGTTTGCTTTTTCTTAAAGGGAAACAAGACAGTCAGAGACACAGCCATTTACACATAAAGTGAACATACAGCATGTTCCAGCAAAGTAGTCAGTACTGGACAATACATTATTCACTCTATATTCATCCAGCCAAGCCAAAAGGCCAGTGACAGGAGGTAGTGACAAACTCAAAAGTGAGTGCACAAAACGTGAAAACACTCTAAGCAAGCACGGGTTGCTCGTGTTGTCCCCGCTCCAAAAGGAGCTGCAGGACCGGTACCCCCGGGGGGGTGACAGGTGGGATAGCAGCCGAAGCCACACATCCCTCGGTTGACCTTTTCCCCAGGGGGCCTCGACCGGAGCCAAGTCCCCTAGGTACTCAAGTCCGTAAGCACCCTTTCCTCAGAGTGACCCAGCCGGAGCCAGGTCTCCCAAGTAGTCGGGGCCGAACTTGGAGAGACTGCCGGGCCGAAGCCATAAGCAGTCTCTCCCCACCACTTTCCGGGGCAGTCCAGAAGGACTTTAAACCCGTACGGTGAACAAAAACAAAACGTGCATAGGGAGTGGGGGGACAGACGTACATAAAAAAAATAAATAAATAAGTGCCCGTGCTCGAAAGCGGGGCTGGCCCAGCGGCCGGCTATAAAAATTCCTCCGGTCGGGCCAAAAGGCCGCCCCCGGGAGGTAGTTGCTCAAAATGTCGTGCTGTGGAAACTCAGTGTCAAAGTGCCATAACAGGTGGTCCCCCACCAGTGAGTATTATGGCACCTCTGGGTCCCAACCAGAGGCACTAAATCTCCGAGGCTCAACCTCGGCCCCAGGCCAGACACAAATGCAGCAGAGCTGTTCGTCTCAGGAGGCACGGTGGGCGGTACTGACATGCATCCTCCGAAGAGGACACGGTTTCCCATTCCCACCACCAATTACTCCACATGACGGCAAGTCAGCCAGCGGCCCGATCTACTGTCGGCGCCGCCCCGTACTCGCAGGCCATGCCGGTTTCTAGGACGTCCAGGTTACCCCAAAGCGTCCCAGTCTGCCGGAAGGGAGTACCGAAGCACTCCCCAGGAAACTGATAAGAACAGATACTACACTTGATCTTAGCCAAAAGGCCGAGAAGCGACAGGAGGTAGAGCTTAGTTGCAGCAGAGTGTGCAGGTCTGAAACTTTAGCATGTGTCTATACACTAGCAGTACCCATTATCTGAACCTACTGACCAACTGATGGAGAGACACATTTTACAATACTATACTCAATACTATACACAATACTAACAGCTCACCCATGAGAGGCTGGTCAGTGTGTTCAGAGAATGGGTACTATTAGTGTTAATACAGCCAAAATCTTTTAGCAGTGGACATTTGGCTTGGCTGGTGTAAATGGACCAAATTCCAGTCTCCTGGGATACAGACCTACTGCTCCCAGGATGTTTGGAACTAATATACAGTATATATATATATATATATATATATATATATATATACATATTTTGACTGTAAGGCACACAGACATTTTCCCATTGATTAAAAAAAAGTGAGTTTTATAGTCGAGTAGTTGCTGTTTCTAGCCATTCATGATCAGGTGATCAGTTAAATCTCCACAATTGCTTAGTCATTTTTTTCCTTCTTCTCCTGCTGCAGGTGAATGGACATCTGGACTACATGAAGCAAATGGACACACTGCTAAAAGCAGTTGGAATTAAGACAAAGGAATGCAGATTCGAAGAACAAAATGGACTGCTACGTCCTCAGGCTGCAGTACAAACGCAGATCAAAGAGAAAGAGAAAACAGACGAGGAGGACTGGTCCCCTTGGGATTGGGAACCAGTAAGCACAGCAGCCCAAGACGATATGACAGAGTCCCAGGATAGCTATTTGGGCCCCTCCTTTGCCAGCCATCTGACACAGCATTGCCAATTCAAATGTGTTTCTTCCACCAAAGAGGCCCTGTTGTGCAAAGACTGCTCTAACAATAATGACAAAGACACAGACTGTGCATGTAAAAGCATCACAACCAATGGCAATGTGTTAAATTATCCTCTTACAGATGCTAAAACATGAGCATGCGTCTGCTTTAGTATAAGGTGATGGGTGATGCAGAGCAACTCCTGTGTCTGTGTGTCCCAGATAGTTAAATACACAGACAGTCTGTGACCCACTTAGTTAGTCATCTTCACAACAGGAGATGGAAAACAAGGACATGATAACAAGAAGAAGAAAGTTAAACTGCTTGTTGTCGTTATGACACACACAGGCCCAGACAGAAAATGCAATGAACCAAGAGAACCTGTATCTCGGCAATCAGTTACATTCCAGGTTATTTACAATATGTACATTTACTATCAGCTTTTACAACTCGTATTTCATTCTGAGGAAAGCAAATTTATTATCAGCTGTCTCCAATGTACAGGGAATTAATACCTTCCTGATCCCAAGCGGTGATCCGATAATTCCCAGGAACAACATCTGTGCGTTTCTGGAATTGTAAGTGACTTCTCCATCCCCCACATGTTCAAGCTGCCTTTTTTATTTTATACAATTACTTATACTCTAGGCGCACACCTAAGAGTGTTTTATTTTTATTTGCATTGTACATGCATATTTGGGAGGTGATGCCATTCACTTTTAATGTAAGTCAAATGTATATTGAGAGCCGCAAAATTAACTGACCAATATCCCAATCAATAAATTAAAGAGAAGAGGTTGGAACCAAGCCAAACTCAAAATGGTGGCACCTGTTGGTCAGGAAAATCCTGGCGAACAACCCAGGGAACAAAATTAGGAAAAGATCCAGTACTCTTTCATTCTTTTTTAGTGGACCTCACACTAGATGCTACCAGCTTTTGTTTCCATTTTATACAATAACCCAAATCTGATACAACCAGGAGAATATCCTTTTTCTGAAAGCTCTTCTGCGGCTGGATTCACAACCCTGTAAGTTAAGACTCTGTTACATGTGCTCAGTGTGCTGCTTCATCCAGTTATAATCTGTATTCACAGGTAACCAACCTGCACCTTCAATACGACATCTGGGTGCTGGAGACAAAATCTACAGTCTGTTCCAGTGTGACATTAAATAAATCATGCTGCCTGTTCTGAAAAAGTATTATGTGAATAGTGACTAATAAAATGTAAAGCATCACCGGTTTCCTGTCCCTACAATGAATACACAATGCAGTCCAGTACAACAGTGTTGTGTTAGAAACAACTTTTATTCATGTCTATTGCCAGGACGCTGCAATATAACGGCGTGGCACGGACGATCAAAGCGCAATCCCCGCCCTCCCTCCTCCCCTCTTCAGATCGCCAGCGTCATCAATGACACGTGGGGTCAGAAAGCGACAGCCTTCCATGAACATGGAGGTCTATGGGGAGGCTCTGGGATTGATCGTCGGGATCTGAATCATTGCAGGCTCGCCGTGAATACTTTAGTTTCACTGGACTCATCTCAACTGCTAGGGGGGTTAAAACGCAAGGCCCCAAAATGTAATAATTTTATAAAATATTTATGTTATAAATTCACAATACAATTTCAAGTGTCAGAATCCCAATTTGCGGATTCAACCATCACTATTAGCACAGTAAACCCTACCTAAAGCAAAAGGTATTTTTATGACCCATTCTATCACAAATCCCAAAAGTTAATGGGAAAATCCTCACTTAACCTCATGGGCATTACACCCAAAGCCAGTACGGGCGCAGTTTCATCGTGAATCAAACTGCGTCCGTGCCAGCATCGGATGCAGAGCCTTTCCAGTCCTCGGTGTCATCAGTAGGTATGTAGGGGCCGAGGGGAGAGCCGGCAATCACAGCGGATTACAGTGTTAAAAAATGGCGCGAAAAGCCTGTAAGGCCCAGGAGGTTAAGGACAGTGAGTGGAGCCATGCACATTATGCTCCATCATCCAAATGCACCATAGCGGCTGGTGTACAGCAGAGATTTAAAAAAAAAAAAACTTTGCCCAGTTAGATTTTGGGGTGAAAACTGTATTATGGTCCAAAAAATGCAGTATATGGAAGGAACATCTGCACCAGGAGAGAGTAAACTAAATTCTTTCGCCCCCTTTCCTTTCTACACCCAAATGCAATTTCCCTATTCCCCATAACCTACCATATTTTACACATTGTACACTACACTGGACTATATAAAGAGTCAAAGACACAGCCGTTCACATATAAAGTGAATATACAGCAGTTTGCAGCAAAGTATGCAAGGCTGGGCAATGCCGTATTTATTTTATATTCCTCCAGCCAAGCCAAAAGGCCAGTGCCAGGAGGCAGAGCTTAGATCCCACATGCAGCATGTACCAATACACTAGCAGTAGCCTTTCTCTGAACCCACTGACTGTTAGCCTCTCCTCGGGGTTCTTGATGGTTTCGTGGAAACCGGCCACAGAGGGAGGAGTCTAGTCCGTGGAACCTGGTCTTCTACCCAGAGCCCCCCTAATGGGAGATGGGCCGATGTCCCAGGAGGGGGCACCGGTGTTGTTTTTGCGGCAGGTAGGACAGGTCTCCCTAAATGGTCGGTAACCCCGTGTGGTGAGGCGGTATGGGTGAATCTACCCCAATGTGGAGGTCTCAATAAAGAGAGAGAAGTCAGGTATAAATCCGAGGTCACAAGGGTAGGAGAAGTCAGAATAGTCAAAACACGCAAATGGTCGGGGCAGGCAGCAATCAAGAGGTTAACCGTTAAACGAGTCGGGGTTCCAGAGGTCGGGTAAACGATGAGACAAGCCAAGGGTCGGTGCACGGGAATTCGATCAGAAGGAGGGTAGGGAAATCGCATCTAACTCACGGTAAACGTTTAAACTGCAATCCAACAGCACCTACTTGGTGCTGTGCTGAGGTTTATATGGACCAGCCACTGATTAATCACCCCTCCCATCTGCAGGAAGTGACTGCAGAAGGGAGGGGTATGTTTCTTTAATTACGTGCACTCTCGTGCGCGCGCCCGCCTAGCAGCGCCGGCCCGCGCATGCGCAGATGCGCCACACGGCAGAGCCTTCAGCAGACCCGGGGTACCCCATGGAAGGGGTATCCCCAACACCCCAAGGTCAGTGACAACCTGGGGGAGAAGCTGGTACGCCTGGGGACCCCACTAGCCATACCGGGGACCCCGAGGGCACCGCATTCCCCCCAGGAGCTACAGAGGGCTGACAAGGCCACCCCCTCAAGGGCTCCGACCGCCCGCAGGCCCAGGCTTCAAGGGGTGCCGCGCATGAAATGCGGACACCAACGCCGGAGCCCGCAACCCCGCAGCCGGCTCCCAGGAAGCATCCTCCAGAGGATATCCATCCCACAACACCAGATACTGGAGCCGGCCGCGGAACCAACGGGAATCCATAACATCCCCCACAACATACTCCAGCGAACCATCAACCAACTCCGGGGGAGGAGGACCAGGGGCACGGGAGGGACGGCAACCACGCCCCACCGGCTTCACCATAGAGACGTGGAATACCGGATGCACCCGCCATGAATCGGGAAGGCGGAGGTGAACCGCCGCGGAACCCACCAGTGCCACCACAGAAAAAGGACCAAAAAACCGAGGCCCCAACTTCTGGGATGGGCACCGCAGGCGCAGAGTAGCCGTGGACAGCCACACCTCATCCCCCACCGCAAGAGGGGGAAAAGGTCGGCGGCTCCGATCGGCCCAGGCCTTCATCACCTCCTGCGAGACCTCAAGTACCCTACGGAGGCCTTCCAGGTTGGCAGCCAACAGCCGGGCCCAATCTAGAGCCGCCGGAACCTGAGAGGATGAAGGCAGGGACGGCGCCACTGCCGGATGGTAGCCATAATTCGCATAAAAAGGACTAACCTTAGTTGACGAGTTTGCTGCGTTGTTGAAAGCAAACTCCGCCAACGGAAGAAGCGAGGACCAGTCCTTCTGGGATTCAGAGATATAGCAGCGCAAGTACTGCTCGAGAGTTTGGTTAGTCCGCTCCACTTGCCCGTTCGTCTGCGGATGGTACCCTGACGAGAAGTGGGTCTCCATACCCAGGATTCTGCAGAACTCCCTCCAAAAACGCGATGTAAATTGAGAACCCCGATCAGATAGAACCGAGGAGGGAACCCCGTGTAGCCTCACAACCTCACGTATGAATGCTGCAGCTGTCTCTGATGCCGAGGGAAGGGATCTGAAAGGAACAAAATGGGCCATCTTGGAGAGGCGGTCTACGACTACTAGGACGACCGTGTGACCATTTGAGGGGGGAAGGTCAGTGATAAAATCCATTGCCACGGCTTGCCAATAGGCCGTGGGAATGGGAAGCGGTTGCAGCAGACCGTACGGGAGCATCCTAGAGGACTTGGCCCAACAACAAACCGAACAGGTGGAAATGTACTCCCTACAGTCCTTGACCAATTCGGGCCACCAGAAGGTTCGTTGTAGAAGGTCTTTCGTGCGTTTAAACCCAAAATGACCCGCCAATGGGGAGTCATGACACCACTGAAGGATGATTTGGCGGTGTTCTTCAGGTACGTATAATATATTATCTTTCCACAAATAAGATCCGTGACGGGTGGTGTCGGCCGGAAGAGGGGAATTTCCAGGAACTTGTAAGACACGGGACAGATCGGGCAGAAGCAAGAAGTGGTTTGCAGGTAGAATGGGGGTCCGTAGGTCTTTCTCTGGGGT
>CM070038.1:38525870-38545420 GCA_036250615.1 Ptychadena robeensis | reverse complement strand
GCAAGTTTGTCTCTAGGTATTCCTTTAGAGTGGCTTGTTCAGGACCCGAAAGGGGGTATGGCCGACGTATGTAGATGGGAACGGGCATTGTTTCCATGAGGACGGGCCCTGAGTTTAAAGGACCGAGATGGTCAGTGGGGTGCTCAGGGGTCTGACGGGTAGCCGTAGGGAAGTGGCGAGGGAGGTCTCCATGAGACAGGTGCAGGCTCCGGAATCAATAATAGCAGGAATGCTATGCCTGTTTCCATGTACCTGTAGGATGAGAAGGATGGACAAGTGAGTATCCTGAGGGAGAGATATAGGAGGAGCTACCTGGGAGACTGAACTTATGTTACCTGCGGGTTTCACTGGACAGGACCGAAGAAAATGCCCGGGGTTGCCACAATAAATACAGAGATTTTCTGTAAACCTTCTCATGCGTTCCTCCGGTGTCAGACTTGGTCTAGCGACTCCTAGCTGCATAGGTTCGGGGGGCGGAGCCTCTAATGCCAATGGGTTGGAAAATGAAGGAGCCAGCCGGGGGTATATCCGTGGTGGGTACCTTTGAGGGCCTCCTGGGTGTTTTGAGAGTGGTCGTGGGGCGGGAGTGTGACGGTCAGCCGCCCTTCGATCCCTCAGCCGCCTGTCGATCTGGATGACTAACGACATGAGCTCGGCCAGGGACTCCGGCACTCCCACTCTCGCAAGCTCGTCTTTTAATGAGTCAGAAAGACCCTGTTTGAAGACAGATCTATGGACAGGCTCATTCCAGGAAGTGTCTGCTGAGTGGCGTCGGAACTCCCGAATATACTCCTCAACAGTCCGTCTCCCTTGTTTTATGCCATGGAGCGCCTCTTCAGCTGTATCCACCTGGCAGGGATCCGCGTAGAGTTCACCCAATTTTTTGAAAAACAAGGTGAGGGAAGCTAAACACGGATCATCATTCTCCATGAGCTGGAATGCCCATGTTTGTGCTTCTCCCTGCAGGAGGGTAATGGTTGTTCCCACACGGGAGCGTTTGGTGGGGTAGGTGAGTGGTAGTAATGAAAAGTGTAACTCACATGCATGCTTGAAAGTCCTGAAGGTTTCGGGTGCACCGGAGAACTTATCAGGCATGGGGATCTTTGGTTCCCTTGTTACCGTTAAAGGCGTGGGTGCTCTGGCCGAGGCTTGGGATTGTTCTACGAGAGCTGAGTGGGTCTGCTGGATGGTGGACATGAGCCTCGTAATCTGTCCAGTGCCTTGCAGACAGAAGAGTCAACTCTGGGGTCACCTCCAGGGGCAGACATAGATGGCGTCTTTGGATTGTTAGCCTCTCTTTTGGTGGTTCTTGATGGTTCGTGGAAATTGGAAACCGGCCACCAGAGGGAGGAGTCTAGTCCGTGGAAACTGGTTTTCTAACCCAGAGCCCCTTAATGGGAGAACGGCGCCGATGTCCGCAGGAGGCGGGCACCGTGGTGTTTTGCGGCAGGTAGGAAAGTGTCTCCCTAAATGGTCGGTTAACCCCGTGTGTGACCTCGGATGCTCCACGCAAACACTTGGTTACTCCCTTTGGTACCCCCTCCTTCTTCGGACTTTTTTTTTTTTACCGGTATGGGTGAATACCCCAATGTGGAAGGTCTACATTGAAGTATTTGAGTGTAGTCAGGTTATATAAAAATCCGACTGGTCACAAAAAGGGTATAAGAGACGTCAGAATAGTTCATCAACCCTACCAACTCATGGTCGGGTCCATGCTAGGCAATCAAGATGTTAAAACGTTATTTTTCAACGAGCTAGAGTCTTTGGTGGTCAGATGGTCGGGTAAACCACTAGACAAGCCAAAGGGTTCGTACACGGGGGAAATCGATCAGCAAGGAGGGTAGGGACAATCGCTCTAACTCCCAGTAACGTTTTTCAAACTGCAATCCAACCAGCACCTACTTGGTTGCTGTGCTGAGGTTTATAGGACCAGGCCACTGATAATCACCCCTCCCATCCTGCAGAAGTGATTGCAGAAGCAGGGCCAGTGGGTATCGTTCTTTAATTACCGTGCACTCTCGTGCGCCCTTGAGCTTTTTCGCCCTGCAAGTGCCGGCCCGCGCCACATGCGACAGATGCGCCACACGGCGGCGCGCCTTGCTCTGCACGCAGGCTGCGTGCAGAGCCTTCCAGCAGACCGGGGTACCCCATGGCAGGGGTATCCCCAAACATCCCAAGGTGTTTGACTTTTACACTAGTGACAAACAGGGGAAGGGTATAGGCTACGCCTTGTTGGGATAGCCATACCGGGGACCCCGAGGGCGCCGCATTCCCCCCAGGAGCTACAGAGGGCTGACACTGACCAACTTATGGGGAGACACATTTTACAATCTAGAACTAACAACAACTCATTTACATATAGGAGGAGGTCTGTGTCACATGCATTTATATTGTAATGCAGAATGTTAATGTAAATACACAACTCATGCTATCTAAATAGCCTCAATTCACCCAGCTGGTTGGTCAGTGTGTTCAGAGAATGGGTACTGCTAGTGCTAATACAGCAAATGTCTACCTTTTGGCAGTGGCCTTTTGGCTTGGGTAGAGGGAATGAACAAATTCCAGTCTCCTGGGATCAAAAGCTATTGCTCACAGGATGTGTGGGACTAGAAATATAGAAATTTTCCCCCAATTGATTTTAATGGGGTAAAGGTCTTTATTATAGTCCGACAAACACAGCATAAAGAAAATGATCATTTAAATGGACAAAAGAATAGCCAACACAGTGTGTCCAATCACGTGTGCAGTACACACAGCGCATAACACATACATTGCTGGCTCCACAATGCACTTAATGTTTGCATTTGTAAAGAAGAATGCCGATACTGCTTTTTTTATTTGTGTTCTGTAAAGAAATGCCAAACTTGATTTGGAAGGTCATATGAACTTCCCAATGTACCTGTGTATATGGATGTAAAAGCTATAATAGGGATTTGAAGCTCTATTCAGTTCTATTAAACACACTGCTAGTATTTTGTTCTATTATTGCACAATTGCTGCTATTAAACACTACTAAGCTGTACGTGTCGGCAGGACTCTGGTCTCGGTATTTAACCTTCATTCTAGTAGATTAATTCCCTCTGCATAATGCGAAAATTGAGAGATAAGTGTAGCCTTGTAACACTAATAATTATAACATGTTAGGATTTGCTTATACAGTACCTGTTGGGAATAATGATTTCCATGCAGCACATGCCTTTAGTCTGGTATCAGAAACAATGTGCTAGAATAGATGATGTAAAGGCAACAGGTGGTAGATACACAGAGGCCAGCCTCAGAAATATTTCATCCCCCATGTGATTAGACTGTAGAAAGATGAGAGGATGTAGGAAGGGTTGATTTTGTTAGATGTTCCCCAGGACATCCAGATACTACACAGGCAGCGGCGCTATTTATATGTATCAGTATCATAATCAATAAACCGATTGTGATTCTGTGCGGTGCCTGAACAAACCAAAACCTTGTTTCTACCTTTCTCTCCAACCAATATCCTTGCAAGCTGGGCATACACGGGGAGATTCCAGTGCAGTCCATTGGTCGACGGGCAATCAATCACGGCATGGTGATCGCAGATAAATCGAACGGTAATCAATGTGCACCACATGGGCACATCAAGTCCTGTTCGATGGGAACCCAGTTTCCCCCTGGTCCCCCGGATCTCTGCTTCTCCCCAGCGGGAGAAGCAGAGAGAGTCAGCCAGCCTGCGCGCCCCCCCCCCCCCTTGCCACAGAGACGTGCTGGCCATGCCCCCTTCACACTCCCACAGCAGCTAGTTGATCACAGCCGCCTGTGGGCCGTGCAGCTGACAGCCCGGCCATTACTTTAAATAGAGACCCGCAGCTCTCATTCAATGTAATGGATTTCGACCAAGGTTTTCCACATGTTTTCCAACATGTGGATGGCTCAAATATTGTAACAGAATAGAGCAACATCGGGTGTGTGCCCGGCTTAAGGTTTAGGATTATGTTTATGGGACTGTTGACCATTATTCTAGAAGAACATTTGGCACTGATGTTGCATAAGAACACATAGCTCCCAGTCTTCATTTTACCTTATACCAAAGGTGTCCTTTTTGGTTGAGGCTCTGTGTAGGCCAGTGACGTTTTTCCACACCAAACTCTCTCAACCATGGGTCTATCAACCTTGCTATGTTCACTGATGTACAGTTATGTTGGAAAAGGAAGGAGCCATCCCTAAACCATTGCCTCCAAGGATGGCACATTAAAATCTCCACAGTTCTTGTTATTCTGAAGCATTCAGCAGAGGGAAAGTAATTATTTCACTAGAATCATGTAGCCAATGACAACCCCTAGAAACAACTGTAAGGTTCAGGAATCAACAAACGACAAGATGCAGCTTCAACAATGCTGATAAACTTTATTTCAACGCCAAGGCCCAGCAGGGTCTCGCAAATATATGAAAGGAAAAAGTTAAACATATAGTCCACAAAATAGTCCAATGCTGTAAAGGCAGCGCAGATTATGGGAGGCCGGTGGGATAAACTAACTGCTCAACTCACGTAAGGCAGAGGCCCTCTGATCACCCCTGTCCAGAGTTACAGTACCGTATCTTCGGGGGTGACTTATTTTTGGGGGAATGCCTTATATTTCAGGGTGAGGCAAAAATGTAAGGGTGCTTTATTTTTGGGGATGTCTTTTTTCAGGGTGGAGGATAGCAAGGCCAAAGGCTGGTACTTGCGTGTCCCAAATACTCCTGTAGATAACAGATGCAGGAGTGGCACAGGCAGCCTCTCTACAGATACTCTGGCTTGGAATCCACCCCACGCTGGCACTGGTGTGCTGCTGTACGTAACTGGGGCTTACAGGGTAACTACATGCAATTTTGCCCTCCTGATGCCCGAGCGACGGAATCAACTTTTGTGAGGGGTAGGCCTGGGAGTGTCCCCAGTAACTCTGTCTCCATCAGTCTTTCTTCGGCTCTAAGCCCCAGGGCATCATGAAGGGCGCTACCCCCACCTTGTGATTCCCTGTCACTACACAACCACACACCATAATCCCCCTCCACCAAACTTTACACATGGCACAATGCAGTCGGGCAAGTATTTGCCTCCTGGAATCTGTCAAACCCTTGGCAATGCCAGAGAAGCACAATTCATCGCTCCAGAGAACATATCTGTAGAGATATCTAAAGTACAGTGGTGGTGCTTAATAGAGATGGTCGAATTTTTTTTTTAGTTAACTGCAAAGCCCCTGAGCATGGTATCATTACCAAAGAAGGGTTGGGGTATACTACAAAAAAGGTATGGCTTTAATACAAATAGTTTCTGCACAAATTAAGTTCAAAGTCAAGTAATAATTTTGAAAGTTTCGACTTGTATTTTGAACCTAATTTATGCAAAAACTACATGTGCTAGAGCAACCCCTTTTTTTCTTCAAATGTCCCCACAGCCCTTCTTTACATATCCAAAATTCGACCATCTCTAGTGCTTAACACTCGTGATGTAAGGCTTGGATGCAGCCATAGAAACCGATTCCATGAAGCCCTCTACTCATGGTTCTTGTGCTAATGGGGTCTATAGCTCTGCAATGTTCACTTCAGCATACGGTGATCCCTCTTCCTGATTTTAAATGGTCAAGTTGCTGTGGTTCCCGATTGCTTGCACTTTATTATAATACCACTTGAAGCTGACGGTTGAATATTAAATATTGAGTGGGAAGGAAATCTCACAAATGAACTTACTGCATAGATGACATCCTAGTGCCTAGGTTGGAATTCACTGAGCTCCTAAAGGTGACCCATTCTTATACAAGTCTGCATGTCGAGTTTATATAACTATGGACATGCAAGTGATTGAAAACACCCAAATCTAAGAGCTGTACTTCTGGCAGTATGGTGTATTAAATTGGTTGTTAGAGATCATCAACCTGTATCTCCTCCCATCCATGCTCACACATAGCTGGGCGGCACGTATCACCCTCACATCCCCACATGGATGATGGGGCGCCAACATAATGATTTACACCTACAGATCAATTTCAATGTGTTTTTTCTTTTTGCAATGTTTGTACCCTGAGGAAGCCCAAGGGGGCGAAACATGTCGGTACCTCAGCGTTGTATTTTGTCTGTGACATAACTGTGTGAAGGCAATTTTGGCCTGAAACACATATTGAGCATTTTTTTGCTTTCAAAACTGTGTCATATATTTGTGTTTCCTTTCATTGGATACCAATAAAATATTATAATTGTACTGGTTTAGTTGTGTTATATATGTTTCCCCCGATAGCCATTTAAAATCCCAATTATGGGGGTAATATTGTTGGTATATTCTTTTGTATCTTAATGTTTATGTCTAAAGCCATGTCCGTAATGGCTTAGATCGATTTGGAGGCGGATTTGGGCCCATAGAATCCTTAGATTTACACCCCATTTTATCACATGCAAATTGGTTTTTCTCAGTACACTTTATTAAATATTCTTTAAAGAGCTTCATTCATCATTTTAGGCAGATAAATAAATATACAAAAATAAAGAGTTTGTCCTTAAAGATAGTGGGGGTTGCTATGCAAATCACTCCTTTCGGCCAATCGTTGCCATACATGTGTTCTGTATAAAGCATTTTAACAGATGCCATTTTAAGGACTGGCATTAAGGGTAAATTGAATTGAATGACATGTTTAAAGCTTCCCTGACGCCCTCCAGTGGCAGAAAGCACTAATTAAAGCAAAGACGTTTCTACACATGTACTTTAGCATTAAAGTCTGAAAAACGACCGGGGGGGGGGGGTGAGCATTCAAGTAGCCACAGAAGGGACTACAAAGGTCACCTGACCCTGCTGGTTGCCTGGAAAGATGGGATAGCCACAACCAGGCTGAGAAGCTTTCAGATCTTTACAATTGAAGTCAAAGGGGTAGTTTAACGACCAAACAACCCTCTGAACGCAACCGAAGGCGTTCAAAAAACAAACATTTCCCCTATTGGGAAATGAACACAGAAGTTTATAGGTGTCTTTTTGTTTCCTTATGGGTTTTTTGTGTGGGTAAGTTGTCAAACATTTATTAAACTTCATAAAGGGAATGATATGGCCTTTGTGGAAATGTAATGAAACTTGGAAAAATAGTATTGGTTGCGTGTTTGGTATCCCCCCATTCACTTTTAATGGGTGCATACCCACCATGTGCGGGCGTTCTATAGGGGTACAATTTTTAGAACGCGGGACTCTCAAACATGCAACCACTACAATTTTTCTACGTCTCTGGGAAAACATAGTGGAGTTTTACCCTAAAATTTGCTGTTCAAAAATACTTTGCTTGTAAACACAAAATGACAGGACGTTGGAGACCACCTTGTTTTTTACCCCAAACCCTTAAATTTTACCAACATTTCTTAAAAATGTTGGGTTCCCTGCAAAGCAAATGAACCAGTAACTCTAAAGGCATATCTGGTCCCAGGGACTGGTTTGCCATTACTGGAGTTGAAAACTACTGGCTAGCCAAACCATCACCAAAGCTAGCCAAGCCTTCCCTCTCTGCAGGAAACACATGTTTTAAGTTCTGCATTGGCTACACACAGGTAGATTCCCGTGCAATCGACCCCCAATCAATCCCAGCGTGGTGACATCACCACATGGGCACATCGATTTCCCTTCAATGGGGATTCTGGGGACCTGTTCCCCCAGCTTGCAGCACGTGTGATCACAACACAGGCTGTCAGCCAGGGAGAAAACCAGCTTGCCTCTCACAGCTTCAGAGAGAGAAGTGCTAACTCTGCCCCTTTCACACTGATGGTGAGTCCAGGCTGCAGCAGCTGCTCCAATACTTTGAATGTAGACTCATGTCTCCATGCAAAGTAATGGAGATTGAACGGGGTTTTCCAACATGTTGGAACCCCATTCAATCGAGTTTCTTCGAGCGGGCTACACTGTTTTGTAAATCACCGTTGATTGATTGTACTCAAAATCTACCCGTGTTTGCCTAGCTTTAGCATATTTCAGCAAGGTGTTGCATGTTTATCTGAGTTTCTGCAGTGAAAAAACGAATTCAGTAGAAGGCTATAACAAGGGAAAGTAATTATATTCGCTGGGTGACTGTAATATTGACGATATCTACTATCTTTAAATCCCTTTTTGACCAACATTTTCAGAACCTGGTGTTATTTTTTTTATAAATACTGAAAAATGTTTTTTAATAATTACATGACAACAGATTCAAAAAAGTCAATAGTATCAGAGGAATGTCAGTAGTAGCAGGTCAATCCCTGACACCTTAGTCCATAGGTGTATTCAACTGGTGGACCTGCATCTCTTGCTCCAGATCAAACAGATTGACAGAATCTGCTGCAGTGACCGGTAGTGGATCAGTACTGGGGTCCTTAAAATTGGGCAGCAAATGTTCATTTCCCAGGGTGGCGGAGTACATTGAGTCAGTCTCCCCACGCAGGGTCAGCACATTTCTCAGGGACAGCCCCAGACGTGGGGCACTGTTGGAGTTGCGCACTGAGAGGGAGATGACCCGGGATCGTCGACAGCAAGGTAGGTATTTCCCCATGGCTCGCTTAAAATCCCTCATAAACAGCGGATATATGATGGGGTTCATTGTACTGTTACAGTAGCCAAGCCAGGTTAGTACATCAAACAGGCCAGGGGGGACACAATCACAGACTGCCTAAGAGACATAAGAGAATAAGAGTATCAGTAGAGCATTTGTTTATATATATATATATAGTTATACATGTTTAACCTTCTGGCACAAGCAGAAGATGTCTGCTTTCAGACCACCTTTTAATTCATATCAAGGGTTTTCTTTTTAGTTGAGACTCAATGAAGGCCAATCAATTTCCTTCACACCAACTCATCCATTCATGTCTCTATGGACCTTGCTGTGTTCACGCGTGTATGGTGATGATTGAATGTGATTTAACCTCCCTAGCGCTCTGCTGAGGTCCAGATTTCCATACCAAAAGCGCACCATAGACTTTAATGGAATTTTTTTATGTTGTAGGCCTGCAACTTCCCAAAATATGTTGGTACAAGGGTCTAATAGACATCCTGACTATAATAATGTTTGAAACAAACAATTACGGTAGGTAAAAAAAATTATGTTTTAAAAACATACATAAAAGGTATTATTTGAATGTTAAAATCTCTAAAATACCTATTTTGTATAAAAGATTTCAAAACAGTATGTACTTATATGTGTTCATTGTTTATAATAAAATGTTAATTCAATTGCAAATGTGTTTTTATTACTTTGAATTGTACTGGATACAATTCCCTTTAACACCCTCTCTCCCCTGGTGGGATGGACCTGGTGACATCACACCAGGGGATCACACCTCTCGGTTTACTTCAAAGGGGCACATCTGGGGAATCACACTGAAAACATCTCCATTGTCTTCTCCATAGAAAACAGTTTTTGCGCAATTTACTTTAAAATCTCCCGTTATCAAATCACTCCACTCTACAGGAGGAGAGAGATCCGCTCTCCAGCAGCCTCTTTAATAGATTGGAGCCACCAGAGCCGCATGGATTGGTGAGTTTGGGGCTCTGGTGCCGGGGCTCTGATCTCTGCCGGATGGACCCAGGCCGTTCAGTGCAATACTAACAGGTCAGCACTGGAGGGCCTGGGTTCGGCAGGAACACCATAGGGGTTAAGTTCACACAGAACTACCTGAACAGAGAGGAGTTCTGAAGATAGTCACTGCTTTACCTATGAAAATTGGTGTGTTTATTGAAGCTTTAGGTCTGGAAAAAACTTGTGTACAAGCAAGGGGAAGGGACAATAGGTCCTGCACAGACAGTGAACTACGGTTAACAATACATCAGCATTTGCTTGATAGATTTTGGATTCAATTGACTTTTAAAGTCTTTTGGAAGTCACTTGTCAGTAGAATATCAATATATACCATACAGTAAAATGCAAAACTGGGTGAATCTATTGCAGAGGCCTGTGCGCATGCTCCGTAATAATCAGATACAAATTCATCAAAATACCTAAAAATACATTGAATCGCCTGGAGCAGGGACGCAGGCTACGAGGAGGGCGCCTTGACCCAGGGGGACTGGCCTGGGATGTCGGAGGAGGTAAGAAGCCGGGGTTGGAGGAAAGGGGCGGAGACCAACGGAGCTGATTTAAGCCGGCCAAACAGAAGGTACTTCCGCTGAGGGGGGGCCTTTGGTGGAAGCTTGGCAGTGCCGCAGAAATAGATTGAAGCTGGGAGAAGTTATGTGGCGTGTCAATACTCAAGGGCAGCCACTTAGATGGTAAAAGCTGGGCGGGGCTTAGGCCCCCATTTATGGCACTCCCTGGAGTGAAAGTAAGGATGTACCCTTGAGTCAGTATTGGAGGGCTGGTGGCCAGTACGGTTTGGAAAAAAGAGCAATTCGGGGGCCCTGTCGAGGCATTCCAGGAGATAATGTTATTAAAATGGTTATTTAAGGGTTAAAATTTTATTTAAATGTTATTTATTTGGAGAATTGGCTGTGGCCAAAATTATTTGTATTTTTCCACAAAAATCTTCTTTATAAAGTTTTTAAATTGAATTACGACCTCTATCATTATTTTAGAATCAGTTGGTTTAGAGGATGAGGTACAGGGTCTCAGTAATCCCTTGGTCAAGAAATCTCATGCACTACTTGTACAGTCACATTTGGTCAAACTATTCAGTTAAAAAGGATAACAACTGACTTAAATGATGATTTTTTTGAAGTAGCAGTGAATGGGCACCATTAGATTCTGTTCATTTGTGAAACATTGGCCTGGCATTGCTTTTTACCTGTACCTCACCTGGACAACATTGGCTACGAAGAAGGGCAACCATGCCACAAAGAACATGCCCAGCAGGATGCCCAGGGTCAGGCTGGCTTTCAGGGCCTTCTTGCTGTGTTTGGTGACAAACTTCCGACTCTCAGTGGCAGGAAGAGTGAGAACCTAAGAAAGAGAAGCAGAATGGTGAGACCACAATTGCCCATAATGGAGATGTCAGAGCATAAAACACAACTTTGCTGAAGAATTTCCAAAAATGCATGACTTTTTTGGTTACTCTGGCCATGCATATGTCTCTAACCAGTCAGTCCTAGATCAGTGTAGGCACAAGCCATTGTGTAGATAATAATTCAGGGATCACATTCAGGGATTCAGGGTTTAGACCATGCAAACACAACCACAAGAATCCCTCAGAGATGACAGTAGCTGCTGATGTCTTGGTAGTGTGGGGGTTCAGCTTCAAACAGCAGCTTTTAATGAGATACATCCACCCAACATGGGTCTATTTAAAGCTTCCTGCCCATATTTATTGTCCAAAGAGTCCAAAGAAAAAGGACCAAAGGTCAACAGAAAATGCAAAGCCTCCTGGATTTCATCCACCTAAATGATAGTCCTTGGCTTGGCTTCTCAGCAGCAACAGGCCTAGGCCCCACACACCCTGTGAGCCCCCCTGTCTCAACTGCCTAAGCAGCCACAGGCCTGGGCGCCATACTCCTTGTGAGCTCCCTGTCTCCTACTTTGTCAGAAGCACATGGGTCCCAGCACCTTATGTAGAGACATACACAGCTACAGCAAGCAGGTGTTTACCCTTAGGCATTCCTAGGCAGAATGGGAAGGTCCACCCAGTTCCATCCTTTCCATTCCAGAGTCCAGGACCCTGTAAGAAAAAACAAACGAAACACTCAGCAACCTAATGTTGCTGTGCAAAGAGTTCCAGGGCTCCTTCTAGGACACCACCTAATGGTCCAATTGCACCAGGACATACTAAAGGTCACAGTAGATAATAAAGATAATTTTTTATCCAAAATATCTGAGGTGATCACACATACAGCCACCTCAGCATACTAGAAAGTGTTCATTTTTTATGGAGAAATTGTATATTTTGTTTACCTGGAGGCCATTATCTGATCATCCTTGATTTAGGGATTTTGAGACCCCGTTCTAATCTAAAACTTTAGTTTATATTAATCATGCAAAGAACTGAAATCTGTATCTATAGCTTCCCAGAAATTTGTGCCGTCGTTGTGCACCCAGTTCTGTTAATATGTCAGCTTCTCCCTGGGAGATATAACCATCTGTCTGGATCTCACGCTTGGCTGCTTCTGCCAAACTGTCTATAAGGGAAACCTAAATGAGAAAATTCCCCTTCACCGTGTCCTCATTCAATAGAAAGTCTGTGACATCTATGAAACATCTGTAACATTTATCTCAAAGCAGCTGCTTTCATATGGTGGCATTTGCTGATCCATATTTTCATACACGCTCCCCCTTGTGTCATGACAGCACCCCCCCCTTATTGATTGAAGTCATGTAGGCCAGAGGTGCCAATGGACATCCAGCCACATTAAGTTTCTTATGCTAGACAATGCTTTTTATTTTATGATACGTTGATAAACATTGAAGTGTTGTCAGCTGTACAAAATTAATATACATTAATAAAACAGAAAAATATAGAAGGAATGCTAAATGAAAAAAAATGAATTACTCAAAATCTACACCCCCACACCACACAATTATTTTTTTTAGAACTTAATGAATTACATTTATTTTTATCAATAAATTGTGTGGCAGCATCAAGCTCCCTTTATAAACCCCAATCCCCCCGAGGGCAGAGCAGGACTCACAACATGTATATACCCATATATATACGTTCTCATACTTTCACTAATACAAAACATGAGGTCTAGGTATGACAAGGTCACACTCCTGTCACCTTATGCTCGCCTACTTATCTATATGCATTTATATTTATAAACAGAGCTTGAACTTTCACTTAAACACTCCATGCCAGACAGTACCTTGATCATTCTTAGGGCTTGTTTCCACTTGTGCGGAAGCCTGCCCACAGCGCGGATATATCTACGCCCATTATGTTCAATGGGCTCGTACCTGCCGCGGTCAGGGGGCGGCTGAGGCGCGGTCCGCCGCTCAAAAACTCGCTTCACCTCGTTTTTGAGCGCAGTCCGCACTCTTCCGCGGCCGCCCACCCCTGACCGCGGCCATTCACCACGAGATGCAGCTCTTAGTGGCGGCGGTTCTTAGCAGCGGCAACCGCGCCGCAGGCTTCCGCACAAGTGGAAACAAGCCCTTAGGGAGGACATACAACATGTGCTTGCCATCATGAGTTGCCATCAAAAAAATGTGATTCCTAAGGTGACATAAAAAATGGGGGTCTACCAACATAGCGAGCAAAGCTGACTACCCAACAATTGTTGGGGTGATGGCCTTCGCCCCCTGAAGCAGTTTGTTTTAGGGGGCGAAGGCCATCACCCTAACAATTGTTTCCAATACAGGAGGCAGGCAGTGCAGGAGCTTACCGCAGACCTAGGAGTGCTAGTCAGCTGTGCTCGCTATGGCGGTAGAACCCCACACAAACTGCTTCTTGAGACATGGCAATGATGATAGGGCACAGAAGCACACACAGTCGCCCCAGATCGTTGGCTACCCAGCAGCAACATGCAAAATAAAAGGTGAGAGTTAAAATTATGGAGCCTGAAATGACTACTTAGCTAGCCTATGTTTGAGCCACCCTTGGTTGTCATACAGAAGAGAAGAGACACTCAGGGGGGCCTATGATGGGGGTTGTCGGTGCTCCTCCAGCACACACCAACTTGGCACCCGCCACCCAGCAGACAGAGGGTAGAGGGGTGTGTATATTTTATGCATATACTGTGGGCAGCAGAAAGGGCTGGCAGGAAAGCGTACGTTACTTGTGTTCAGAGCCACTGTGCTGTAGGTGGGGGGTGTTGAATCATCCAAGAGGCTGTCATAGCAATAGCACTGCCATGATCGTGGGAATCTTTCTCAACAAGTGACAGCTAATCCCCAGTGCGAAGCAGTGACATTTATGGCAAAGAAATAAAGGACGACGTTCTTGCCCTGTGGGCAGCCGGGAGCCTCTTCGTGTTTATAGTAAGACATGTAAAGGCAACCAGTGAGAATTTGTGTTCTAGAAATGTTTCTCTTTATAAATTATAATTATATAGATGTATGAGGGCGGTGATGTTACATAGGCAGCTTCTTCTTCCTGCTAAGTATTTTTTTATGTACTTTACTATTCCTTAAGGTGGCCATACAAGGGTAGATTTTTTTATCGATTTGAGCACCGCGTGCACGTTTACGGTTTACGTATTAATTGTGCTCGGATCCATTGCAGTCAACCTTTCTTGCGGAAACATTGATCAAACAGTTAGCCAACATGTTGGTAAACCCTGTTTGATTTACATTACTATGGATGGAGACCAAATGGGATTGATTGAGCAGAAGTGCTGTGCCTTGCTTCTCCGTTCAATTGAGGAAGCTTGAGCGCAGCGTGATGACGTCACCATGATGCGCTCGATTGAGGGTTCAGCAATATGGGTATTGGGCGATGTATGGCCAGCCTTAATCTCCAGACTGAATGAAGAGAGAGTACTGTGAAGTGTGAATATGATCTAACAGCAGCAGTTGTGGGTCAAGCTGTTGTTGAGTACTGTATAGAAGAACAGTATGGAATTTTAAATAGGAAGCTTGTGAAAAGAACTAAATAAAAAAAAACAGTATAATGTAATATAGTATAACAGTAAAATTATTTTCTTTTAGTTCGTTATTTTCGAAGGACAGCCAGGCTTCCAGAAGGCTTCTTTTTAGGACCAGAGTCTCTTCCCAATCTCCCAATATCATGTTCTGCGAAGATGTGAAAAAAAAAAGATAACAGAATTCCTGCTTCGGCTTGGACATCACAGGAGCTGCAAATTAAGGACTTACCTGCAGTTCTGTGGGTGAAATAAGCACCAGAGGACCACCAGAGCTGCTGAACTGCATACTCTGTATACAGCAACCAAACTATTAACGGTACACTGTAATCAAGTTTTGCAGAAAGTTTTTATCTGCCATGTGGCATAGTGGCACTGCTGTCAATGTATTCTCTTACACGGGTTAATTTTTCAATCGATTCCTTAACAATTGATCAACGTGCACATTTGCGGTGATCGATTGTTCAGGATTCAATTGCGGCCACCCTTTCTACAACCAGGTCCCCATCCAAAGTGTCTAATGGGACAGATTGTTCAAAGTGGTGCGCATCGATTCTCCATTCAATCAATGAATGCTCCAGCGCAGCATGGTGACGCCATCGTAATATCAACACCCTACGCTCAAGGTTTGACCAATAGAGCAGGTATCAACCTGTGTATGATCACCCTTAAGCCAGCCATAGACGTCCCGATCTATGGCCGACATTTAGCAGACTCTTCACAGCGTGGTGACGTCACCACGCTGTGAGCAGTCTGCTACAGAACGGACAGGAATCCTGTGTGTTCCACTAACACACAGGACTCCTGTCAGATTGTAGCCAATTAACTCGGAGGGGGAGGAGACTTCCCCTCTGAGTTAACAGCCTGCAGCACAGTCGGGCAGGAAAAAAACCAGCAGGACGGATCCGTGTGCCGGCTTTTTTTCTACAAAACTCAAGGTGGGCTCCCTCATAGTTGCGGCCGACCAACCTTTATGTGCTTGGCGGGAGCGAGCACGCAGGTTTGTCTGCTACAACTATGGCCGGGAATCGGCCCGTCTATGGGGGGGCTTTAGGGCCATTCTGATCATACTTGGTTGGTAACATCAATAACACAATAGAAAGCATTTATTCCCCTGATGACTCAAGCGCACACCACACTGATTGCTACTGATGTCACAACAGTTTTCTGTATCAGTGCCAGAGTAATTATTCCAGTTAGATCTATTGTGAACGTAGTCGCTGTACTGTAGTGCAGTGAGGACACCCATATGTTGCAACCATTTTATTATTGAGCAAGAGTGGTCCTTGCTATCAAATTTATTTATTTTTGCCCCTTGAGTTATTTACTGAATATCTTTACCTTTACTACAATAAATGCCCCCCATACACCTCTAGATCACTCCATACAATTTCCTTAAGATCTACAACTATATAGTGCCGGGTCCTCCCTGATAGAATCCATAGTGATTGGAAGGATTAGAAAAGTTATTTCATGGTTTTGGTAGAGGAAAAGTTGATTGTACAGAAACTGTATGGTAAGATTGTAGGGTGTATGGGGAGCTTTAGAGGTTTCTTTTAATGATACAACAGCAAATACATGAATCAGTAGTATGTTATAGTATTAGAATCAGTGCTATAGAAGTGAGAATGCACATCTACGAGTCACAATCGTGGACCATGGTTCTGCAAAGAAATTGATTTGATCAATCAATTTCAATTTGATCAACATTTGCAGTATAAATATTGTTCGTTAATAGAAATAAAACTACTACATAGTGTGATCGATACTCAGCTGATTATTTTTTTTTAGTTTGAAATGATCCAAATTCAAATCAATTACTTTACTTTCACTTGATTGATCTTTCAAGTAACACAGATAAAAAAAATGTGTGCATGTGCGATTTATTCTCATCACCTTTGGTCGATAAAATTCAGAAAGCAAGAATTCATTTATATTAAATCCAAACAAATAAGTTGATTGAAAAAGAAAATTGACCAGTGTAGGGCCACTTTTAGACTCTGTCTGATACGAGTTGTTGCTGTTTGTGGCGCCACGCGAACCCTGGGTTTATCATACACAACATACCATGATGGCGTGAGATCCATTAACAGGAACAGACGGTTCTACAGCCGTAGGAGATCGAATCAGAAAATTAATTAATGATTTTTGGCAAGAAGATGAAGCGTGGGGAGCGGGTTGGAGTTGCAGATTAAGAGTTCATAGCTAGACTTTAATCTCATTTCAAAATACATTTTATAATATTAGCTCTGTTCCCAGGTCTGAATTTAAACCTTTCTGTACAACCAGAACCTTGCTTTTTTTTTAAAAGCTGTAATGTTTATTAATATGAGCAATGGACACATAATTAGCAAGGGTATTAGGTAGAGGAACCCAATCGTAACATGTTTTCCAATGTAAAGCAGAATTTTTCTTGGAACAATTTAAACATTAAATACTACTTAAGAATGGAATAAACATTGTATAATGTAGAGTATGAAACAACTCTTTATATTTGGTTCCAAATATAAGCAAAAAAATACTCCTTCAGAGTCATGTGACCTTCCCCATTCATTTTTATGCTGGGGACCATTTCTATACATCACTAGGCACTGGGCAGAAATAGACAATACATGATCATCCATTAGATTTTTGTTGTCACTGGTGTACTCATGGTGAAAACTCATTCATATTTCCTGTGTGGTTACCAGGACAGATATAAGGTGAAACCACCTCGAAAATTTTAGTAAAAATCGATACAAAAATTTAAGGAATTTACAAAAAATCCATTAATCATTAAAATGATCATGACCATTCATTTAAATTTAATAAAGGATTCTGGGAATTGTACACATTGTAAAGACTTGTTTGTTGTATGTACTTTGTGTTTGGTCATTATTTGTGTAGTATCTATAACATTTCATAACATTAAGTCTTTTTTTCTGTAAAAGAAAAAGTTATATGATGAATTTAATGAGGGGCCATGCTTAACAAAAATAGAATGTCCAGTAGAAGCTTTTGTAAATCTTGGAACAAATTTTCACCAAACGTTAAGGAAATTCAGTCTTCTCTGGAGAAAACATGCTATGGGAAAATATGTTTATTTCCAAAATGTAATTTCTATGCAACTAAAATTCCTCAGAACAATTATAAGAATTCTAAAAAAGCCATAACCCACCTGTGTATGGTCTTCAGAGGTATTGGGCATGTTGGTGGTTAGAGAGGCAACCTGGACTGCTTGCTTCCTGGCTGCCAACAAGATCCGGCAGTAGGTAAAAGAAATGGCTGCTGATGGCAGAAAGAAGGTCAAGCAGGAGGCAATTAGTGCGTACGGTAGACTTACAGTTAGTCTGCACTGCTTTTCTTCTGCCATAGAGGTAAAGTTTAGGGACCTCACCTCTAAGTTTTGCTCGTGCCATCCCATCTCAATAGGCAGGAAAGAGGCCAGAGCTGCCAATGTCCAAGTTGCCAAAATCAGGGCCAGTGCCCGGCAGGATGTCATGCGCAGCTTGTACTTTAATGGTGAGATGATAAGCAAGTACCGGTCCAGGCTGATAACACAAAGGTTGAGTATGGATGCGCTGCAGCACATAACATCGAAGGAGTACCAGATACAACAGAAAACAGCATCCAAAACCCACCGGCCATACAGCTCATTCAGCATGGCTGGGGGCATCACCACCAGGCCCACCATTAGATCTGACATGAAGAGAGACACCAAGAAGTAATTTGAAGTGTTCCGTAGGGACCGTTGGGTAAAGATGAGCAAGATGAGAAGAGAGTTGCCCACAGTGGTCAAGAGGACAATGAAACTCAAGAAGACAGCAATCCATACCCTTCGTCCATCTGACGATACACCTTGGACCTCTTGTCCATGAAGTCCATCCAGCTCTTTGTCGTTTAGTTGAGCCATGAAGGATTTTCCTACTCAGAAGGGACCATTTTCTTTTTCTTGGCCGATGTCTTTGTTTTCTCCGCTCCATCTATCCTAAACCTTGGCTCTCATCCCTGTCCCATTACTGCTTGATGTATTTTCTCCTCCATTTACTTAGTTTTCCTCCACTGCACTTTTTGTGCTAGAAAGCACAGGTTTCAGCAGAGTCTATGTGTGTGGCTGTCTTTTTCTCTGCATCTAATAATTTTCCCCAGCAGTTCCATTCCCCCATCATTAGCTCTCAGTTCTGTCTTTCTTCAGTTTATTTTGCTTCCCCTCCCCTGTCGTTGTGTCACTTCTCCTCTTTCCATCCTTCCACCATGCTTGTCTCCGCAGCAGCACGATAGGATTTAGATCTCACAGAAAGCATCTCATGAGCCCGAAAATGTGAAACATGTAAGTCAATAGAGAATGGGAGGCAGCTAGGAGCCGGGCGACCGTCTGGAAGGTTATGAATGCCAGAATGACGCCTACCTCCCCTTCGCTAACCCCCCCCCCCCCCTTAAACACCACCTTCCGTCACTCACCAGAGAAAAATCTTCGGATCTCAGGGAATCAATTGATTTTTTCCAACAAATGAAATACCTGACCAAATGTCCGCAGACATTCTAATACCGGAGACATGGGATGAAAACATGAGAGCACAGCTGCTGCTGCTGAAAATAAAATGTTGATTTGCAACAGGAGATAATATCAAGTGTTGCAACAGTAATGGCATCATCATTATCATCATTACTGATATTGTACACATGTTTAACTCAATTTCACTTGTGGAAAAAAAACCAATAAAACTAACAATAACAATAATAGCCTGGCTGCAGCAGGGGATTAAGCCCACCACACACACAGCCCACTAGGGCACTTGCACACTATATGCATCTATTAAAGGCATGAGTTTCTGCATATATACAAAAAAGAATGCGTTTTTCACATTGCATCTGTGTTTGCGTTTTGCATTTGGCTTGAACAAATTATTGAAAAATTAATACAGCAGGGAAGGGCATGGGGATAACACGTTTTTGAAAACGCAACGCATGCAGTGTGAATGGTAACATTGGTTGTCTATGTAAAAACACATGCGTTTTTAAAACGCAACACAATGCATGTAGTGTGAAAAGCCCCTGACTGTGAGAGTGTTGACCTGTTGTGATACTTAGAAATACTTTAAGGTAAACTTAACTC
>CM070038.1:38512412-38525770 GCA_036250615.1 Ptychadena robeensis | reverse complement strand
TCTTCTTGAGAAAGAGGACGACGTCACGTCCGGTTCCTCTTCTTCTATTGGTCCTCCGGTGACGCCCTTCTTCGCGTCACTTCCGGTGACGCCCTTCTCCTGGCAACTTCCTCCCAGTCAGGCACCCGTGCGCCAGTGCCTGGCTGCGAGTGTTATTCATCTCTGAACAATTTCTCACAACTATGTAGTGCAAAGGCCTCCCTAAGTAAAACAGGTTGGTAAGAAAATTCCTCCTTGGTAAAACTAAAGCTGATTTTACAAAAATTGTACAGTCAGATTATAACATGTAAGGTGACCTTCAACATGTAAGCACCTTAGATGTTGAGAATGACCCTTTATCTGTACAGTTATGTGGTATATATCAGAGCCATACAGTATATATATTGTCACCAGGGACATTTCTTGCTCTATGTAGAATATGCAGGCGCATAGGACCCCAGGGCCCACGATCACAGCCATTCCCGGAGTGGGTGTGCAAAGCGATGTGTCAGTTCTTCCATCTGCCAGGGGGTCGCTATGTGGTCTCGTAAGGGGCCCCAAAGAAGTTGAATTTATTTTCACAATTAATAGTGTGTCTCTACCAAAGATTTTAGATTGTAAGCTCCAAAGTATATACATTTACAATAATAATAGTATTAAGTGTAATGTGAACATTAGATTGCTAACCCCACTGCTACCGTGACCAACACTATGACGTATGTCAGAGTTATATAAAATGGATCGTATGGCTCTCTAGTGAATTAACAGATTTGGCTGGCTTAGTGTTCTCTGTATGCCAATGTAGAATATGTCAGAGCTATGTAACTGTATAATATTCATAATAGTATGCTACTCTGGTGAGAACATGGTAGGCTGGTAGATCTGGTGGAGCGATAGATGTGTGATTGGCTCATTGTTCTGTGTAATTTTTAAGTTTAAAAATAAAACCAAAAAGTAACTAATTGTTAATTATAACAGTTCAATAAGTATTGTCATTTGTAGGATCACAATTCTCTGTCAGATGTTATATGTGATTAATCACATACATTGGAGGGCCATGTCACAATAGCCATGCTGCAGCTGCTTTTTTTGTGCATCAGTTAGCGGCAAAAACCTGCGTTACTGCCTTGTGCTGCACTGGAAGATGCTAGGAAAATATGTGCTACAGGGTGTTTATGGTAATGTGCGCCATTGTGTGTTACCATAGACTCAAATGTAAGGCCAGTGTGAAATGTACATAGGTTTTTCTATGGTTAACACTACCTGTGCTGTGTTTTGGTACTGAAACCAGCAGAAGCCTTACCAGCAGTGCTTTACCAGCAGAAGCCTTACCAGCAGTGCTTCAGTTTTTCTTTTATCTTTTAGATAAAAGGAAAGTGCACCTATATCTGATCCCCTCTGAAATCTCAAGGGGAGCAGAGGGGTTTTAAGGGTAACTAAAGCAGGGTACAGACGGCTCGACATCTGAGCCGTCCGATGTTCCCTGCAGCGGCGTGATGACATCACGCTGCTGTCAGATATCGGCAGAGCTGGGGAGACAGCTCTGCTCTCTCCAGCTCAGCCGATGCTTTACATGGAGACCCCGCTGTTTCCCTGTAAAGCAAAGGACATCGGCCGTCATATCCAATATGGCTGTTTTCGGATGGATTGATCGCGCTCGAAAACAGCGATGGCCACATATTACATGGGCAAGATAGATGGCCGTGAGTGCGCACGACGCTCAAAACAACCATCGATCTGGCCCATATCTTCATGTCTGTACCGTGCTTTAAGGACAGACTAAATTAGTCTAATTTAAATGAATCACATGCTTTGACTACTTAGTTCACAGGGTTATATATAATATTCATATATACACTTATACAGTTACAGTACAATTTAAGATAAACAAAATGGATACATGCAAATATGATGTTGTTCCTTAACGCGTTTCGCAACCCTGAAGGTGCTTCGTTAGGAGGAAAGCATGTATTGATTAGAAAAAGTATTCACTGTGAAAGATAAATCATAATTATATACAGGGGCGGTCCTAGGGAGATCGGCGCCCTGGGCTCCCCCTCTGACGGCCGCCCCCCCCCCCCCTTTGAGTCCATAGTCTCACCTCACAAGCACATCAACTCTGGATCTCTGAGTCTCGTCTCCTCTCACTATGGGGGCGGGGGAATGGAGTTGCTTGTGATGTCTATATCACCCCCTATCCACATCCCACCTCCCCCCCCCCCAGCAAGCATCTCCACTCCCGGAGAGAGAGCTGGGGGAGGCGAGTCCCCTCTACTCGTCTCTACCCAGGCGAGTGTGCAGATAGGGGGGCCCACTGTGGGGAAGAGACTTTTGGGCATCAGAAAAACATTTCTGATGCCCACATGCCACCCCCGACATGATGCCGCCCTGGGCAACGTATACGATTAGAATTTCAAACAAAATTTCTCCTATATTGATGTTTATTGATATCCATATCTGACACCTTCAATAGGACAAATTTGATCTTCATAATTTAATAACTATGACTACAAATGGTTAAATAATGACGGACCAAGAGTTTCCCCATTCCTGATAATATGGCTAAACAACCTACAATTGGATACAACGCTAAATGACCTTCTCAAAAGGTATAGATTTTAAATTATACATATTTCCTGTGTGATCAACTCCCAATTACCTCTAATAGACATACAACACATTGTGACTGAACTATGTACAGTACATATATATAATAATGATGAATACTTTTTCAAATCAATACATGCTGTCCTCCTGACGAAGCACCAGGTTTGCGAAACACGTTGAGTAACAAACATCATATTTGCATGTATCCATTTGGTTTATCTTGAATTGTGCTGTAACTGTATATATGAATATTATATATAACACTGTGAACTAAGAAGTCAAAGCATGTGATTCATTTAAATTAGACTAATTTAGTCTGACCCTTTAGTTACCCTTAAAATCCCTCTGCTCCCCTTGAGATTTCGGAGGGGATCAGATATAGGTGTGTATTCCTTTTATCTATTGTATACACAGGGATGTGGTAGCAGTGTTACAAATAACACACTTACTTTCAGTGCGCTAGAAAAGCATTTGTTTTTAGATGACTTCTTTTATCTTTTGGACGTTCCTGAGATGCACTCAGTGATAGTCTATGAGAATATTCACACTGCTTGGTGGTGTGCATTGGGGGCGCATTGGAAATACTGTTTCTAGTGTCTTTGATGCATTTTTTTGGTTCTATAAATTCTTATATGGAGGTGGTGCTGGTCTCAAATGTGCCTACAGTTGTAACGCCTCTACGTCAGATGCCACAGCAGCATGGCCTATTCAAAGTAACAGCCTGTAGACACACCGCATCGTGCAGTACAAACACAATTTACTGTGTTTTTGTTTGCACAATTGGCACCACTGTACCTCTGATGTAGGACGCGTCCATTGATAAGAATTGCAGCGATTACCTACACTGGGGAACTGGAGTCAGAAGGAGGCGAAGTGCCCCCCGCATAGTGGAGTTCTAGGCTAAATCTGAATCCAATCTCTGTGGTCCATCTATGTATGGACGAAACATAGCAGGTGTTATATTTATTGCATCTCTACACAACCGTGTCACGTGTGGCATAAAACATTCACAAATGATGACCATGACGGAGTCGGGAGCCATACAATAAGATCTAATTAGCAGGCACTTCACATGCCATTATCGGCTGTTATTCACTGCTGCACAAATACCTTCCCACCCCCTCCCCTATCTGAGAGCCATTATATACCATAATCACCCTTCCAGCATTGTGGTGGAATTATTGTTTCCCAAGGACACTTACACAGAACAACACCTCGCCTAGCACGACTCCTGCTGCAAGCTGGCGACAACTCAAACTACCACCCTGTTATGATTATTAAGACCCACTATATTACTGTTATCCTTACTTTCTGTACATGTGAGGGATGTGTGTTTACATTCACAGAGAGGGCATTTAATTTCTTTTGAGAAAGACAAAATGTTTCTACCTCAGTGCCAGGGGGGGACCTAGAAGTGTTCTACCGCCCTTCAAGAAAGAAATATGTAATATAAATACATTTGGGTGCATTTTCTATGCAGGCCGTGCCACATACAGACTGGTAGAGAGGTCAAGGTCTAGTCAGTGTACAGAGATGGACAGTGCCTGAGGAGACAAGCAGACAGCCCAAGAGCCAAAGAAGGAGACCCAGGCAGAGGGACTGAATGGGTTAGGAAGGAGCTGGCATACTAAGGTTATGTCTCCACAGCGCTGTGTGATAAAGGTAAAGTGTATGTGATCTGTCGGGACCCCACAAAGCACTGCACTTAACGCATGGGTCCCAACGGATCACATACACTTTACCTGCCTGGCAGATGCTCTGTTTAGACATCTGCCGTACAACACTACGTTAACTCCTGCATTGGCGGATCGGCTCAGCACCGTGAGAACTGGGCAGGTAAAGTGTATGTGATCTGCCGGGACCCCCCTCTCTTCATACAGCACTGTGGAGACATACCCTAAGGGTTAGCAAATCCTATAAGCATGCTTGGTTATGTTATAATGTTATCTTGTTATATATGATGCTATCTTGTTTCAGCTTGGTTGGGTCAGTTGCTCTTGTAGTTTAGTGTGACAGGATAATTCACCACACTTCAGTCGGAGGATAGTGTGCATCGAATGAATTTCCCGCCCAAATTTTTATTTGGTTTATAAAACTTACATTTATTTCTTTGTTTAAGTATGTGAACCCTTTAGGTGGAGTTTTTCATTAACTGGTCATAAAATGTGCTTTGATCTTCATCTTAAGCCCCCCATAGACAGGCAGACTCCTCCATACAACTTTCATGAGACCTACCAACAACTATGTAGTATAGTGACCTCCCTGATAGAATACATAGTGATTGGAAGGTGTAGAAAGGTCCTCATATTACATGGTTTTGGTAGAAGAAAAGTTGGTTGTACAGAAGTTGCATGGAGGAGTCTGCCTGTCTATGGGGGGCTTAAGTCACACCAATAGAAAAACACAGTCTGCTTAAAATAATACTACACACACATTATCTGTTTTCTTTTTATTTTATTTAATATAACATTTAAAAATTCACAGTGCATGGTAGAAAAACTATCTGAACCTTTGGACTTAACTGGTTGACCCTCCTTTTGCAGCAAAAACCTCAACCAAACTTCCTGTAGTTGCAGATCAGACCTGCACAATGATCTGAAGTAAGTTTGGACCACTCCTCTTCACAAAACTGTTTCAGTGTAGCAATATTCTTGGGATGTTTGGTGTGAATCACTCTCTTAAGGTCATGCCACAGCATTTCAAACAGGTTGAGGTCAGGACTCTGACTGGGCCACTCTAGAAGGTGCATTTTGTTATGTTGAAGCCATTCTTTTGTTGAATGACTTGTATGCTTTGGGTCATTGTCCTGTTGCATAACCCATCCTCTGCGGAGCATCAGTTGGCAGACAGATGGTCTTAGGTTTTCCTGTCTGGATAAACTCTGGAATTAATTTTTCAATCAATGACAACAATCTGTCCAGGCCCTGAGGAAGCAAAGCAGCCCCAAACCATGATGCTCCCTCTGCCATGTTTTGCAGTGGGGATGAGGTTTTGATGTTGGTTTGCTGTGCCTTTTTTTCTGCAGACATAGTGTTGTGTGTTTTACAAACAACTCAATGTTGGTTTCATCTGTCTACAGAATATTTTGCCAGGAGTGCTGTGGAGTATCCAGGTGTTCTTTTGCAAACTTCATATGTGCCGCAATATTAATATATATATATTTAGTTTTTTGGACAGCAATGGCTTCCTCCGTGGTGTCCTCCCATATACCCCATTCTTGTTTAATGTTTTCCTTATTGTAGATGCGTCAACAAAAATGTAAGCATGTGCCAGAGATTTCTGTAAGTCTTTAGCTGACACTCTAGGAATCTTCTTTACCTCATTAAGCATTCTTTGCTGTGCTCTTGCAGTCATCTTTACAGGATGACTATGACTAGGGAGACTAGCAACAGTGCAAAATTTTCTCCATTTGTGGACAATCCATCTTACCATGGACACCTGAACTAAGGCTTCTGGAGATACTTTTGTAACCCTTTCCAGCTTCATGCAAGTCAACAATTCTTGATCGTAGATCTTCTGAGAGCTCTTTTCTGCGAGGCAAGGTTCACATCAGACAGTGCTTCTTGAACCAGTAAATGGGGGGAGATCAATTGCCGATCAATTGCCGATTGTTCTCGTGAACACGCGCAGTGATCAATCGGTCAAAAATCGAGTGGAAAATCGACCTGGGTAGGGCTACCTTTAGAAAGGTCCTCATATTACATGGTTTCTGTAAAAGAAAACTAGATCACTTGGAGGATGTAAGCTGCCATTGCTGACCCAATTCTTAAAAACGCTGCTTACCAGGTTGGTATTTCTAGCCTTTATTCACTTATTAATCATTGACCTAGAAGGAGAATGCATGTCAGGACTAATTGTTTAAAGTTAGCTGTTTGGATCGGCTTTATGTCCAGGCAATTAGCATTGTTTAGAATAGGTTCAATATTGACAATGTATACAATGTGTCACGATGTAAGAATCTCACCTCTCAGCTTTCATGCATTTCACTGCATTCAATGTCAGTTTGATGGCTGGCACCATCTTGTGGACGTGTTGGATATTGCAGTCAGATAATTGGACTCTTTCTGTTCAGTGAGTATTAAAACTTTCTTCTACTTTCTTCTTTTCATCTTTCAATATTGGAAATCTGTAGACCCAAAATCTTTAGAATGTAGAAAGTGCTTACAAATTCTATTGGTGTCGTTCTCTCTAATCAAGCTATTCTGACTCCAATAGCTGTATAGTGATTTCCCTTCCTGAGACCTCTATGCCTGGCCTGTATAGCAGAAACAATCACTGTAGACAATCTTTGTCAGATAGGAAATAAACACAGATAAAACCGGCACAGGGGTCACAGTTCCCCCTCTAATTCTGGTAATCGGTCAGGACAGTGGGGCTTTTTAGGCACTACAACGTAAGTTAAAAATCACATTGATTAATAATCATTATAACCCCGGGGGCCAATACACTAGTGAGTATTACATAATTGGGATTTTCGCTGCGAACTGTCCACCATTCAGATGGACAGATTTGATGCAACTATATGAATAGGGATATTATCAATTTTTTTTTAAATGCAACTATTAAATAATTGGATGATTTTTATCTATCTTATTGGTCTGATTGATTAAATTATGACATAATTTCATAGATTCATTCCTCCCTGAGAAAGCCCAGTCAAGGGGGAAACATGTCGGAGGGAATGATACACATCAACCATTAGCTATCTATCCTTATTGGTTTTAAGTGTATGCAATTTTGAAGGTCATCCCAGTGTATGTTGTGGCTCTGACCTTCTGTATGTATTGTTGAATTATATGCTTTGTTATAATGATTATTAATAAATGGGATTTTTAACTTACGATGTAGTGCCTAAAAAGCCCCACTGTCCTGACCGATTACCGGAATTGGAGGGGTAACTGTGACCCCTGTGCTGGTTTTATAGTTGTTTATTTCCTATTCAAGATTCTCATAGGGGTGCAGCATATAATTTCACGATATGTGTACTTTGCTTTCCCTCCTCGCCAGTGTTTCTAAATCTATGTCAGATACCTGAACTCACCAGAGTAGTTTCATTCAGTTTATTGAAGGCTGTAACATCCACAGGTAGAACAGATGATGACTTTCAGAGATGAATAAACGATACTTAGGAGGTCAAAAAGAGTATTCCTTCCTAGCCCAGATGTGTGTCTGCTCTAATGGTGGCAGGAAGCTTACAGTGAGGAAGGAGGATGTTACTTTACATTTCATGAGGTAAATTACAGATAGGTGTAATAGCGGTCAATACCCAATAGATGGCAGCATAACATTACAATTAACATTACTAACACACGCATAGAAAAACACAGCAATGAAATTGCTATATAACTGCTGCAGGCAGCGCACAAGCCATTGCTGGATTGTTTGTGCTCATCAGGGCTGCCCGATGCTTAAGTTGTTGAGCAGTGACGGTGTGGGTGGGGGGTGCTACCAGAAATGTTGTCGAGCTGGGGGGTTGCAAGTAGAATTATGCTCAAGTTTTTGGCATGCAATTATGCGTGCAATTTCTTATTATTCCCTTGTGTGTCCCTGGCCTTGCTTTCCCAATATCATCAATGTCCTAAACATGATGGGAGAGATGTGCGGCTGCAGCTAGCCAGGGGGCATGACCTGGTGGTACATTTCAGTTTACTGTATTAGTTTTTTTGTTTAAATATAAAATAATTAAGAAACCAACCTTTTGGTTGTAACATATTTTCTCTCAAACACAGTGCTGTTTTAACACATTTCATGGTACCATTTAACAACAAGCCATAGCTTTAGCTATGCAGATATATAACCGATAGTTAATCTACCTGGCAGCACTGACAGTAAGCAGACTATGTTGATAGTTTTGCATTTTTCAGTTATGAGATTTCCTAACTCTCTCCCTCGTCCCATTAGATTGCTCCTACCTTCAGTTCTTTTTAAAAAGCCCTGAAAACCCACCTCTTCAGTCTCGCCTACCCATCCTCTCACCCCTAACATCACAACCATACCAGTCCCCCCCCCCTCCCCACCACCACCTATTGTATACTTTGTTCCCCAACCTATTAGATTGTAAGCCCGACCGGGCAGGGTCCTCCACTCCTCCTGCGTCATAAACTGTTGCTGTGTCTACTATATTGTGTTGTATCTTCAATCTTATGTATTGGACAGCGCTGCGTAATATGTCGACCCTATATAAATAAAGGGGCCCATTGGAAGTAAGCAGACTTCCTAAAAGCAGACCTACCACCAGAAATCATTGAACGCCCCCCAGTGTCCACCCGCAATATTGCACCCCAAGTTCTATGGGAATTATCCTCAATATAATTATGTGAATCACAGGATTACCCAGAAAACAAAGCGCTCTCGTAACATGCTGCCTTACCTTGACTTGACCAAAACCCGAAAGTGAGGGAGAGCTGCGGGGTTATCTTCTTAAATTGCTCATTACAGGTAAGTTTTTTAGGTTTTTTTTACTGCATTCCTCCCTATAATCAGCACTTCTAGTTCCATTCATGAAAACATAGATGTGGTAGGTCCGCTTTAACATTGCACAAAAGCAAATGCACATAAAAGGTTGTTGATCGCAAATATATGAATCGCACATTTTTATTGTGAATATCAGCACTTCGAGAGTTTACAAAGATCTCGATTATAGTGCTTTATCTCCATAATATTCAAGATTTCTTACATCAGTACCGAAAAACTTCCATGCATTGTGTTCGCAATATGCACATGCACAGGAGCCGATTTGCACACTGAATGCAATCTGTGGAAAATACCATGCACTGCGTGCACAATATGCACATGTACAAATGCTGAATTGCGCAATAAAGGTAATAAAGAATGAAGATCACTGATTCTCAAATTAAGGAATTTATTGTGAATATTAGGCAAAATTTTAATAGCCTCTTTTGTCATTCCATGCCTCTTGCGGAAAGTCTGCGTCAGGGTGGTCTATACAGGTAGAAGAGGCTCAGATATAAAGCCATTGCCCAACATGCCCTGCTTCTGTTATATTTAGAAATAACTTTGTCAGCCAGGTTCTTATGTTTATCCTTTTTTTTAAAAAGTACTTTGTTTGGGGGTTTGGCACAAGGGCAGTTTCTTGATTTATTTTGAAAGAACCGGGCTGTCCCACGATAGTGGAGAATCACAATCATAGCTCTCTTTTGGCCTTCTACACTTGCTACATTATTAGCTTCCATCACTCTCGTGCTCGGGGGTCGCCACCTATCTACTGAGGGGCATGCTCGCTCGCTTGGTTTTGTCCGGGGTTCTATGATTCTGTAACCTCTGTGTTACTATTTAACTGTACTCTGTGCCCATCTTCGTCTGTATTTTGTTTATATTCTTTTGTTGGTACTGTTTTGATGCCGGTATGTTGAAAAAAGTACAATAAACATTTAATATTTAAAAGTACTCTGTTTGGGTCAGGAGGGTTATAATTTATCTGAGGTGTTTGCGCTGTGAGTTCAAAGCAGGGCAAATCTAGAGACAGAAACAATAATGTTCATGAAAGTGGTTTTTATGTGGTATACAATATGTATATATCACACATATCTTCTTGTATGCTACAATGGCAGTGCCAACTTACAAATAGATCTGGTCCCAGAAAAGAAGAGCGATAACATACCAACTGTGTGCAGTTCATTCTGTTGGCCTGCGAGGAATGGTGCCACAAAAAGCAAACGTTGATACTTTTTTATGTCATACAATGAAATGGGGGTGAAATTCAGATGTATATAAAAAAGATTTAGTTATTTTTACCTTGTTTTGAGAAGCAAGGGAAAGCATCTACATACTGCAACATTTTAAAGAGGTTCTCCAACTTTTTCTGTCCTCCACATTTGTGTAATAACCTTTCTGGTCTCACTCATAGCTGATCAGAGACCCATGTCATTTTTGTCTGAGATACCCTACATTTGAGAAAGGAAAGGCATACTATGTTGGTTCTAGCCCTTCCCAATCTCAGTCCGATATAACACCTCATATACAGGAAAGATGACACATCACAAAAGTATAGAACACAATGCTGCAAACCTATGGCCCATCAGGTGCATGGGACTAATGCCTTCAATTAAACATAAACACAGTCAGAACTTGTTTCCAAAAAGTTTTTTCCCAGCATTCAGTGTGCACTGACCACCAGGAAAAAGATGCGGACAGATCAACTACTGTGTCAACAAAGTGTCTCGTCATTTGCACTGTGGAAAATTAGCCTAACAAAGAGAGAAGTCTACCATATGATCTTATATAAACTTTTACATTTTCTGGCGTGTCTAGAACAGTGGTGGGCAATGAAGTTGATATATAGGGCCACAAGTGCAGCCCTCGGGCATCAATTAAGGGCCACTCATAACATTGATCCAGACCCTCCCCCTGTTGACAAATCTCAGCAGGCGGTGGACCAGATCCTAAACCCAACTGTATTGACCCCCCCCCCCCATACCAAGTGCATTTCCCTAGTTGTAGACCTCAGTATATAGTGTTTGGCAATAAGGTGGAGATCCCCTTTAAAACCCTAGTGGCACAATTGGCAAAGCCAATCCAACACCAAAGTGGCACTGCCAGAGCCAGCAAACACAAAGCATACATTTTACAGTGTTTCCTATCACAGGTCTTGGTGCACATCAAGCAGTTGGAGGCGATAGGAAGATTCCGCGTAGAGACAGGCATCCGCATTTCTTGCTACGATGGGGATGGGATCAGGAATAATGATAACTTGATTTGTGTCTTGCTGGAGACTCAGATTTTTTGACCTGGAAATGTTTCTTTCAGGCTACAAGATTTGACATGTTGCAGTCTCTGTCCATGGACCATTGGTACAGTAGCCCATGAAGATACAAGTCTTTGAGTGAGACAGAGAGCTCACTCCTCGCTCTCGCGATCACGTTGGGCTGTGGGTGCCGTTTCCTCTTCCTGATGGTGTTGGTGGCGACCAATATTTTCAGCAGGGGAAAGCGCCTCCTCGGCTGTGTTTAGGTAAACGTTAAACATGGCACCCTCCTGGCTGAGCTCCTTCCCACAGGACTGGCAGCTGCAGCGCAAAATCTTCTCTACCAGCTTGTCAACCCGCGGCACCTCTTCATTTCCTGGGCACTCCAGCGTTACCTGCAGAGGATGGTGAGATGTGACTTTCATAGTCTGCATGCAAACTATTTACCTTGCAGTAGAAATATCTAAGCATTCCCTATACTATTGTACTATAGACTTGACAGTTAAAATATATAAGGATATGCCTTATTGTATTTACAAGGGATTAGGACTGTGATGGCGAACCTTTAAAACGCATGCCCTAAAGGGCACACAGAGCATTCTCTCATGGCACATCTAGACAAACTGTGTACAGGAGGAAAGGGGCAGTGATTTTTTCAGGCTCATGAAATGTAAACAGACAGCAGTGCCATCTTGTGGCCATATTGATAATTTACCAGAAAGATTTGAGGTATTAGCCTACTTTTGTTTTGTTTTATTTTCTTGTTGACTGTTAATGTTACAGAGCACTTTATTAAAAGTTTTTTTTTGATGGACACTTGTTTTCCTTAGAGTTGCAGCCGATACTGCTGAGTGACCTCCCAGGTGGTAGGTCCGCTTTAAGTGTGTCTGTGATGACGTCATCACAACTAGTCAACTTGACTAAGACAGCGTCATAAAAAGTACAGCCACAGTCTTGAAACTGGCCATTAACGAGGATGAGGACTCTGCAAGTTCCTCTCAAGTCCTGTGGGGTTTTAGGGCACCTTTCTTTCTCTTCATTCCTGTATCAGGGGCAAAGCTGCGATGGGATTTTTGGTCAGTAATGGATGTGTTAGCGGTAACCACGTTCCGTTACTGGCCAAAAATCTGCCCCTCCCATTGTTTACACTAAGACTTCAGTATTCAGGTTAAATTGCAGTATTGGCAAGATAAAAAAATAGTGTTTGAGCACTTGTCCTTAAAAGATTCACCATCACTGGTTTAGATCACATATATAGATTTAGAATGCCATCTTAGAAACAAGGATGATCACGCTGGGTTCAGAGATAATGGCATTTTATGGGAATAAAAGAGAAGCTATTAGAGTCAATGGCTAGGACTCACCTTTTTTTTATTGCGGTATACCTCAAAAGAGTTTTATCCATGGGTGGATGCTGCTCCGCTAAGATATTTCCTCAGGACTCTGAGTATTCAGAGTTCCAAGTAACATTTGCTGCAACCCAATGGATCATTGACCCTGCCAGAATCCACCCAGTAAAGTTTGGAGCCATTGAATAGGCTCCTGTGATAGGAGATACTCACCACATCCCACATGGACTTGGCTGGCATACAGGAGTCGCAGTGCACCAAAGACTCTGTAGACTGTGGGAAGGTGTTGGGGACGCTGTAGCTGAAGCACTGACCCAGACACGCTCTGAAATCAAACAAATCCCATCACAGTTTTATAAAACATATAGATATTCGATATATTGTATTGTATATACTTTTCAGACTATAAGACGCACCCCCCAAAATCAGGGGAAAAAAGTCCCTGCGTTTTATGGTCCGAATGCGCGACCCAAGAAAACTAGCCAGGGAGCTGTCAAATGAGAGATGCGGCCAAGGCTGGATCACCCATCTGAACTGTATTATTGCTTAGGCCAGAAAAGCCCAGAGCCCTGCTGATACAAACAATGAAGAGAAATAGATGAACTGCCATCTATTGCTCTCTCAGTGTCTGTGGGAGCTGCAATCACTCTGTAGCTTCCATGGACACAGGTACAGCCAGAGAGGGAGAGGAAATCTGCAGCTGTCCCCCCCCCCCCCCC
>CM070038.1:38468187-38480084 GCA_036250615.1 Ptychadena robeensis | reverse complement strand
CCAATAGCCAGAGTCCAGGCACCCCGTTCGTATAATGTGCCCAGAGCACCAGGTCCCAGAGTCACCATATAATTTGCCAGATCCCAGACCCCCATAAATCAATTGTGGCAGAGTCCCCCAGAGCCCCATGTCCACTCCCGCCCCCCGTGCCAGAGTCCCGCCCCACCAATTAAATTGTGCCAGCAGTCCAGAACCCCCCCATCCATTGTGCCAGCCAGCCTCCCCAGCCCCCCCCCATAAATTGTGCCACCGAGTCCCCAATAGCCCAGAGTCCAGGCCCCCCCCCATAAATTGTGCCAGAGTTCCAAAGGCCAGCGTCACAGGACCCACCCCCCATATAATTGACAGAGTCCAATAGCAGAGGCCCAGGCCCCCCCATATAATGTGGCCAGACGTCCCAGGTCCAGAGTCCCCCCCACTATAACTTTGCCAGAGTACCCAGAGACCACCATCATTAAATTGTTGCCAGAGTCCAGAGTCCCCCCACCTAAATTGCCATTGGATGGACTCCCGTTAGTCGTGCCCAGCGGGCCCGGCAGTTTCCGTGGCTGTGGCGCCGCCTCCTGAAGAATGGGAGGCCCGCCGCCCTGTCCCAGGCTGCTCGCCAGCGGAGGACCTTGTGTGCTGCCCGCTGGCCGGCCGCCTATCAGCAGGTGCCCCCAGCCGCGCAGAGCGACCCCCTGAAGAAGAGAAGTCGGGTTCCGCAAACCATCGTTATAGGGGAACCCCGGAACTTTGCAGGGAGGGGACGACAAACTATCTGCCGGGCGGCCCGCCGGCCAAAAAATTGCTCTGGGGAGACACTTGCAAATATCTCAATCTAAAACAGGTTTAACTGTCTGTGGCAAAAGACCCCTCAACACAAGCGGGGGCGAAATAAACGCCATGTATGGCAAAGTGTTTGTGGGGGTCCACACTAAAAATAAACTACATAAATTTAATAAATTAAATATTAAATTCTGACACTCCTAGGCCAGGGGTGTCAAACTCAAATACAAAGCCCACGGCCCCAATTTAAAAAACTTAACACTTAAAGCCCCCATAGACCATACAGTTTCTGTACTTTATCAACCTTTGCCTTCCCACCCAAAACCATGTAATTTGAGGATCTTTCTAAACATTTCCAAACCACTATGTTTCTATCAAGGGAGGACCCGGCACTACATTAGTTGGGAAATGTTATGGAGTGGTTTAAAGGTGTATGGGTTCCATAGTCCAGAGTCTTGGACAGTGTGGTGTGAGGTGTGTGTGTGTCCCAACAATCCCTATTGTATCAAGGCATTGTACTTAGCCCCTTCCCATAGATAGCTATCCTGCCACCAGCCCTCCTCCCCCTGCCCCAGCCACCACCCTACCACCTGCACTCCCCACTCCTCTCTCACTGAACTATGGATCCCCAGCATTTCTCGGGCACTTACGGTCCCCCCCCACTGATGCACACTCGAGTGTCCATCCATGAACAGCGGAATCTATTGTGGACCACTTGTGCAATAGATTCCCCTTGGATGCTTTAGACGGGGGACTCTTGATCCCCACAACCAAAAACAAGGAAGATTCAAACCAGTGATTTACACCAGGGCTGTTGGAGTCCCCCCCCGGGATCGATAAATTCCCCCCGTCCTCCGGACCTCCTCGTTTCAGATGTTCCTTCCGACTCCCAACTGTCCTCTGTCAGGTCATTGGCGCTAATGTGTGTTAATCCATCCATTGACGGGACAAGGCCAAGGACGACCATAACACTAACCCACAGAAACCTACTGGCCAGGAAAACCACCACACTGTAATGGCCAATTAAAGCAGGAGGAAGGGAGTTAGGCAAGAAAAGAAGATGACGGACTGCTTTTTCCTTAAGCTAGGGTACACACACGCTGTGTGTCGGGGATCATTGAACAGAAATCAATGTGCCACCACATGGGCACAACTAGATTCCTGTTCAATGGGGACCCCTTATCCCCAGCTTCAGTGTGTGATTACAAAACACGACCACAAGCTGGGGAAGAAGCAGCCTGTCTCACACAGCTTCCCAAGTAAGGAGTGCTGGCTCCCCGGTCCCCCCTTCCACTGACAGCCGACAGACTGTGGAAGGGGGCAAGAGCCCCCGCAAGCTTGTTTTAATACTTTCCATGAAGGTTCCCCCATGCAAGTATTGGAGATGGAATGGGATCTTTTCAACATGTTGGAACCCACCGTTCAATCAATTCCTACCCGAGCCAAGCCTCCTATTGATCCCCCCGCCCGAAGAAGGACACACACCCTGGAGGTTTGTAAACAGCATTAGAGTACAATCAATCCACCGCTGAGCACGCCCCAAGTTAACATTGATGTACTCAAATCTGTGTTTACAGATCTACCCGTGTTGTGTGCCAAGCTTTATTGTTCTGCTTCCTTTCCGCGAAGATAGGGCCAGTGGAAGGCGCCCCAAAAAAGAGGAGGGGCGACGCAGGGGGGGCACTTCCCAAACATGATCAGGATTTCCCGGGAATCCCATAGTCATTGTGTAAAGTTTGAAGCGAACAATCTAAGGATTGTCCGCCTCAGCCCTGAATGACAAGCGGTTTTCCAAATGTTTACAAGTTCAGTCCTTGAAATCACATATTGGCAATCCATTCCCATTCCCCTTATACAAAGACGTCTCTACGTCTGACAACAAACATTTACTTCCTTATCAGCGAGAGTTTAAGGCTTGCCATACACACAACCGAACGGCGGCCATTTTGCTGACCGACAGCATGGGCGTGTGTGTAGACCGATCGGGGGAGCCCACATGGGGGGACCAGATCGCTGTCCCGCCCCACAGCTCGGCCAGCCAGAGACACGGACATCGTCCGATAATCTCCTGGCTGATGCTTGTTAGTTCCAATGAAGAACCGGCGTCTTACACGCAGCTCGGAGAGCAGCGTTGGATGACGTCATTCCCACTCTCGCACTCTAGAGCTCATTCTGAGCTGGTCTGTCGAACCACCACTCGATACGTTGTGTGGGGGGCCTTAGGCTGGGGGGTCACCCACAGTGGGCGCGTTGTCTGGTAATGTTCCGCACTGCATGGCTGTATTCTCTAGCAGAGAAGTCATTATGTCGCGTTGACCTGTTGTTAATTGACGACATTTAAAAAATTTAGTAGGAGTTGGAAGTCGGTCCACTTTTTGCCAGGACTCCCCGACTCCAGGGACCCAAAAATGTCTCCGACGACTCCCCGACCTCCGAACTCCCACGCCCTGGATTTTTAACCACATGTTGGTTCCCTTGTTCTATCAAGTGGTCTTGGAGCCGGGTTGTAAAAGACAGGGTGGCCGAACATCGATGACCACTAAACGCACACAATGTCGCGACCACACGGGTCATCAATTCGTGACCAAGATATGAACACCCATGTTTAGGGTCTTTAGTTCTCAAGTCCAGAGTGGGGGAACCCAGAGAAGCCCAAGTGCAAAAACTGGTAGGCTTCTGCCGCCGCAAGGCCCATGAATCCTAGACAGATCGCTGCAAAGCCCAAATTTTGACACCTATGGCTCTGGGCTTAAAGAGGACCTCCTGAGTATAGGTAAGCTTATGGCTTGCATAGAAGCCTTTTCACAAGCAATCATCACTGCACGTATCCCATTCCCTACATCATATGAATATTAACGGGGTTGGAAAAACGGTCTTAGCAACCACTTCAGCTTCCATGGATATATAAAAAAAAACATTCCCTCCACCCAACAGGGTTTACAGTTTTTGATATGAGTTTTCAGCAAGTGTTATCTAATAATTAATTCCTGGTTCAACAAAAATGTCCCTGTTGTGAAAATAAAAAACACATACGTTTGTTGACTTGATAGGTTACTAATTACAGCTAGCGTAACCTCCTGCCAAGACCTGGGCCTCATTAGAAGGGTTTGGTATATTCCTAGCAAAGGAAACTCTCATTTTTGGCTCCCTTTTGGGTCTAACAACATGATTGTAACCAGGACATAACAAGTTTGAATATAAAGTTTTGCAAAGTTTTTTTTTATTTTGTAGAAGTACTTGTTTAAACCCTGCTGTGGCCACAATGGCTTTTGACCAATAAACCACACAATATCAGTTTCATAATGTCCCGGTTTTTTTCAAAGGTCCTCATAATGGGGTCATCAACAAGGACAACGGTGGTCCCAGGGTTTTTTTTTGTGTATTCCAGCGGAGGAAGTTTTTTTAAATCTGGACTACCACTTCCAGAAATGTTAATGTTATTAAACAAAATAATTGCTTGCTAATTTTACAATACAACTGCTTCAAGATGGCTTCAGTTGTGGGCAAAACAATTTAAGAAAACATATTTCAACAAAGAGCTTAAGCCGGAGTATTAGGCCAAGCGCAATAATATTCCCTAAAAAGACTTAAATAACTCTTTTTTTTCGGAGTCTTAGTTTTTGTTTACTAAGGCAGAGGGCGACTAAGCCATTGGGGGTATAAAAGAAACTAAAAAACTAGGAAAACCATGAGGAGGATGCTGTGGAAAACAAGCAATATATTCATAGTAAAACAAGGCTTTGTTTCCCCTGTGCTTTTTCGAGTGATACCCAAAACAGAACCTTGCAAAAAACAATTAATTTTTATTATTATTGGAGAGTAAGTGGGCATCAAACAAAGTATGCCAAATGCAATCCTTCAGAAAAGTTTTTTTATGTTAAGGTCTTTTATAATGTGCATTGAATATCTATCCCCCATAAGGCCCCAACTGCAACACAGTGGGGTTGAGGGAGTTCCCCATTGGTAAATAATAGGGAACAAACCATTTTTTTTCCCAATCACGGACCATCTCAGTGTTTTTTACAAATCCTTTTTTTTTGCGGGCCGTCTTTGCAGTCCGTCTACTGCCAATGTTTATCAGCAATGGCCTTTCCTGGCTGGTTTTTTAACTCCTATTATACAGTTTGAGGCCAAATTTAGTACCCCCATTTTTTAATTGAATTAGACAACTCTGTTTTATGTTACCTTTCTTCATGGAAATTAAACCAATTTTTTACAAAGTGTTTGACGTAAAAAAATACACTATAAAAAAAAAAACAAAACAAACACAATGTCCCACCAAGTTTTTTTTTGAATTAGGATATTTTTTGTTGTCCACAGAGTTTTTGAATCAAGAAAATGAACATCCCAAAACTTGTTTAATAGTCCATTAGGGTACCTAACCTCTGAACCACAACAAATTCCTCCTTTTATTACTAGTATTCTTTACTAGGCTTTGGCACAGGTCCCCTCCTAAGGGACTTCTGCCATTCCCTTCCAGTTAAAATTTGTATGGGTTTTCCAGCACGGACATTCACTTTGGGCACCCTCCACATGCGGAATCTGCAAGAGGTTTGACAGCTTGGCGCTGTTGTCTTCCCGTTCTGGTCGGTCTCCTATGGCCCTTCTGCCCCGCACCCGTCTGTTTTCGTTGCTGCGTCCCCTTGTTGACTTCTCTCAGTTTGTCAAATTCACTATCAATCCCTCTCTTGCCCCCAGTATCTCTCTGTTTTTACGATTCTTAGTGGGTATCCCTGAATCTTCTGCGACCCGCGTACTTCTGCCTTCTCCTTCGTCTCCCCTGGCTCGTCCGGCACGGTCGTCTTGCCGTCTCTCTCTCGATGGTAACTGCGCGTGTGCTCTCACTTACTTCTTCAATCACTACTGCTTCGATCGTTTTCGCCGGTCGAGCCGTGTGTGGATTCGTGCGTTGGCTGACGTTCGTTGAGCCAATTCTTCACGTGACCCGCCTCTCCGTCACTCCTCCTACCTCCGCGCCGCCGCTCGTCTCTTCGCCTTCCTTTGTGGCTCGCGGCATGCCCCTCGTGGCGCGGTGCATGCGACGTGCATTCGCACCGATGTCGGGGCTCTGGCCCTCGTGTCGCGCTACCGTTCCTCTCAGCGCCGCTCCGAGCTCCGTCGTCGCGTGATCCGCGCTGCGTTCTGGACGCTCCCCCGGGGCTTGCAGGCTTTTCATCCTCGAGCTCTTTCTCAGAGGCTTTTTCTCGTTGTGGGTTACACGCCGGGACCGGCGGACCGCCGTCTAGTCCCGCCCCACTGCGGTGCCGATCGAGCGCCGCTGTGTGGGCGCCTCGCGCGCCGTCGTTCATGCCATGCGGGAGTCCTGGCTCAGCCCGCTCTACGGCGGCCGTGCTGTGCGCAGGCGTCCAGATGAGCTGCGACGCCGTAGTGCGTCCCGCTAGTCGCTCATCACGCGCTCGCCTGGGCCAGTCCGGGGGTCGGCGGGGCGACCTTGGCGGTGACGCCCCTCGTGACCGGGCCTGCCACGACACTCAGGTTAGCGCAGCACAAGTGTGGCCCGACCGGAAGCAAAGCTATCTGGTTGGTCGACCGCCACCTTACATGATCTCCTGGCCGGCCGCTCCTCCGGCAAAAAGGGCAAAACCATATTTTGGTTGGTGGTCCTTGGGTGGATGGCCACCTCTCGTGCGGGGGCTCAGGATGCCCTCCCTGCCCCTTGCTATCGCGTGCCCTGGAGACTAAAAGTAGTTAAGAGATGTCAGCAAGGAGCCCTGAAAAGATCTCTTTTTCTGCCAAGATGATTGCGATTTTCCGTTTTGTACGAGCCTCCCTCTCTCCCCTGCCCCGCCTGTCGATTTCTTCCTGGAGGTTGATTGTGGTTTTTTTTAAGGAACCTCCCACAGTTTGTGAGGGCTTTTGTTTTTATCGTGGTTTTGGCGCCTTACGAGGCCCACGTCCCAAGGCAAAAAAAAAAAAACCTTGTACCCCAAAGGCAGCAAAATGGCAGCCCGCCCTGAGGTTTTTTGCCCCGTGAACATTTGAAAGGTAAAAGATGGTAGTTTTTGGAAGTCCGACCGTCGTTGCCCTTTAGAGACCTAAACTGGAAACTTTTTTTTGGCCACATGGATGTTGCCTTTGTAATTTCCCGAACTTCAGCGGTTTGGGGTTGGGTGTGCCAAAAGAATGGGAGAGGTACTTCTTTTACGTTCACACATCATGCTTCACTTCCTCCCTTACTACGTGGGTAAGGTTTCATCTGCTTTGACTACAACAGTCTCGCATGAACCTCTCCTTTCATGTTCTCGTTCTTCGCATCCGCCACAGTTTTTTTTAACATGTGAGGTTCACAATCTACACACTGTACTTCTACGATCCCATCCCCACAGCCGCTAGTGACTTCGTCCGATGCCGGGGTTGGTTCCCCCTTGTGCCTGATGCTCCCTTCCCTTCAGCGACAGGGAAAGGCCTTGTTTTTGGGTTGCAAATGGCAATCAAAGAAAAAAAATTTTATGTTTTGACCATTTTTTTTTTGAGGGAAAAATATGCAGAAATTTCTTCTCATAGGTCCTAGGCCTTTGGGGGGTGGTTGTGTGTCTTGGTCCTGTTCCAAAAACAAGAAAACAATTGACCCCCAGAGATTGCTTGTGGGCTGGCAGAAAGGGACATATTAATGACCAGGGATATAATTTTGGATGCCCTAATTTTTCTTTTCCTTATATGTTTTTTTTCAACTCTGTGTATAAAAAAAATAATCCTAAATGAACTAAGGGCACTTTCGTTTTATAGTGTAATTGATTGTAAAGTGGGAAATGTGCACGGATTCTATTTTGTTTTTCATTCAAGAGAACCAAAAAGAAATAATTTTTTTTTTATAGTTTGGGAACAAAGAATTCTAAAACAGTAACCAAGGTTTTTTTTTCATCTTTTGTGAACCGGCCAATCGAACAAAATTAAACGATATCGAACTAAACAAACATCATTTGTAAAGCTGATCAAACAATAAAGAAATCAAAAGCCAGTGGTTGGGTTTGATCTTTTACACTTGTGTAGATTTGTTTCATTTCATCAATTTCGTTTGTTTCAACAAAAGATGAAACAATTTTTTTCTGGTTGAATTGAACAACAAAAATCCCTAGAATGACCAATTTATTTTGAACAGGTCCTTGAACAATGTTTTTGGTAAACTTTTTTATCCCATCTGTTAAAATTTTTTCAATGTATTTTTCATTCGATAGTTGGCGATGGACCCGGACAAAGAATCAAAATGTTTATAATCAATAAATTTCAACGAAAATTGATGTTTTTAGACGACAAACAATCTTAATTGGCAGTTTTTTGATTTGAAGAAAAAAAATCTACACCGTGGTAAAACCCACCTTTTAATTCAATTTTTTTTCATCCCTATCCTATCGCATGTAAAATCAAACATATGGTTTAATTTGATCAGTTTTTTGGTCCGATCTAATACATTAAAAAATGAAGGCCCAATTGTGGCACATTATATGGGGGGCTTGGACTCTGGCACATTATATGGGGGGCCTGGACTCTGGCAGCAGGTGTATTAGCTAAGTTTCTGTAAGCTCTGGTTCTTCCTTTTCTTTGAGTCATATGAACAATAATCAACAGGAGACGTTGGAATTGTAGATCTCTCTGGGGAAGACACTGCATTGAAAACCAGACAGCATCTCTAATTCTTCTTAGCACCATCAAAGCTCGGAAAGTTTTGGCTAGTGATATACTTTTAATGATTTTCGCAGGAACACCGTGAACTGAACATTGTTCTTACATACTTGCCAGGTGTAGATTATAAAAACATCCAGGAAATGACCATATGTTGCTGTGCCTGGCTTCATTTCGGGCACCCTGTTTGTTCACCTGACGCCCACACGCAAACCCCAAGCTCTCCTGGAACTGGATCTGCAATTCATCATTCTTAACAGGCATGGACGCTTTCTTCCTGGTGGATTTTTACCTTGGTGTCATAAGAGTTAACAGAGACCAGCCAACAAGGCCGATACACTTCCCCTCCACAGGAAGCACTCGGAGGTGCGATGAAACTTATTAAATGGAAAAAATAGGGCTTGGCACGGCCTGGGCAGCTTCGAGCCTGCATGCCAATGTGCTGCAGTATTGTACTCCGGAGCGAGGAATATTTTTTTCCATTTCCTAGAACACTAAAAGCCATGTTATTTTGGCCAAGCGGAATGCTTTGCCATTAGTTGACACGGGAACAGTTGGCAGCGGTGTTGCTGGACCTCCTTGCAGCACCCCGCCGCAAACAAGCATTTGAAAACGAGGCCAATTTTTTCAGATAGGAAATATTATTGTTTTCCTGTTTAGAAATAAAAGTGTTGGGCAAGTGTTTAATGATAAGAAGGATGTCACTTGTAGCAGGTTATATATTGGCATGTTTCACAATGCACTAGTATCCCTTATGAAGGTGCTTATACATCAGGTAAAAATGGCCTATATAGACAGAAGTATTCGTACACATGGCAATTACATTCATTACATCCCAGCAAAAACTGTTTTCACCCTTCAGTAAATTTTGCACATTTATCAAGAAGAGTATTTTTGAGGTTTACCCTGAATTTGGGTTAAAAAGGCATGGTCCTCCATCTGCATTCTAGTATTTCTCAAAGGCATTGAAATTGGTTCAGGTCAGGGCTCTGCCAAGATCTTCCATCCCAGACATCCATCCAGACCTCTTTTCTTAAAGCTTCCAACGAGCTTTATGTGCTGAGATAATGGCAGAAAAAGTTTTTCAATTCTGGAGTGAAGTCAAACATAGAGGAACAACCATGGATGTTATGGTGAGAAGGGATTTAAGGAATCAAAAAGCCTTTAACTCAAGCAGTGCATAGCACAGTCAAGCCAGAAGGTATTTACATGCTCCATTCCATTACAAATCCAAAAAGTTAAGGGAAGAATCCTCACTTCAGGACAGTGGTGGTTCAGGTGGTGGGGCCAAGCAAATAATTTCTTTACACCCCATCAGCCAAATGCTTATCGAGATTTGCTGGTGTACAGTGCAAATATAGCCTGATGGTGCAGACCCATTTATTTCAAACTGCATACTGCTGTTTAAAGCTCATTGGCCGTCATCAGTGCTTCGAAGTCATGGCTCTATGGAGTAGGGCTTGGGAGCTGAATATAGGAGTTCACAAGGTGAGCCTTTAATGAGTATGCTCAGCGGTCCACATACCCGCTCTGTAACAATACATGGTCTGCCTACTTTAAGGTATGGGGCCTCTTAAATTGTGCTTGTGTGGTGGTAGGGCTCTGTGGGTGGGAAATCTGGGGAACTTTTTTTAAGCATGTATCTCCCAGATGTCACCTTCACACCCTGTAGAATGAGTTCAGGGGCTCCAGCATTTGCTTGAGTATGTAAAAGGCCTACAAATAATAATGGTGAGATCCTTCTTTTTTTTTTTTTAAATAAGCTATCTACCAGTTTACAGAAAACCCCTGTTCAGCAACCCTCTGAACCACCCCGTGTCAACATTCTCTCACATGTGACACCAGAAACCATATTATCACGCCACCAGTTCCCTGGTCTTTTCACAAACTGCATCATGAGCCTACTCTGTATGTAAACAAAGCAAAACTTTATGGTCGGTTACCATTCAGAGCATGAGCATGTAAACAAACATGAGCGGCTGCTGTACTTTTTTAATTGCAACTGCCTGTGACAGTACATGAGCCGCCATTGACATATTGAAAGCAGAAATGCACTCAAACAGCTGAGGTTCTCAACCTGTGGGTCAGATCCTAACAAGCAGCAGCACTGATGCACACAAGCAGGGTGGGAAGTTTGAAGGGATGGGGCTTCCTCCTACCTTCCCACTATTCACATTACCTGCACAAGTCAGGTAGGAAAATATAAGGGAGGGGACATTACACTTACCTGATTGTGCTGGAAGTGACGTTGCGGAGTGGGCCTCTACACCCACACTTCCTCGTTCTAAATACAGTTAGTGACACTTCTGACGTTGCTCCTGGGGTTGTGGATCTAAAAAGGTTGAGTACCACTGGTTTAGGGTCTCATTTACACGCATGATGACCACAGGCTTCTGCCCGATAGAATGGTCATGGGTCGCTTGAGTGCCTGTGCAAATGTGCAAGTGTTGGCAGACAGGAGCGAGCGTGCTAATAGAGCCTAACCTTCCTTTTTTTTTTTTTTTTTTTTTTTTTTTTTTCCAACATGAGGTGTTCCCTGTGGTCACTTGAGTCTAGATACGGATGTGTTCTATAGAGTCCTTTTTAAAAGCAAATATTTCCAATAATGAAAGCTGATGAAGCCTTGTCAACCTCACCCAGGACTTTCCTGGTGGGGCTATGTGCTGGCCATCTTTGGAGAAAGCAGGTCTTTAATCTGGACTGCGCTTTCTCCATTTCTCTTTGGTGTTCATTGAGTTTGCTCATTGAGTTTCTGTGAAGCATTAAAGCAATACTGGTAGAAAAGGCAGACTTCCCATCATGTGAAAAATATAATTTGCCAGGTGATGAGTGAACACTTTAGGTAACTCTTTCCATGGTGTGCAGAGATGAAGCATTGTGACAATATTGCAGTGAAGCCCAGTAGGTTGACATAATTGCCTGATCTTTTTTTCATAATAAAAATCATACTAATGGACTGAAGAGTCCCATCTCTTATACACATTTACATCATTATATCCTGAGTCCCACTCGGCTCCCTTCGCCTCTCTCCTCCAGCTCCAAAATAACTCCTAATATTGAGCTCTTGGCAGCACTCAGCTCGTGGCTCTGACAAAGTGCTTTTCCCTGAAACATTTATTTTTTGTTCTCTAGAACTGCCATTTCTCTGTGTCCTGCCAGTTTGTCTGCCTCGAGCTGTGTAATAAAATGCCTGATAAGGACTCGGCCCTTTCTAGCGTCTTAAATTCCAAAGAAGAGACACACTTCAGCCATAGTCTGCGTGTGACTAGAAATGGATCTGATTGCTATTCCTAGGTGAAGCAAAAGAATTCTGCAAGGTTTCATCTCTGTACAAGACAACAAAGCTCATCCCTGTTTACTTTCTGGTATCTAGGCAATGTATTAACTATTACACCCAGTGCCATTCCATTCCAACAGCTTAAGCTGGGAACACACATGTAGATATGGGCCAGATCGATGGCCGATTCGAGTGCCGTGCACGCTTACGG
>CM070038.1:38438672-38460396 GCA_036250615.1 Ptychadena robeensis | reverse complement strand
AGAAGTCATTATGTTCGTTATGACTGTTTGTTAATTGCGACATTTGAATTTAGTAGGAGTTGGAGTCGGTCCATTTTTTGCAGACTCCGACTCCAGGGACCCAAAAATGTCTCCGACGACTCGACTCCGACTCCACAGCCCTGGATTTAACAACATGTTGGTTCCTTGTTCTATCAAGTGGTCTTGGAGCCGGGTAAAGACAGGGTGGCCGAAATCGATGACCATAAACGCACACAATGTCGACCACACGGGTCATCAATTGAACAGATATGAACCCATGTTTAGGGATCTTTAGTTCTCAAGTACCAGAGTGGGAGGACAGAGAAGCCACAAGTGCAACTGGTAGGGCTTCTGCCGGAAAGGCAGATCTAGCAGATCTGCTGCAGCCCAAATTTTGACACCTATGCTCTGGGCTTAAAGAAGAAGCTCCTGAGTATAGTAAGCTTTGGCTTGCTATATAAGCTTTTCAAAGCAATCATCAATGCATGTATCCAGTCCTACATATATGAATATTAACGGGGTTTGGAAAAAGGCTTAGCAACACTTCAGCTTTCCATGGATATATAAAAACATTCCCTCACCAACAGGGTTTACAGTTTTTGATATGATTTCAGCAAGTGTTATTAATAATTAATTCATGGTTCACAAAAATGTCCTGTTGAAAATAAAAGCCATACGTTTGTTGATTGATAGGTACATAATTAAAGCTAGCTTAACCTCCTTGCAAGACCTGGGCTCATTAGAAGGGTGTTATATTCTAACAAAGAACTTCTCTTGTTGGCTCCCTTTGGTCTACACATGCTGTACAGACATACAAGTGAATATAAAGTTTGCAAAGTTATTGTAGAAGTACTTGTACCTGCTGTGCACAATGGCTGACCAATAAACCACACAATATCAGTTCATATGTCGAGTTCAAGTCCTCAATAATGGTCATCACAAGGAAGACGTGGTCCAGGGTTTGTGTATTCCAGCGGAGGAAAGTTTATCTGGACTACCTCCAGGAATGTAATTATTAAACAAAATATTGCTGCCTAATTACAAATACACTGGCTCAGATGGCTCAGTTGTGCAAACAATTAAGAAACATATTAAACAAGAGCTAAGCCGGAGTATTAGGCAGCTGCAATAAATATTTCCTAAAAGACTTAAATAACTTCGAGTCTTAGTTACTAGAGGCAGAGGGGGCGACTAGCCTTGGGGGATAAAAGAAACTAAAAAAACTATGGAACAATGAGGAGGATGCTGTGGAACAAGCAATATATCATAGTAAACAAGGCTGTTCCCTGTGGCTCGAGTGATACCACAGACCTGCAAAGACAATTAGATTTATATTATTTGGAGAGTAGTGGCATCAACAAAGTATGCATGCATCTTCAGAAAGTTTATGTTAAGGTCTTTATAATGTGCATTGAAATATCTATCAGAAGGCACTGCAACACAGTGGTGAGGGAGTCCCATTGGTATATAGGGACACCATTTTCCATCACGGACATCTCAGTGTTTACAATCTTTTGCGGTCTCTTTGCAGTCGTCTACTGCATGTATTCAAGCAATGGCCTTTCTGGCTGGGTTTTACTCCTTTATACAGTTGAGGCCAAATTAGTAACCCCCCATTATGAAATTAGACAACTCTGTTAACTTCTTCATGGAAATGACCATTTACAAGTGTTTACGTAAAAAAATACACTATAAAAAAAAAAACAACACAATGTCCACCAAGTTTAATTAGGATATTTTGTTTCACAGAGTTGAATCAAGAAAATGAGACATCCAAAACCTGTTAATAGTCAGTAGGGTACCTCTGAACCACAACAATCTCTTTATTACTAGTAGTTCTTTACTAGGTTGGCACAGGTCTCCTAAGGGGACTTCTGCCCATTCTTCCAGTTAAAATTGTATGGTTTTCCAGCACGGACATTCACTTTGAGCACCCTCAACAAGATTGAGGTCTGGGCTCTGTGCATGACACTCCAGGATCTTTGTTTTGGTAACCTTGAGGAGCTGTTGGACTAATTTTGATATACGTTTTGGGTCATTGTCTGGTTGGAAGACTCAGCGGCGGTCTAAGCAGAGGCTACTGACCGATTTCTGCATATTCTACCTCAAAATGTCAACATAATTTTTTTTTGTCATGATGCCTGGAGACTAAAATAGTTAAGAGATGTCAGCAAGGAGCCCTGAAAATCTGCCAAGATGATTGTTTCTAACCCGCTGTCTTCTGGAGTTGATGTTTTAAGGAACACAGTTGTGAGGGCTTTTTATCGTGTTGGGCTTAGAGCCCACGTCCCAGAAAAAAAAAACCTTTACCCAAAGAGCAGCACATCGCAGCCCGCCTGAGGTTTGCCCGTGAACATTTGAAAGGTAAAAGATGAGTTTTGGAAGTCTGTGCTTTAGAGACTAAACTGGAACTTTTTGGCCACATGGATGTTGCTTATGTTTGCCAAAGAATGGGAGAGGCCTTCATCCCTAGGAACACAGTTCTCACAGTTAAACATGGTGATAAGAGCACCACGATGCGGGGTGGTCTTGCAGCCTCAGGCACAGGGAGCCTTGTTTGGGTGCATGGCATCAAAGAAAAAAATTATGTTGACATTTTGAGGGAAAATATGCAGAAATCTTCTCATAGTCTAGGCTTGGGTGGTTGTTCTTGGTCTTCCAAACAAGACAATGACCCAGAGATTGCTGTGGCTCAGAAAGGGTACATCATTAATGACCAGGGGATATAATTTTGGATGCCTAATTCTTGCCTTATATGGTTTCAACTCTGTGTATAAAAAATATCCTAATTAAACTAAGGGCACTTTCTTTTATAGTGTATTTGATTGTAAAGATGGGAATGCACGGATCTATTTTTTCATTCAAGAGACTCAAAAAGATAATTTTTTTTTATAGTTGGAACAAAGATCTAAAACCGTACAAAGGTTTCATTTTGACCGGCATCGAACAAAAGTAAACGATATCGAACTAAAAATCATTTGAAAGCTGATCAAACATATAAAAAGGTGGGTTTACACGTGTAGATTGTTTCATTCGTTCAACAAAGAATGAACAATTTTCTGGTTGATTGAACAAAAATCTAGAATGACCAATTTATTTGAAAAGGTCATTGAACATGTTGGTAAACTTTTATCCATCATTGTAATTTCAAATGTATTTTCATTCGATATTGGCGATGGACAGACAAAAGAAATCAAATGTTATAATCAATAAATAAACGAATGATGTTAGACGACAAACAAATCTAATTGGCAGTTGATTGAAGAAAAAAATCTACACGTGTAAACCCACCTTTATTAAATTTTCATCTATCTATCGAATGTAAATCAAACATATTGTTTAATTTGATCATTTTTGTCCGATCTAATACATTTAAATGAAGCCATTTCTTATTGAAAAGTCAAATGAAAATACAGTGTATACATATGATATAGGCGCAATTGATATTCCATAAAAATATCAAATGCCAAAATAAGGACTATTATGGCAGGGTTGCCAGGAATACTTTTAATGAATGTAGGTATGCTGTTAATTGTTGTTCAGCTGGAACAAAATGGTTTGTGAACTGCTGGAAAACTAACTGGCACTCCCTCACAAGACAAGCTATGAAGAGCAAAACATCCAGAACCACCTCCGACTGACCGCAAAAATGGCCAAATATAGACATTGGCCGATAGTGTAATAATGATAAAAGGGATGAGCCAGGGATCCTACTCATTTTCTTTTATAAGGTGTCATAACCTAGAAGATGCGTGGGCCCCGGCAAGCTCCAAGCACACAGGTCGAAGAGTTTCTCCGGCCATTAAGCTGCAAGTTCGCTTAAATTCCGTGCAGCTGTTTTTCCGGAATCAACGCACAAAGAAAGGTCTTAATTCTGGCAAAACGCACACAGATCCATGAGTATTTATTTCCAAAAATAGTGAGGCAGATTTAATGAAACTAAAACGGAAAATAAATTAGGCCTGGACTGGCTACAAAGTCTCTGGGTTTCATCTGGTCCTCTCTGCTACATGAAGGGAGAAATAAAAAAAGGCGCAGCCGGGACCCATTCATTATAAGGTATCATGTGTTTAAATCGACTTGAATGTCACAGTTGATTGTAGTAAACAAGAACACAAAAAAGACACTAGCTTTAATACGAAATATTTCACCCCAAGCCATCTTAAAGTGGATCCACATATCCACATATTAACATGAAAAAGTTACAATGTTGAAGTTTGACTACTGGTGGAGAGGGGACTAAGCATATGCCCTCTTGAACAGGTCATAATATATACTAGACATGGACAAACTACGTGCCATGGGCCATATCTGACCCATTAAATTTTCATCGGGCTTGTTCTGGCTCCCCTCCAATCGTTAACTGCAACGAGTGGGGATAATGAATGTCTCCAAGGAGACGTCGCAGCGACATGATAATGTGATGATGCTGTGGGTGGTTACCTATAGCGAAGCTGGGCTGCCTTTAGCTCTAGACCACGTTACAGCTAGAGCGTCTAGTAACCAAGGTGCCAATGAACATAATACACATGGAAAAGAAAATTAAGCTTATTAAGTGTGATTGGGCACATTTGTTAATTGTGAAAAAAACTTTTTTTTATTATGAATTTACTTCACACTGTCAGCTGTCCTGAAACTGCAGCCCTGCCACTGCGTACAGCATTTTCACACAGTGTATGGGCCTCATGTTTTCCTAATGGACACTGCTCGAGAAACATACCGGGGAACCCACCTGGACCTAGACAAACTGACTCTGTGGCGTTGCAGGGAAGAATTTTAATTATAAAAACACAGAAACAAAGTTCAGTAGTCCATTTTATTTCCATACCAGCCCCTGCACAAAGTTGGCCAGAGCAACACCTGCCAGCACACCAAATCTCTACATCAAAGACTCAAAAGAAGTTCCTGATATGAGAAACCCCCTTTAAGAGATACTCAAAACAAGTATGTGCTGTACGAACACTAAACACGAGATCTGGAAATTCCCTTTGAATAATTTGCTGTAAACAACTCTGCTTTACAGCAAATACAAGTAAGATTGTGATTTCTGGTAAGACATCTCTACAATCGGAAAAAAGAAAAACTTCCAGGAATTCTGCTGCTGTGAAAATTAATGGCCATCATGGGAGGTCACCGGAGCTGGCTCCTCATATAAAGTCAGGTGTACAGAATATAAGAATAGGCGAGACCACCAGGGAATGATAAACCAGAGGTACGCTGACAGTTGGCGAGAGCGCGCCTGACCCTGAAGCGGATCGCCACACGTCATAAAGATCACTTCGCACTTTCCAACCAGAGAAGGCGACATTGGCACTGAAGAGCGCCAGCTGGGACACGAACACTTCCCAAAACTAAATCATTTCAGGAAGGGGATGTAAATCCTTACAGACCTATAAAGCCAGCTCCTGGCTTGGTGCAGTGCAAAGCCAAAGTCCTTCAAAAGACCGGGATTGAGGGTGGATTTGTCTGGGACATCCGAATACAGCGCAGTTACATCACCTATTCAGCATCTCACAGAAAATGGCTTCAAAAAGAAACAGGGTCATTGTTATGTTTCCCAAAACTGGTTCTGGGGTATTAAGTGATGCCCTAAGAACTACCAAGTCAGCCTAAGGCACCATGTATGATGGCTGATCCCTTAAATAAATGACTATGGCAAAGAACATGAACAATTTAAAAAGGGATTTAAAATAAATGTGGTTTGAAAATCTATTTAAAGCCGTAATCTAGGAGAAGAATGTACGAAATGTAAAGCAGGTTGATAAATGAAACCTGTAGATTTAACCCTCTGGGTGGTTCGAGCTTTTCGCGCCATTTTTTACGGCACGAAAAGCTAGTTTTACCCGCAATCGCGGCAGAGTACACTGTACTCCGCCGTGCTTGCCGGCTCTCCGCCCAGCCCTCTACACACCTCCGACGTCAAATAGACACCGGCACGTGTGGAGACATTAACATGGAGGTCGGTGGCGCCGCCCCCCACCCCCAAAACACGGGGCCGGAAGGGCTTCGTGTGTCGGCGGCTCTTCTACAGACAGACAGAGAGACGGCGGTTTTGCCCAATCCCGGCACGGGCACAGTTTGATCAACTGAGTTCGGGCAAACCGCTAGGGAGGTTAAAAAAAAAAAAAAAAAAAAAAAAGGAAAAATATGACCAGATTTTGAAATGGACTTAATATATTAAAGTTTGTCAGATTTTGATTAACCTCCTTGGCACTCTCCCCAAGTGGATTATGCGACAGGGGCAGCACAGTGGCTCAGGTGGTTAGCACTCTGACCATGCAGCACTAGAGTCCTAGGTTCAAATCCCAGCCTGGGCACTATCTGCAAGGAGGTTTGTATGTTCTACCCATGTCTGCATGGGTGTCCTCCCACACTCCAAAGACATGCAGTAGGTTAATTGGCTTCCCCAATTAGTTACATGTGACCTATGACTATGGTAGGGACATTAGAATGTGAGCTCCTCTGGGAGACAGTAGTGATAATAAAGATAATAATAAAAGCAGGAGTAAGCACCTCATGCATCGGGACACCCTCCGCTAAGCGTATTGCTTGGCAGGAGGTCCCAACGGAGCACATTCACTTACCTGCTCGTGGATGCTGTGTCTTCACTGCACCGAGACGTACTGCTGATGCAAGGCTGAACGTAGTCGAATAGGTTGAGCCTCTGCATCGGTGGATGTCTAAACACAGCATCTGCCGAGCAGGTAAAGTCAATGTGCTCCATCGGGAACCCCTGCCAAGCAATAAGCTAAGCTGAGGGTCCTGACGCATGTGGAAACATAGCCTTACTTTAATACCTTTAAAAGAAAATATTTACATGTAACATGGCGGACATGGTACCAAATAAGCTTTTAGAAGAAGAAGAGTCTGCACACTTTCCAGCCCTCTGCTTCTCATATAAGAAAACATTCACAGTGGAAAACAGTCCAGTTCCTATGACTGAGTGGACAGATGACCTCACTGCTCGCCCCCACATTAGGAGGGGTGACCATCTCTTAGGTATAAAGTGAGAAATGACTCATTTGTTTCAGGACTGTTGCTACAGAACCAGCTGTGACCCAAGACGAGTACATACCTGCACCCCGTCCAGTCAAACATACCAGATTCAAGACTTGACTCCATGCAGCTGCTTCATCTTTTTCAGTTTTAGACATAAATGTGAAATAAAACCCAAATTCTCCACAAAGATTGAAATGGTGCATAGAGCACACATTAGCTTGTCCAAAGATAAAAAAGAAAAAAACATTTTAGTTAGAAACTTCACTTTAGGATCAAAGGAAGAAAGGAAGAAATGATGCTCTACCCAAAACAAACAAAAAAATAGGCAAATACCACTAAACTTCTCTATACCTCTAGGGATAATTGGTCAATTTAAGGCCAAAACTCCACTACGCTTTTCCTCACATTCAGCCATCGCACCAACCTCGAGAAAAAAGACACAGGAGCAACACTGGCCATTAAAACTAATGGGGGTACAAGGTGCTTGTACACACAGGTGCATCATAATCTGCGCAAAAAATGCAGTTTACTGCGATTTTATTTAGGTGACATGGTTGTATATCGTATGATGTGGGCACTTCCAGTGAAAACAGGCGTGTATTGGTCGCGTTATGCCCACTGTTTTTTAATGGTCACACAATTGCTACATTGCCGCAATTAACCGTCCTAAACCAGGGGCACAAGGTGGTCCAGTGCCTCCCCGCGATCGGCGTAGGAGCTCTGGCCCAACTGTGGCAGCAGGAAACTAGAAATCGGGGCCTTGAACGGGGCAAATTAAAAATGTTGGACTTAATCCTCACTTTCATTAGCTTCGCCTTGAATTATACAGTGTTGAGTTACAACTGGCTTGACTTGAGTTACAACCAAAATGTAACATTTTCACTTACAACCAAAGTGTTGACTTACAACCAGAATTATGGCCAAAGCCAAAACCTGTAAGATGCTATTGTAAACAAAGACCTGGGATGTAAAAGCATTTGTAGGCTGCGCTTGGAGCCCAGATATGCAGGTTTAATGACTTTATTTCAGACAGTGCAAATGGTCCAAAAAGAACTAGAAAAGACAGAAGGAAAAAAGAAGGTAAAAAAGCAATCATGCAAAGAGAAAAAGTTGTGAAGAAATATGAGTAGTGCTAGTGATCATGTGACCGCTCTCACTAAGTAAAACATGTAATAATGGATCTCGACAATCAAAGTCTACAGACTCTAAGGAGAGATGGAACACCAGAGTCAGATTCCTGATGTTCCTATGGAAGGGAACTTTCCTCTCCAACAAGAACCCCCTTCTATTTCATCCTCTCTTCCTGAAAGAAAAAATGATGTCGTCAACTAGAACGATGATTGCAAATTTGTTTTGCGGATAGGTTCCGTACACGTCAACAAAATAATTGGGGCTTTTGTTCTTTTAAAATTACACATATAGTAAAATGCTTTTTTATTGTGAAAAGGTTAGGCAAGGGTGCTTTGGGAGGTTCAGAACGCATTATGGGTATCTTCATCATTGCTTATGAGAAATTTTTACCGACTTACCAACTGTTGAGAATGAATTAAGTCAAGGTGTCCTTGAAAGGTAACCATACACTTATCAACTTTTGCTTGATAAAACTGGGCAAGACAACTGAATAGAAAAAAATCTACCATATATACTCGAGTAGAAGCCAAAGTACTCTATTGTATCTACAAAAACAGGGAAAACGATTGACTTGAGTATAGGCCGGGGTGGGAAAGGCAAAGTCAATGTAGAGTTTTCTAAATGAGAAAAATAGAGAAAGCACCATTGACCCTAGGAATAAACCAAACAGGAGTAATCTTAGTGCAAAAGAGTTAAAAGAACACAGGTTTATTGTTATTACAGGTTTTCACAGCACTTCTCATGATTCAAACATGAAAATAAGTTCCCATATAAAAAGTCTTTATTATTATTGGTACCAATACATGGAATGGAAACTTATTTTCATGTTTGAATCATAAGTAGTGGAGTTTCCTACCTCCAGTAAAAATAAATAAATAATCCACTAGATGTGCTGCTGTCCGGGTTTGCTTACATTTTACTAGCGGATGTTGGAAGCAGGCAAGTGGGATCCTGACTCGAGTATTAGCTGAGGGGGGCTTATTCAGTAATTTTTTGGGGCTTATACTCAATTGTATATGGTAGTATCTGCTGTTAGTGCAACACTGAGTGATCCTACCACTAGTGTACAGTCAACTTGATGTCTGTGTGTATGCTCCAAAATCAGATTAGACAAATTTTTTAACCCGTCTGATCATGGTTTATTTAATGGTGGATTTCCACAACTTTCGGTAAATGAATCAAATAACAAAAGTAATTCATTTCCTACCACTCTACTAATTGTATTTTTCAAGTCAATTTACAGAACAGAACAAAAATTAGAAAAAGTCAACCTGTGAATAGCTAGCTTACCCGACTCCCTTAAAAGTCGCCTCTCATTATAAAGCAATGTGATGGTCCGCTATGGTCCAGGTGAAAAGCCTTTACAGTTAATGTAGAGCTCCACACCCCCGCGCCAGATAAAGCTGCCAGCTATTTGTTAGTATATCAGAGTTATAATGAAGCTGAAGCCGTTCCTTGCTTGTCAACAATATGCAGCTGTTTGGCACAGGATGGAACGGTTAAATTTGGAATATTCTACACAAAAATAGCTAAAGAATGAGAGCACTTGCTTTACCCTTCCATGGCCTGGAAGAAACAAACCACACGTCGTAAAATCGTACGGACAAGTTTGTGCGTTTCTCAAGAGTTAACAAAAAACTATAAATAAAGCAAAAAAATCTGTTTATATCGCAATAGCTGCACGGATACATAACAAGCTGCAGATCAGCAGGAAATCCAGGTAACGACGGGTCTCTATGCTGACCAAGATGAATGAAGACTGTTTAAACTTTACTTTTGTACTTTTAGATTAGGAATTGGCTACATCTCCTTATAGAGTATTTGGAATGTGGCGTCACAGGAAAATGTTTAACCCTTCACTTTCTGAAGACACAATAAAGCAAGCCATACAGTCCAATACCCATTAAATCATCCACGGAACGATCACAGTGTGGTGATGTCACCACACTGTGCTCAAATGCAGGTTGAGCGGGAATCGATGTGCACCACTTTTGATGGGGACCCTGGTTCTGTGTACACCCAGTGTTAAGAGATATGGGCAACTGAGAGGATGGCTGCAGGAGGGGAGCTCACCCCACACTTTGGAAGTTCGGCTCCAGCTGACAGGCAAAAGCTGAGACACAGGCAAGGGGAAAAAGCCAAGAACGACTGCTACAGGCAGAATGCAGGGGGAGCTCCCCTCCTCTGCCGCCATCCTGTGTACCTCTCTCTGCCTCCACAATCGACCGGGATTTACGGTTCAGTCAAGGTTTTTTTTTCCCTCGATTTCCTGTTCGATTGATGATCACAAATGTGCAAGACGATCGATCCCTGTATGGCGACCTTTAGAGGGATGATATAAATTTAAGGAATTGAGGTGATTTTCTGTGGTCCTGTTCTAGGGTGTAAACACCTCTTCCTACATTCAGTATGGCGAGCAAAGGCGATCGCTCTAGGACAAATGAGGTCTTACCCCAGGCCTTAAAAACCAAAAACATGATCAACGGAAACCCAATTGCAACCCCTTATTTTACTATGTTTTCCTTCCTTGCTGCAGCTATTCTCAGCCACTTTGCAAGCCTTATGATATTTCTCAGGGTGGCTCTTTTTACGATGACAACTAATGCACGCAGAAACGACCACTCTCCATTGAATGCCTGTATGACAGGATGAGAACACAATATGGAGACATGGATAGAGTCGTTAATATAGAATTTAAATGGCAGAACAACAACCTTCACAGCAGCATCACTCCAGATTTTGTTAAGCTAGATATACATGTGTCGACTTGTGTGCGATCGATCGCCCATCCGATCGATTCCGGTGAAGCCACAGGCGTCGATCGATCACCCAATCAAGTCTGTGCCTACCACCTTAGGCCACCGATTCCTGGACGATTCTGTGCCCGATTTATCGCTTCACAAACGGCAACTCCCCTTGATGTGTGCTGAATCGATCAGAAAAGACCAACAGGTTGGTTCTCTGGCCGATCCGATTTGGGGGCCATGTCGATCGGGCGGGGTCAATCAGGCAAGGTGGGCTGCACTCGATTCCTCACCGATCGATCAGCGTGCACGCGCCCGGTGATCGATCGGCCAGGAATCGTGTGCGGAATCGACCTGTGTATGGCTACCTTTACATTTGCGTATTTCAGAATGAACTTTTTAATATGGACATTCTAAACTTTGAATAAGATTTTCTACCTAATATGCATGACAGTATCCTGAAAATGTACCAAACTAGATCAAGATGATGTTTTGCATTAGGCAAAGCTGGGCCTTTATTGGTTCCCATAAAGAAGCATTAGACTTTGAGTCCAATGAGTATGTGATTAAATACACAAAATTCTGACCTCCGATTCTAATCCTGAGAATTCTGCCCTATTCCAGTAATCATAAGCAAAAGGAGAGTAGATGTACGGAAAAGATGACGACAACATGTCTCGTCCAATCGGCGTCTTCTCATCGAGATATCAGAGGGCTGCAATAAACTTCAACAGCTCCAGCTGCCACGCCACCACCTACGAGGCTTGTATTCCCAAGGGTTTCGTAACTTTGCGTGCCTCACCTACAACATGTGCGCTCTGTTTCCTATTTAGAGCTGGATACATTACCAAACACCCTGTTTACTTGAAAAATCCTGTGACTGCACAACTACATCAGGAGTGCTCTTCTGGTAAAGAGGACCAGCAAGTAACTTTTCAAAGAATTCCATGTTAAGTTGCCACAACATACATTCTCAGAAGAGATCCACCTACTATCATTAAAAAGTCATCCTTCGGCTCCAGATCAATGACTTGCCAAAGTAAAGATGATGTCATTCGTCAACCGAAGGCAGAAGAATTCCATAGCCTTCACTCCCCCAGTGATCAGACATATGCAGAGATTCTGACCTCTACAGGACACAACAGCAATATAGGAAAAGGAAGGAGCCCTAGGCAACCGATCCTGACAGGGGAAAGCTGGAGAAGTTAAATACTGCAGCTGCTAAAGGAAACCAAAATTAGTGGTTCCTTGAGTAACAACTGGCTTGATTTTAGACAACTTGAGATGCAACCAAAGTTTAAGTTTACAACCTCATACACCTTAAAATCTTACCATATCATTTCTGTACAATCACCATTTGTTCTACCAAAACCATGTAATATGAGGACCTTTCTAACCCTTACAATCACTATGTATTCTATCAGGGAGGACCAGGCACAACATACAGTAGTTGTAGTATGGAGTGATCTAAAGGCAAGTCTTAAATCATTGTTTGGTGTTCCAAGAAAAATGAATCATAATTAGTCCAACAGTTTCTCAAGGATAACAAAACAAAGAAAAATCCTTGGTCAATCGCAATTATTTCGTATGGGGACCAGGGTCCCCCTTCAAAAGTATTGATTTGCCATTCAATGAATGTGCCAACCTAGTAAATAACTACTTGTAGTCAGTTGGTGCTCATAAAGGGTACACTACAGACTATTAAATGTGCAGGGGGCTAATCATTTTGAATGTCTTAATTTTGCCCTTTCGTGTTTCAACTCTGTATCAATAAAATATACTAAGTTAAACTTAGGTTGCAAACAAATGCACTATACAAAACAATGCCCACTAACATACACTTGTTATTAATGGTCATTTTCAGGGAGAAATTAAGAGAGAGTGTGGTCTAATTTCATAAGGCGGCTAATCATTTTGGCCTCAACTGTACATTCTGACACAGTTGCCACAAGACATTCACATACCTCTGGATCATGTAATTCTACAGGAAGATCTCACAGACTAGAGGATACAGTAGAGCCCATAATTATTTACACCCCTGGCAAAACTTAAAGTTTCTTTTATTCAACCTGCAAGTTATTTTGTAATGGGAAATTACACAGGCGTCTCCCAAAAGATAAGACGATGTACAAGAGGCATTTTCGTGAAAAAAACAAAAACAATTCTCAACTTTAATTTACGTTTAAGCAAAAAGTGTCATGTCCAAAATTATTGATACCCTTCTCAATAATCAATAGAAAAGCCTTTATTGGCTATTAAAGCAATCACACGCTTCCTATAATTGCAGACCAGCTCCTCGCATGTCTCCACAGTTTTATTTTTACCCATTCATTTACTTTAGCATTGAGCTCCAAATCTTTCAGGTTGGAGGGTCTTCTTACCATCACCCCGATCTTTCCACCACAGATTCTCAATTGGATCCAAGGACAGGACACTGGCTGGGCCACTCCAAAACATTAATGTTGTTGTCTGGCAACCATTTCTTCCCCACTTTTGCTGTGTGTTTTGGGTCACTGTCATGCTGAAATGTCCAATGGTGCCCAAGGCCAAGTTTCTCTGCAGACCGCCTGATGTTGTCGTTGAGAATCCTCATGAATTGCTCTTTTTTCATGGTGCCGTTTACTGTGATTAGGTTCCCTGGTCCATTGGCTGAAAACACCCCCAAAGCATTAGGTTCCCACCACCATGTGTGACAGTGGGGATGGTGTTCTTTGGGTTAAAGGCTTCTCCCCTTTTACACCAAATGAAGGAAACATCATTGTGACCAAACACTTACATTTTTGTTTCATCTGACCATAACACAGAAGACCAGCAGTCTTCTTCTTTGTCCAGATGAGCATTTGCAAAGGCCAAGCGAGCTTTTGTGTGCCTTATCTGGAGAAGTGGCGTCCTCCTTGGTCTGCATCCGTGGAACCCAGCAGTGTCCGTTGCATTGTCTGCCTTTAGACTTTGCCACCAGCAGAGCCCAGATTGACCAGGATGACCTTGGTGATGATCCTTGGATTCTTTTTCACCTCTCCCACTATCCTCCTGGCCAGCACCGGTGTCACTTTTGGCTTCCAACCACATCCTCTGATATTTTCAACAGTGCAGAACATCTTGTATTTTCTAATATTACTTTGCACTGCAGCCACTGGAATTTGAAAACATGTAGATATGGCCTTGTAGCCATTTTCTGTTTTGTGAGCAGCCACAATGTGCAGCCGCAGGTCCTCACTGAGCTCCTTTGTCTTAGCCATGACTGTCAACAAACCAACTGCAGAGAGCTGCTGTTTTGACCCAAGTTGATTAAAACAGCTGTTCCCAATTAATCATGGTAATTAGAATGCTTTTGAACAGCTTGGACTATTTATAATGGTATCGAAGATTTTCTCAAAGACTGACAGTTTGGGAGGGGTATGAATAATTTTGGACTTGACACTTTTTGCTCAAATGTAAATTAAAGCTGAGAATTTTTTTGTACATCGTCTTATCTTTTGGGAGACACCTATGTCATTTCCTGTCAAAAAATAACTTGCTGATCAAATAAAAGTAACTTTAAGTCAAAATTTGCCAGGGGTATGAATAGTTATGGCCTCGATTGTATATGCAGCTAATATTTAATGACAGTTAAAAGTGACGGCTCAAAAAATACCTATTACGGGAAGAAAGAAAACTAAAGTGCATACCCCCCTATAGGTACGAATTTGTCTTCTCTGTTTTCGGTAGTCTTGTTGTCGGCTATAAAACTTCTAAGGCTGCTGGAAGACAATTACTGAAACACAACAGTTAAATGGAAACACGTGTCTGCATGAGCAGATTACACATCCCACTGCGGGGCCTTTGATCTCCTCCACCACTGGGTATGCATAGGATTGCTTCACATTATGACAACGGAAAATCTGCTCATGTGACCACAACTTCCTAGAAGGTATGTGTCCTTCTGCCAAAAGATATACAGCAGCCTGGAACTTAAAGCAGAACTCCAACATGGAACATTCTGTACCCACAGAAAATATTTTCCTCTTCTTTCTGTTCTGACTGAACAAAAATTGAGGGAACTTTCTACAATGAGGACAGAGGTGCCGATAATAGGGCAGATCAGAGGTTTAAAAAAAAAAAAAAAGACATTGAAATTTGTCAAAATGTGGTGGCGCCCCACCCCTCCTATGACATGCGGCTAGAAGTGAATTTTAGGACAGTAGACGTCACTTCTGACGTCTACTCCCATAATCCCCTTGTGAACGGCAGCCAGCCAGACCTGAATGAAGTGATGCTGGAGGGGCAGAGCATCACAGGGTTCAGCTCTCGATTGGTGGAGTCTTTCATGCTGGAGGACAGGACACTACAGGCATATCAGCGCTGGAGCGAGGAAGAGGGGAAGGTAGGAAGGTAAGTATGGGATTTTCATCTACAGGGATAACTTTGCCTGAATCATGACTCCATGAAGGTAAGCAGGTTAATATGTTTTTTTTTGTTTTTTAGTTCGAAACCACTTTAATCTACTAAAATCTGGTTTTGTATATAACCAGTGTCCCAAAGTTTTAATTGGTGGCTCTCCACTAAAGAGAACATAGGATTTACATTTTTGAGGAACGAGCTTTGCATGATATCATTCAACTAGAACTCCAACCAGATGGAGTTTCAAGGACGTCAGCGTCCCGAGCTGGAGAGAGAGAGAAGGTCAAACACAAAGGATGTTACAAATCTTTATCCAGTAAAACATTTTTTAGGGGGAACATGAAATACACCAAAGAAAACATTCAGCCAAATCTTCTGTAACTTCCAGATTTTAATTATTCAACCTTCTCCCCCTCACAGCAGCTGGACCGAGATTCTTAATGCATTACAGTGTAAGAGCAGCATGACGGGGTTAGCCGTCTGGCCATGCAGCGCTAGAGTCCTAGGTTCAAATCTCAGTTTCTGAATTATCTGCAAGGAGTTTGCATGTTCTCCCAGTGTCTGTGTGGGTTTCCTCCAGGTTTTCCGGTTACCTCCAACACACCAAAGAGTGCTGGTTATTATTTTATGTTAGTTACATATGAATAAGGCTGGGCATAGATGTCACGAGTTCGGCCTCAACTGTGCCGACAGTTACTTTGGATGGAGACACTAGTAGACATGTTCGTAGTTTTTCAGATCAATTTTCAGTTTGATTTTGCGCCTGATTCAAGGTTGGCACTTTAGATTTGAGGCCGATTTTGTGACAAATCAATCCCTGTGAGCATGCAAGGCGGTCGGATCTGCGGCGAAATCACCTGCAAATCAAAACGTCTATTCCCAACTTAAGACTGTGACAGATTACTGTGTTAATTACATATTTACGGGGACATTAGAATGTGAGCTCCTCAGAGTTAGTGATATGACTATATATGATCTGTAAAGTGCTGCGTAATATGTCAGCGCTATAGAAATATGGGATAGTAAGAGGAGCAACAATGTTGGAAGACTTCATTTATCCATTAAACTCTCGCTATATTAAGAGCTTCCCCTTTTAGTTTCAGATTACACTTACCAGGAATATTTCGCCTTATTTTTCTCGAAGACTACATATCACTGCTTAGACCATTTTATAGTTTGTGGCATTCTCATGATCTTCTAAATCAGAAAACAAAGTCACCTTGTGTCATGACTTAATGGCTACATGGTCCTTTATATGTAGTCTGTGCTACACATAATCAATAATTGTAGCTGGGAATGGTCTTTTGTGATCAACTCCAGCAACAGGAGAACAAATGAGTGCTCGTTCTTATGTTCTATGGGAGGGTGAAGGAAAAGCAGTGAGCACCCTGCTGTGTCCTCCCCTAAAAGTAACAGTGGTTAATGTCCACGAGGTGTCCATGTTCCTATAGGTCTTTACAGTGGGACCACATTCTATCTCAGGAGCTGCACATCATCACCCATCCCTCATACTGACCAATTTACCATTCAATTACTTGAACTTGTCTTGCATGGTTCCATACACCACCTGATGATCTTTCTGGCCACAGACATCTGTTTAGGAGCTGGGTGGTGGTAGATGCTTCAAACATGGGAGAAAAGGCTGTGAGGCCTAATGAGTCTTCTTAAAACATCCCCAAAAGCAGATCATAAAATCATCATTGTGTTGCCCTTCCTTTCACTGCCTATCAAAAGAAGCGATTTCCAACCTTTTAAGATCTGCGACCCCGGAACTGACAACGCAAACGGTCACTTCCTGTATTTGGAACATGGAAGCTGGTGTGAAGTGTCACTTCCGCATTCCAAATATCGCCCACTTGTGATGATGATGTGCAGGTAGGAGGGAGTAAATTATTATTATTTTTTTACCTTGGCGTGTGCAAGTACACAAAGTTCTTTACACCCAGTGCAAAAAAGTGAGAGTGCACACAGTAGTGAACAAACCACACCAAACTGCAGGGGTGTTTTCAATTGTCCTGCCCCAAAAGGGGCTAAGGACTCGTACCCCAAAAAGGGGCAACTAGTGGGTCAGGCAGCTGAAGCCACCTGACCCAGAAATTATAATGGTTCTCTATATCAGAGAGGACCACTGGGAACAGCAACCTTGTAGTGTATACACCTGTTGAGATATTGAATCACCATCTCCACCAGTGATTGATGGAAGGGGTCCTGTCGTTCTCTGTTGTGCCTGTGGGGATTGGATAGGTATAGGCAGCTGGGTCCATCCTTTCAGTAGTAGGTATGAGTTTTTGGAAGGGGGTACCCACACACACAAAAAAAAAAGGCTCAGATTGAGGTGCCCAAGGTTAAAGGTATGTGCTTTATAGAGATCTACCTTTTGTAATAAAGCATGTGGGTACCCCCAGCATTACCTGGGGTGAATGAGCCGTTAGAGGCCTGACACACTAACTGTGCTGCAGTGTTTTTTTTCTTCTAAAAGGTAACTGGCACATTAGCAGTAACATTACCAGTAATGAAACACTGCAAAACTACAGTGTGCTGCGCTTGTTTCTCATATGGGAGACACTTGCTCTGCAGAGCCTCAATGCATGCTGCATTTTCAGTAACACACTGTGTTGCTGTAAAATGCACATGCAGGGTAAATGAGAGAGCTACAACAGGTTTCCTATAGAAAACGTGGCTAGTTTGAAACGTCCCTAAAACAAAAAGTCTAACTTTGCATAGGAGGTTTAGTCTGCAAGTGGTTAAGAAAGAAAAACACCTAACATGGCGGTTAATGCTGAAAATCTTTGCCCTGGTGACATAGTTTCACTTGTTGTACAGATTTTCTAATACTTCCTGTTGTGTCACACAATACAAAAAAAAAACAAAAAGGGATGGATAAACTATGCAAATTAAATTCTACAGCGTTAGATTGGCCCCATTTCAAGTCAGAGAAGTCTGAAGCTACCATGCAAATGTCAACCTAACGTGTAATATTTGCATGCGGCCCATTTTCTGTAGTTCTTGAACAGGACCAATGTGGTTTGTGAACATATCTGTACGCATATTTAGCTTTAACTGTCATGGTTTAACGGTTTTTAATGGAGTCAGTAGCCAAATAATTATTATTCTCTGGAATATATTATTTTTCTTACCATGGTGTCGCATGTCAATTAAAACTGCCACAAATATAACACAAACCTATAACAAGACGACACTAATGGAAGCCTCGTTATAGGTTGGTTGGTGCAGTGACAGGTCAAGGGGAGACATTCAAAAATGAGAACAGACGCATAACTGTGACATTGGATGTTGGGATGCAAGGGAGGACATGAATTATGCACACACATTAACATATATGCAAATAAGAAAGTGGCATATGTAAAAGAGACAGCACCTGATAGGACATACATAAAACATCACGTACTCCCACAATTGTGAGAGAAAGGGATGAAGCTGCCCCCCACTGAGGTGCCTAGCTGTCCCACGTGCTCTTACCGAATTTGACGGCTGAGTCAGCCAGACAGCGGTCCCACTTCCTCCCGAGCTCCGTCTCCGACATGTTGACCTCCAACAGGAAAAGCAGCCAGCTGAGTCGCGCGAGAACACAGTACTACACGGCGACAGGTCTCGCGAGAATCCTCCCCGGCTCGCCGCTTCTCTTTCGTAGTCAAGGTTACTGGTGACCACGTGCTCCTGACCTTGGCCGCTTCCTCAATAGCTTTATCAGTATACAAGGCGCGCGGACAGAAGGCCTAGCTATAACGTGGCTAGAAGTAGTGTTGGGAGATGTTGACCTTCCTCAGTTTGAGCAGAGACAGCTCAGCTTCCCTGACCCTTTACTATTTGGGATATCACTTCCTTTCACATTCTCTATGCGCACTTTTTCTGCCAGTCAAGTGTTTCCTGCAATGTAAGGGACATTCTGCACTTATAAGACGGTTTCCTGTAGTTTTAAAACAATTATGCAAAAATGTATCTAAAAAAAGAAAAGGTGTCTTTAAGCCCCCCTTGCCCCAGGTTAAGCCTTCACTGCATAAAGGCCCCCATACACCTTACAATCTTACCATACAATTTCTGTATAATCAACATTTTTTTCTACCAAAACCATGTAATATGAGGAGCTTTCTAAACCTTCCAATCACTATGTATTCTATCAGGGAGGACCCTGCACTACATAGTTGTTGGTAGATCTAAAGGAAATTGTGTAGAGTGATTTAAAGGTGTATGGGGGCTTAAGTACGAATTTGCACTTGCCACCAGAAAACAAACACACGACGCACCACTCAAACCCCCCATACACGCTTAGATGTCCACAAGATGTTTTGACCGCCGTGCATGTCCACAGAGGTCGGTGGGCCGAAAAATCTGGTGGAAATCTAAAGCTTAAAGGGCTGAAATCGGCCTCCAAATCAATCGAAGCCATTACGGACATGTCCGTAATTCTTAGATCGGTCTAATTCTTTAGATGTAGACAAGTGTCCCATCCAAAGTACAGGTATGTCTCTTCAGTCGGGGACAGTGCTGAGGACACAGAGCCTGTCTGGGGCTGCCTGCTTCTCTCCTCAGAAGCTGGGGGGGGGGGGGGGGGGGGGGGAGTCAGCAGCTTCTCCCTTCGTGCTAGGTTGCCAGTTCACTGACAAACTCAGTGACCTCACAGCCTGTTCTCACAGCCGGGTCACTAGATGCTGGTCTGCCGGGTCCCGAGGCCGAGCAGCTAGGGGGACCCGACGGACAGTGCCGGCACATAGAGGGTGCCTGGCTGATTGTGACCCGCCGTTTCGGCCAATTGATCGTGCGTGATGATGTCATCATGCACGGTGGATCTGCCAAAACATTGCATTACAATCTAAACGTGTATGGGGGGCTTTATGATTGCACCAAACTGCAGCTACAGACTCACCACCAACACACACATTGTACTTCACTGTACCATGAACATGCGGTTTTCACCTTTCACTTCCCTGATCTCTCCCACACTCCTTGGTGTTACATGTCACTTCACACTGGCACCCTGTACCTTATTTAGCTTGTTTGTCAAATGGACAAATTTTTTCTAGTGTTAATGAATACTGAAAATATCATAAAATGATGCGATGAACTGAATTGTAGCAGAACTATAACCACAACTCTTCTTTTGTATCAAATTACGGTAAACCTGTAAGTGAACTTTCTACTAATAATGTCCTACACTTCTCTGGTCTGAGCAAAGAAATACATGTCAGTCTGAACCCTACAGAAGGCTGGGGATCTTTATCCAGCACCATGTAACATAGAGTGGGGCAATGCATCAATATAGGAGGTCATGTGTGCCATCATACCTGGAAGCAGACCTGTCAGCAACTTCAGAAATAAATAGACACTTCTAAGTTGTCACATGCAATAACATATTTATAAGATAAGCTCCAATTTTAGCTTCAGTGAACAATGTTTGCTTAGTCTGAAATGATGGTATCAGTTTACAGTAGGCAACATTTTGCAAAGGTGAGAGGCTGCAGGAGGGACTGCTCTGTGTTGCAGCCTTTTTTTTCATACTATCCTGCATTTTTTGCTGATAACATGCGTTTGCGTCTCCCATACAAGTCTGTGGGAGATGCTTATGCTGTGTCTGGGTGTTTTTGGTAATGTGTAGCTGTGAGTGTGTGGCCTATGGAAACCTGTATACCTTGCATTGACCCTAGCTACCCTGCGCTGCGGTACTATACCTCACAGCAGCTGCAACACAGCTAGTGTGAATGAGCCCCTAAACATTTGTCAACATGAGCCACAACAGTGCCTCCACCAGGAGTTACATAACTCTGAGCTCACATCTTACTCGTCTCTCCAAGGCAGCAGTTCCCAACCTGTGGGTTGTGACCCATAGGGATCACTGGGTTCAATTAAACATCAGTGCTACTATTTATTGCTTACAAGCAGCAGTGCTGATGCCCACATGTGGGGGGACAGACTCACACTAAAGATAAATAAAATAAATAAGTGCCCAGTGCGCAGCATAGGGCAGACCTAGCGGCCGGTTATACCAATCCCTCCGGTCGGGCCAAAAGGCTGCCCCCAGGTGATGGTTGCTATAAAAGTTGTGCTTTTGGTGGAAAGTGTCAAATGTGCCATAAAAGGTGGTCCCCCACCAGTGATTTTATGGAACCTCTGGGTCCCAACTAGAGGCATTATCCGCCACAGCTCAACCTCGGCCCCCAGCCAATCACAAATGCAGCAGAGCTGCTCGTCTCGGTCGGTACTGACACGCATCCTCCTGGGAAGGACATTGTTTCCCAAAAATACCGTCTACCAATTTCCCTACATGGCGGCAGTCAGCCAACAGCCAGATCTAACCATCCGCGCTGCCCCATACTGCAGGCCATGCCAGATTAAAGAATGTCTGAGTTACCCCATAGTATGTGTTTATACACTAGCAGTATCCACCTCAGCCAGGTTAGCCCCCCCATATCAAAATTTTTTAACAAAACATATGCAGTTGGTTAGATCTTTGT
>CM070038.1:38426292-38437071 GCA_036250615.1 Ptychadena robeensis | reverse complement strand
GTATGTTGTATAATTATACACTGAATGATCTCTATACATTGCTGTCACTGGACATGTATGCTTTATAATGGGACACTGAATAATGCCTGTACATTGCTGTCACTGTGAAGGTATGACATGTCCTGCACCATGTGACAGAGAGCATTTCCCGCCGCGCACTCCTGTACCACGCCCCCTGTCAGTAGCTTCATGAATATGAACAGGGCGTCCCCGCCTTGTCACGCCCCTCGCCCCTGTTGGCGACGTCACGCTCTCCATACTTGGTGATGGCTGGGAGGCCGCTTTCTGATTGGTGTACGGACCAGAGTGGTGGGCGGAGTTGCTGACCCGGAAGTTCACTCCCAGGTCCTGAGGAAGTGGAGGCGCCGCCGGGCCTGCGAGACCCAACCGACACCGAACCGGAGAGGAGCCGGCCCCACCCACCGCAGCCATGGTAACCCAACCGGGGGAGGGGAGGTAGTCCCGCGGGTGACGTCACCCAGCGGGCTCCTGGACGGTTCCGGGGGGCCCTTGGGAGGGTACATAGGGGCCCCTGTACTTCATGTGCTGACATGTCTGTCACACCCGATACGCTTCACGTTCTCTGTGTAGAGGAGCCCATATCGCCCTATACATGCCATTACCGCCTTTAGCACCCCCAATACCTGTACGTGTACACCACTTCCTGTACCCCCCAGAACATGTATGGTGACATATCTCATGTTTACACCCCAATACCTGTGTACAGCACACTGGAGCTCTTTACACTCCCCATTCCCCGACTATGTACTTCACTTCCTGTTGGCAACCTTAATCTAGATATATATATATATATATATATATATATTAGTTCCTGTTTATAGAAGTCTTCTATGACTATACCTATCCTGTTCCTTGTGTATGAGAGTCCGTATATGTATAATATTTCTGGAAACAATTTTGACGGTTCTGCTCGAATAGCTGTACAGAAACGCTAATTGGCTGCGCACACATCACTTCCTGTTAGTATCCCTTTCTATCACTGCAAACCTTGTCTGTATATCACTGTGTACAGTCCATGCTTTCATGTGTTCTGCATTATGGTGGGACTCTACACCCATCCCCTATGTACTGTCCTGGGTTATATACGGTATATGTATTCAGAATTGTATGTCAGGGTTGGAGATCACTTCCTTAATAGAACACATCTTCTAGGCGGTGGTTACTTTTAGACGCTGCTGATACAAATGGTGTGTAAATCACAAGACAAGCTATGGTAATGAACGGCTGAACTCTACTTGTGCCAATTCTGACAGTTGAGCTCATGCTCTGACGTATAAGGTAACTCAGTACCCAGATAACTGCCACCTACTCTCCATTTTGCTGTTATCTTCTAATCTTTGGCATGGGGAAGTGATCTTACTGGTTCCTTGTGCACCCTGCAGAATCATCCTAACTGTTCTGCGTTCTGTAACAATGGATAAGACCTGGGGTGGGCATACTTCTTTACTTGTGGGCCACATTGGCTTCTTAAATTGGATAAAGGGGCCGGACCAAAGGCCTGTAATGGCCTACATGCCATAATGGTGCCAATATCCTACATTGCCCGCATCACTACTGATGGAGGTGATGTGTGATAGGTGAGGTGTGACAGGGCCTTTTTTGTCTTTTTTAATCTCCTGCACCTAAAAAAATAAATAAAATAAAAAAGGCTCATTCATTGCAATGAGCAGAGATAATTCATAGAGGCTGCCTGTTGTCGCCATGAGTATGCACCTACAGTGTCATCACATGATCCCACTACTGCAAAGTCCCCAAGGCAATGAGACCTCTAGGCATTATGTGCACTCATTGCCGAGAACAAGCGGAGGGGAGCATCTCATCAAGATCAAGGTGACAAAGGGCCGGAAAAGAATGCTAAATGGGCTGAATATGGCCGTAATTTGCTCACTCCCTGGATTAGAAATATCTCTGTGTAAGATTTTCATGTATTGAGTTAATTTATAGTTTTACAGTTGGATCTTTAGAATGCAGCGAACAGGTTGGGGATATCCCTAGTTTAGAGGCAAAGCACATCAATTTATATACAGGAGTGGTTTTAGTTGCCAAAGTATTTGTATTCCTGGTTCCCTACTAAAGAGCACACCCTTTAGCTGGTCAGTAACAACATTGTCACACAGGAGGCCAGGCTGGCAAAGGGCTTGTTTCCACTAGAGCGATCGGCCGCGATCACCCGCGTTTTTTATTGCAGTGCGTTGACCACTGGCGATCTCCCTTATTAAAGTCAGTGGGCATGATTGGGGGTTTTTGAATGGCGCCCTACCATGTTTTTGATTGACATTGATTCAATAACATGAATGGACAAATTCAAAAATCACGTCTCAATGGGCATTCCCATTCATTCTCTAGGGGTGCGATCAGGGGCGATCAGACGTGACTAAAATACTTGCGTCCAAAAATGCTCCTGATCGCAGCTGCAAAAAATCGCTATCGATCGCCACCCATGATTAGGATTACACCGATCGCTTTAGCGGAAACATAGCCTAACCTTTCTCCTACTAATGTTAATGAATTGTTACTAGGCAGTAAATTAAACACAGCAGACAGATGAGGTCATCCCTCTGGCCATTTCTCTCCTCTGCCACTTGGTTGGTATATTAATTTCCTTTTAACCTGTTTTACAACCCACTTATTTGACAGAGGGAATAACACCTAGTATGCTAAGCAGAATCGCCAAAAACGTTGGCATGATGGTGTATAGTGTAAACGGGGTTTAATAACAGGGGGCTCGATAATGTTCCTAAATAGAAAAGGGGGCCCTGCAAGGAAAGTTTGGCAATCACTGCCTTAATGTATCTCCTTCAATTTGCAAGTAGCGAAGGATTAGAGCCCCTGTTGGGATTTTCTTTTTGTCCGTGTCTCGGGTAATGGTGGCCATCCTTTTTTTATATTTCTATGCTAAGGGAAGAAATTTAATATCCAAAATATAATCATTAAAATGGGGATACATGGTAAATCTTCAACGTGAGCCCCTGGCCTGGGTAAAACAATTTAAAGTATGACTTCATGTCATGTTGGAAAAAATTCCTTCCTGTTTGGGCTGCAGGGCAGGAAGTAAAGGTAAAAAAATAAATTTGTGTTTATCAAATACTGATATTTTGCTCAGATTACTGTGACCTCTGCTGTGTCTAAGCTGCGTCCTGGTTGGCAAAGTTGGGAGACTTTAATAGACGTTAATTATGCCTGTGGAAGGTGTCACCAGTGCCAGCTCTGTGCTTTATAGACAAATGCCACACCCAGAGATCTATAGAATGTCTCAGTTAGTTTTTGTTCTTTAATGTTATCAAGTTTTATGGTTTACATTACGTCTTTGGTTTATGACTAAACTTTTAGTACAGGGTGCATGCATGACAAAGGTTGGCTTGGGGATGGCAGGTAAGGAGCAGGACACGGGGGGGGGGGGGTCTTTAGCCTGAGATTAAGATACAGCACTACAAAATGGCTTAGGCCAGCCATAGACATCTCTTTTGAGCTGTATTTTTGCAAGATGGATCTGCGTGCACATTGGGGGTGGTCGATCCTGCGGAATCGAAACTACCCACATGAAAAGCTGGGTCCTTTTCTTGCTAACAAAGTTCTAACAGCGGGTTGTGTCTAATCCGTAAGAAAAATCTGTTTAATATGACCTACAGGGAAAGGAAAATTACAAAATATTTTGTATATAGGAGTATATGGTTTGTAAGGTTAGTAATTATTTTACTTGATTTATTTATTATAGGGACTTTGGAGATATTTCTATTGACTTTTCAATCTGAAGACATGATAGGCAGTAAAGGAAATGTCTCTTTTTTGGGGGTTAGTATAACCCAGCCATGGGCAAACTAAAGCCCAGGGGCCGAAACCGGCCCTTGAGTCTATGAATTCGGCCCTTTGTCACCTTGGTGACTCTCTGTCTCTCATGTGCTTATTCCCTGCAATAAGTGGAGATAATTCCTGGAGAATCATTATTTAAGTCTCTCAATGGCCGTAGTTTGCCGCAATAGAATGTTTATTTTTACTATCAAAAGCCTCTATTTATTTATTATTGTTTTTTTAATTTCCTGTCTACGAGAACAAAGGACATCTATGCTGGGCAGCCCCTACAGGCTCCTCAAATAAAAAAAAAAAACATTATAGCCCACGAGTCAAAACATTTTGCCCACCCCTGGTATAACCTGTTTTGGCAACTTTAGCATTACTTCCCCGTGACTTTCTGCCCCATTTACGCCAGTACAAATAGAGAGTCTGACTCACTCAGCAGGGAAACTGTTTGTCACCTAAAATTACAGAGGTTTTTTTTAACTCCATACAAAACTAAAAGTTTGGTCTTTGCTACGCCAGGGAATGGTTGGTTATTGCAGTCAGCATCTTGGCTTTTATTTTAGATATGATTTGTAGTTGCTGTAGAGAAGTGTGCTGTATGGTGGCTTTATGTGCTCCGAGACCTGGAGTCATGTCCAGTTTATGTTTGAAAAGTTGTTGCCTTTTTGTGCTTCTATAATTAGAGGTGAGAAAACCATGTTTTGGTCCCATATATCTGGACTGTCCATCAACGTGGAAATCTTAGTATTGGCTTTGCATTTACTTTCCCACAGTGTTGCTTTGAGTATAGGCCGCCACACATGCTCCATCGGCCATAGAACGGACATGTCCTTAAATCTCTGGCCGATGCCATTAGTTTCAATGGGGACTGGCGCCCCCATTGAAACTAATGGCCGGCACACAAAGGGTGCCCGCCGATGCTGTGAGCGATGGAGTTCAGCATCATAATGTTATCATGCTGCACTCCACTGCTGATCTGTTGGCCCCCACTCGGTACGTGTGGGGGGGCCTTAAGTCTATGGGCAACCAGTGGTTGTAGTTCATGATTAGTCGGGAACCGCAAACCTGCTGCTCCGGATTGACCTTGTAATTGTACACATAATTCGCTGAGTAGGAAGATTACTGAGGCCCTACATGATTTGATATTACACAATGTGTTGCCAAATAGAGAAAGAAAACCACAAGCAGCTTCCTCCTCTTCCTGGATGCGCTGTAGCTCGCCCAGAGCCTGCACTTCACTACATAGTTAGAATATCACCACCGGTCCGCTTATAAGGGTGATCAGTCATCTCAGAGCAAAGATTTGTACAAGTGAACTGTGCCGCCATTCGCTAATTCTTTTACTTTATGATGCTAATGCTACTAATTGCTACTGTTGGTCAGAACTGGCCATTCATACATTCGTAGCCCTGTGCAAGTTTTTTATATTTGTTCAGAAAGTTTTCAGTGTGTAACAAAATGGAGTGACAGAAGCAGTGGTAATAAATGTTGGCTGCCCAGTTTAAACCCAGCCTTAATCAGCATTTCTATATCAGTCATTGGTGAAATGAGTCAGGGAGCCCATGGGAAGTGATGAAATGGGACACATTTATGGGAAAGTGTTGGCCACAAAAGTTTCCTTTTAAATTGCATTGAAAACTTGTGTGTAGCAAGTATGGATGCAAGGGAAATGGCTATTGTGGTATCTTTAGGGCCTTCTACTCTATAAAAGTTCAGGAAATAGTGCTTAGCATTACTATTGTTTTATTGCTAATGTAGATGAAAATAGCACTCCTAGGAGTCCCCCTTTAAGTGCCATTGTGTTCTGCATTGTGGTGACATAGAGCCCTGTTTGGGTTCGGTCTAATCCCCATTCTCTTGTAGCAGCATGGAGTACCGAATGTGCATTGAAAGCTCTGAACATTCTAACACATTAGTAGTTTTGCATATGTTGTAACTTTAGCTGTGTGTGTCCCTCGTCACCAGCTTCTTGATACTCTAGCTTTAAATAGAATATGTGCCTGGGCACTGGTCTGCCACTTTCTGAAAGTTGGGAGTGTACTTTTGTTTTGTGTGTCAACTTTCTGTATATGTCATCAGTTTAAACATGACCTAGTCACTTACCCCCTGTTTAAGGGGTTATGTAATGTTCAGTCTGCAATTTGTAACTGATCTTATCTTTCAACGAGGGTCTATTGGTTGGTTGTGAACGATTTGATGTTAAGTTCACGAACAATGCAAGATAGTTTTATCATATTTAAAATTGGTTTCAAGTAGAAAAAGAAAAGTTGTGAAAGTAAGGTGCACAGGGCTTCATTGTGGTTATGGTAGTGAACCCATTGAAAGCCATTGGACCAATACACGGCCAATCAAAGGCTGCTATAATTTAGAAATGTGACAAACAACCACGTTTATTTTGTGCGATGTGGTACATGCACAGACTGGCACGCATGTTTGTAGTACAGACACTTCATTGCCCGATCAAAAAATTATCAAAAAACAAAATGTCTGCAGCCTTGCAAAAGTACATATAGAACTAAATGGTAATTAATGTGGATGGTGGCGTTTAGAGAAAACTCCGTCCTGGGGACGGTGAGCATGAGAGGCTACAGAGCATGTATGGGTGAAGGTCGTGGGCTATTTAGGTCGAACCCGAAAGGTCAGTGAAGGCCATCAGAGCAATGGTTGGGACCACAGAGTCCACTTTCCGTATGAAGGTGTAGATCTAAACCGAGACATAGACAAGTGAATAGCCTCACTACTTTGAATGGACAGTGCTGCTCCCAAGTCTTCCCAGATCGCAGGGATAAACTTAATGGAATTTTTTCCTTCAGTAACATACCTGTGTACTTAGTTTAGGGAACTTTAAGCAACTGGAAACAGTTAGGATTAGAAAATCTAGTGGACTGCTTTTTTGAGAGAATTTTGCTTGTGTTTTGGTAAACCTTACACTTCATACACGAAGAAGACCAACTGCACCAACTCCTCCACACACACATCTTCCCACGTACCTTCACATCTTTTTCCTTTCAAATCTTCATACCTTATACATTTTCCAGCATGCCTAGGCTTGTCCACATCACCACCACTTTTAAGAAGATCTAATGACAAAACATATATATTTTTTTCATTTAAATTGCATATAAAAGATGCTTTTGGTTTTATGTTTTTAAGTTTGTTTTTTGCATTGCAGATAGTCAGAGGAAATACACTATATTGACAAATAAATTGGAATTCTGCATTTACACACACACACAGACTTTAGGCTAGGGCTACACCGTGTGGTTGAAGACACTGACGTCAGCGCATCCAATGAGCGCAAGCCCCCCTTTTTCGCGCCCTTAGCGCCACGTTACTGGCTGTGCTGCATAGCGCAGCCAATAATGCTACCCCAATAAATCAATGGGCTTTTGTATGACTAACTTGCCTGGGCACGTTAGTCATATGTCAATATGATGTGTCCATTGCCTGTCAATGGACATGCCATGTGTCATGCCACTGTTGCTTTCATGTTGACGCGGAGCTCCGCATCTAAATTAAAACCATGGAGGCTGCAACTGACTGGGCGCTATTAAGAGCTGTGTAGACAGCCTTGTCAGAGCCCCATTGCCGTCAATGACCAGCTTGTACACTGGGTCAGAATCCTTGTGTTCAATGCTGGGATGTGTAGCCATAGCCTTTACCTACTTCTAAAAGTGGTTCATGAAATAAATGTTTTCTATTTGTATTTCACAGCCACTCTATTCCCCTCTACAGATCCCATTTTTAATCAAGTGAGGACCCAGGACGCCTATGTCTGTGTATACATTCAGGCAAATGGCGAGGGCACTCGCACCTCTTCAGTGGCATCACTGACATCAGGGAGGTGGAACCATTGAGAACAGTTAAGGACACTGATACAGTAGGGTGGTGCGGGCTCTGCTGGTGGAGGTACTGCAGAATTGTGAGGTCAGGGACCAAGAAGGCCTACTCCCCTGTCTTTGCTCAAATTCATTCCGAATGTTTTGCATTGGGTGTCAGGGCTCTGTGCAGGCCAATCAAGTTTCTCCGCGCCAAAACCATACATGTCGTCTTCAACACCAAACTAAATGTCCTGTGTCCTCAAGCATTAAAGGTGCCCATACACACATAGGTCCTAGATCGATGGCCGCTTCGAGCAGTGATGTCATGGTTTGCGTGTTTGCCGCCATCCATCTAGCGCCCATCTAATGCGCCCATCATGACATGTAAGGGCAGCTTAAGAGTAACTTTCAGATCAGATTGTCAGACAGGGAAATGCCATTTGTCAATTCAGAGAACACATCCAGAGTCCATTGGCAGTGTGATTTACAGCACGCATTGCATTGGATTTGGTGCAAGCCTTGGATGTGGCTGGTTGGACATGAAGCTTATTACGAAGTGTTCTTTAGCTAATCTGAGTGCCATACGAAGTTCAAGGGTCTGTAGCCTTAAGAACTCTTGTGACTTCTGAAAATGTGCACCTCGGTATGTGCTGACCCTGGGCTGTGATTTCAAAAGGCTTATCATGGTGCTGCTTAAGCTGGGCATAGACAGATTTGCGGGCAATTTAGCCACAGATCGACCAGAGCTGTGGAGTCGGAGACAATTTTGGGTACCTGGAGTCGGCAAAAATGAACCGACTCAGACTCCTACTAAATTTAAATTGGAATAAAAGTTCAAATGTCCCAATTCACAAAGTCATAATGAACGACTTCTCTGCTATAAGAATAAATGGGTGCAGTGCATAACATTACCGCAGAGCAAACACGTCACATGACCATGAAGCATACTGCACATTGACTGTATGCGTCACTACATGGGACATAATGCACAGTGATGGTGCGGCAGCGACTTCCATTGTGTTGTGTTCTTTGCAGAACTAGAGACCCTTGTATAAGTGAAGGGAATGGATCGCCAATAGTTCAAGACTGAAGCTGTAAAACATTTGAAAAACTTGATTACTTAGATTGTTAGCTTCCACTGTATACATGACTATGGGATTCAAGGGAAATCATGAATCATGCCAGTGCCCCTTCGCCCTGCCTCTTCTTGGAGCCTTCCACTGCCCTATCTTCAGCAAAAGATCAAAACACTAAAGCCGGGCACACATGGGTAGATCTGTAAAAAGGTTTGAGTACAATCAATCAATGCGCACGCTCATGGTTGATTGTACTCCATCCTGTTTACAAACCTACCTGTGTGTGCTTTCCTTCAAGCAGGATCAATAGAGCCCGCTGGAAGGAACTCAATTGAATGGGGTTCCAACATGTTGGAAAACCCAGTTGAATCTCCAATACTTTGCGTGGAGACATTAGTCTTCATGGAAAGTACTGGAACAGCTGGCTGCCAGCACTCCTCACTCGGAAGCTGTGTGAGTGAGGCAGCTTCTTCCTAGCTTGTGGTGTGTTGTGATTCACACGCTGCAAGCTGGGGAGAACAGGTCCCCATTGAACAGGAATCGATGTGCCCATGTGGTGCACATTGATTTCCGTTCAATTGATCCCCGATGAATGACAGCCTAGTGCCGAGCTTAAGGAAAAAGCAGCAGCATCTTCTGCCTGACTCCCTTTCTCTGCTTTAATTGGCCATCACAGTACAGTGTTGGTTTCCTAGTAGTGCCAGTAGTCCTGGGGTTAATGTATGTCGCCTTCCTTTCCTTCAATGGATGGATAAAATACATTAGCAATTTAAATACAGAGGAGTCGGAAGAATCAGAAACCGAGGAGTCGGAGAATTTATCAAACGACTCCACAGCCCTGAAATCGACCTCGATGTGTGCTTGCAGCGATTGATCTGCCGTGAAATCAAACTTTCGCAAACCGAATGCGCACACCTTAAATGGGGCCATAAATTGATTGGCCAAAGAATGGACATGAATATATTTTCAGATGCGTTTTGACACATCCAATGCTTTTCCAATGGATGTAATAACTCGTCTATACACACGTTGCGTTTATTTAAATGCGGGCATCAACGTTAATATTGACCTGACGCCTCTGTGTGTACGCTATACGCATCCATGGAATGTCATTGGATGCATTGCTGACATGTTAACATTTTAAACTCAGCGGAGACTAGGCCTTAGAGCGACCCAAGAAGCCTAGGTGTTTGATGTTCTATTCCTGCAGCCATGGAAGTGGTTGGAAACCCTGAATTCAGTGACTTGGAGGGATGTCCAGTTACTTTCAGAACATGGTGTATATTCAAATAAGGTGAAATCCCCTCTTAGGCTATGTTTCCACCACATTAAGGCATGTGCTGCTTTAACACATCCGCCTTATAGTGGGGGTCACGTCAGGCCGCGTCAGTGATGAGTCTCTTGCGCAGCCGCAGCAGGATTGTACTACTGTTTGAATGCAGGTAGCACACATCAAGAACCCCTACCCTTGTGTTTGTTACATGCCCAATGCATGCCTTTAGAGTGCGTTAACCCATACTTGCGTTGAAATGCAGCGCATTGGATTCTGAATGCACCTGTGGAAACCATTCCATTCAGTAGCAATAGGTGGGTTTGAACAGTGTGTTAAACGTGCCACAAAGGCAAGGATTTTACTGCAGTAGAAACATACCCTTACAGAGATGTCTACAGCTAGCCATACACCTGTCCATTTTTTTTTTTTTTTTTTTTTTTTTCCATCGAATTTGAATCATTGAATCGACCGTAAATCATTTCCTGCTATGATTGACCAATAAAAATCGATATTGAAGTAGAGATCGAACAGAAGGTGATTGAATATGTTGATTTATTTTGGTCCATCGTACTGTTTTAGCTGCCCCTCGATCGATTTCTGTTTGATGGGACTAGTGAAGTATATACAAGTACTTCAGATACACCCACCCTGACATCATTTCTGATCAAATGATTTAGAGGAATCGACCTTTTATTAGGAGCCTGTGATGGTTTCTGGGCAGAGATCAATGATAAATAAGAACAAGGACAGAGGCGCACAACCTAGTACAACAAATGGTTAAAAAATGTGG
>CM070038.1:38398249-38409651 GCA_036250615.1 Ptychadena robeensis | reverse complement strand
TGTGCCTTTGCCCGAACTGGGTTCGGGCATATCGCTAGGGAGGTTAAGCTGGCCATACACGGTTCAATATTTCTTTTAATCGATTCGTGCCTACCTGGCATGCTTGACCAAAAGTGATTGCTGGCCATACAATTTTTGCCGGCCGTACAAGTATTTGACTGGTTTTCTAGGTATTTCGATATATCGTGATCATTTGTATTAACGATTGTTATTCAAACAATTGTAAGCACATGTGCTCCATAGTACGATCGTAAATTGATCATAAACAAATCGATTACACTGTGTTATAGAGCAAGTCGACCAGCGTATGGCTAGCTTTACAGTGAGGTTTACTGGAGTCCAGCATTACCTGATGAATGATTAGTAAAGGTAGCCATACATATCGATATTTACATTCATTTGACCAAAAAATCGATCCGTTTACATCAATTGATCGGTAATCGATTCCTGCCCACATGGTTATGGATCGATCAGTGACCGGACATGTACATTTTTGTCAATCTTTCAAGTATCTGACGGGTCCTCTAGGTATTTTGATAGATTTGTATCCAATGGTAATATGGAGCATGCCCATCAAACTGAGGAAATGAATCGATCGGTTGTGAATCGATCACACTGTGTGGCGGTATAATTGATCTTTGTTCAAAAACATTTTTTATTGCGCAATCTCCTCAATCGGATTGCAAATGAATGGACCCGTCTATGGCTATCTTTATCTTTTTGACCCAGACATCCTGCCAGACACTACTGCTAGGTCTTGTAGTGTTTCAGGTTGAGCTATGCATCCTGGGGTAGGACCACAGACAGTGATTGGATATCCCAGTGCCTGTTGCCTTTTTGTCCCGGTGTGTTCACTTTTACACAACTTTGAGGAGTTGTACTATAATATAAAGCACTTGCTATGTACATCCAAATGGTCACTTTAATTGTGACTGTAGTATATGTTAATTATTGACCTGTATCTGGTCTAGGACACTCGTACCCCTCTAACAAGTGGTCTGTAAATGTTTCCTGGCTGGTATATAGCGAGCCTGCAATACACGCTGAGCGTGTGGGAGATTTGGTGGTTGAAGTCACATATTCATTCCTATGAAACTCCAGATATAAATCTCAGCTGTTTTCTCCCCCATTTCAAAAGAGCGGAGTAAGTTCAGACAAAGAACTTAAAAGCAGCCAAGTTTAAATGCTCTATTAAATTGCATGAGGGATCACCAGCCAGCCATAGTGTGCAAATACACATCAGGGTGTGCTTGGCAGGCCTTCCAGCCTGAATTCTAATGTGCATTTGCTGATGTTTTATCTCCTTATCTGGGCTGCGGACATAACTGGGGGGTCACAGCCCCCCCTGCAGGCTGAAGTTGGCCCTACCTCTACTGTATATACCAAGTGGCAGAACTGCACCTGGAGTTACTTCTTATAGCATTTTACTTTGCTTATGTTGTGTTTTGTTAGTTATTTTTATGTTTTCTAAATCGTTTTTGCATAATTAAAGTGCCATTGTATATAAAATATTTTCCCTCATTATAAATTGGGAGATTCATTATGTGTACATTCACAGCATATAAATGCTGTTTGTTGTACCTTCACACCATCCCTCATTCGTCGGCAGATATGTGAATCCTCCTTCTGTTCATATACTGTAATGTATGACAGCACTGTGCTTTTTCTTGCAGAGTGACCAACAGCTGGACTGTGCCTTGGATTTGATGAGGCGACTCCCTCCCCAACAGATCGAGAAGAACCTTAGTGACCTCATTGATCTGGTAAGAGATGTCTTCTTCTTTTTGTAACCCTCTGCTCGTAGTAAAGAAGATTATGTAAACAATGATAGCCATACTGGCTATGGCAGCCATAGATGTAACTGTTCTCTTAATTAAGGTGTCCATTAAAGCAGACTTACCACCTCTGCATCTGCCTTCTGCCCTAATCGGGCAGATCAGAGGTTACCTGGTAAAAATGCAGCAAAGTTCTGCCTCCCCAGTGATGTACTACCACAGTGCGCGCAAGGGGACATGGGAGGTTAGACGTCACTTCTTACCCATGTGCCGGTAACCAGCCATATCTGACACCAAGGGGCGGAGTGTCACCGGATTTAGATCCAGATTGGTGGAGGAAGCGAGACTGTAAGGGTATCTTTCTATAGTTATTCAGTTTCAGTGGGTGCTGGATACTTGAGCCATCATGCCATCCCTTAATTTAATTATTAATAATATTACTAATCACAGGAAAACATCTGATAAATGGCCCTAGTGGGATTTTGTAGGCACCTCATGGATCAGATTACCAATGGTTGATAGATTTAAAAGGTCTTTAATTAAATACGAGGGCCAGTTGATCTAAAAACATATACACAAAACAAATTTGATAATAAAATGCTTGTCATGAATCTATATGCAGTTGTTCATACAGTAGAACAACAACTGCATATAGATTCATGGCAAGCATTTTATTATCAATTATTTTTGTGTATATGTTTTTCTATCAACTGGTCCTCATATTTAATTAATTATAAAGACCTTTTATATCTATCAACCATTGGTAATCTGATCCATGAGGTGCCTACAAAATCCCGCTAGGGCTATTTATCAGATGTTTTCCTCTGAATAATGTTATTTATCTTTCTATAGTGCTTGGCAGGGCTTTTTTTTTTTTTTTTTTTTTTTTTTTTTACATCCACTTTAAATGATAGAAACCACACGTGGGCAGGGCATGTGCCATATAATAGAAAAAATACATTTGTCAAAAGACTTTGTATTCTGTGCTTCCTTTTTTAGATCCCAAATTCAGTTATCGTATGATGTACTTTACTGCTAAATACTTCTCCCTTTTAAAGTTATGAAGGCCGAATTTTAATTTACTAATCAATAGGCTGTTTTATCCCATTGACATTCAGTCTATGTGGGGAGGCTGCATTTAGGAGCAGAGTATAGTTGCTGTCCTGTTGCAAAAAGATGCAGGTAATTTTTCAGATTTACTAATACAGCTAAATGGGTTACCTGAAGGTTATTCCTGTCTGTTTTCCAACCTTTTTCATTTTTAAGGGCATGTGTCCACGTCCAGCGCAGGGAATCAAGGCATGTGCCAGCACATTTGCCAAGCGGATTACCCGCTGCAGTTTGCCCTCAGCTTAGGATGCACCCTTAGATATCACCCTATTGATAAAACGTGGAAAATCGGCACCCAAACAACTTCGGGTGCCGCTTACTGCCTCTGGCAGCATAGTGCGGTTTGAGGATGCGGCAGCTTAAAAAAAAGTACTGTGGATGTGCCGCTAAAAATATGCAGAGTGGACACTGTCCCATTTATTAGAATGAGAAGTAACCTCTTTGCGTTGTCCGCAGCAGGGAAAAAGCAGCAGTGGACACAAGCCCAAGATCTTGCATGAGGGTGCTGAATCTTTCACGATTTAAAAATCTATTATAAAGCACCCATTAGTTGCAAAACTCTATTTGGATTAGTTGTTCAGTTGCAGGTAGGTTGGCTTGGTTCCTCTTTGACAACCCCACCAAAGTTTATCTTCAGTTAAGCCCCCCCTAAACCATTTAGATCACTCCATACACTTTCCTATAGATTTACCAACAACTATGTAGTGCCAGGTCCTCCCTGATAGAATACATAGCGATTGGAAGGATTAGAAAGGTTCTCATATTACATGGTTTTGTTAGAAGAAAAGTTGATTGTACAGAGATTGTATAGGGGGCTTTGAAAGCACACAGGTGTTTATTGTGACCGGTTCCCTTAAACAAGGAACAAGACATCACAAGATAGCCCAGCCTGCGTTTCCTCATTAACAGAACCTCCTGATTTGCAGTTGCTGTCTTGTTCTCAGCGCCTCTAATTAGATCACATTAGGGGCCCTGCCAGTCACATGTCTTGTGACCCACACAGGCACTCGCTCTGCTGATGGACGATGAAAAACTAGGACATTCCTTTTGGATTTTAAGTAAATCTGTTCTATAATGCAGACTTCCAAGCAAGTGCCAATCTCCAAAATAGCTAGTAGCCATGATACCAGGTAGATACAAAATACTGTTGCATCCTGGACCTGACCTCATAACTATGACGGGTGGCTTTTGTAGTCAGTAGTGTGGTTCATAACTGAATAGGCAAGGGTGAAGTTGGTCTATCCATAGGTTTTCAGGATCCTGCCTAACTACCTATTTCCTCACTTGCCTCCCTACATCCTTGTCTACTTACTAACACTATTCAACCCTATCTGTTCACCTATACCTACCTCTGTATGGCATGGTTTACCTAAACGTGTCTCTATAATGCTGTCTCCCTAGCTATACATGGCTACCTTTCTATGACCTTGTCTATCTACCTACTTGTACCTGGTGGTCCTCTGTAACTCCAACCACCAACCTCTATACGCCTGATTATCGCTCTGTCTATTTTCCTACCTATACCAGATCAACTACCTAATGTTCTTTCCTGCAACCCTCAGGTGTCCCTAGGCACATTCTGCAGCTCCCAGTCACTAGCAGAACAGAGTGCATGTAGCAGAGATGTCGCATAAATATAAGTCTCAATGCCATCAACCCATATATTAGGTGTTTTTTTACTTGTAGTCTACCCAACTTTCAACATGGAAGAAAGGTTGATGAATTGTAAAACGGTTTCTGGGATTCTTTTATGGCTGTGATCACTAATAAGTGTAGTAGGAGGAGAGCGATATAGAAAGATCACAGGGCAAATGTTGAAAGGCAATACATGGAGCCATGTTTTATCCTCCTCTCTACTTCCCACCTGTCAGCCTGTGAAAGGCCTTTGCTTTCATTTTTCCTCTTGGTCTAAAGCCCAACCGGCCATCTCTGGAAGTATCTAGTTTCTGCTCTGACAAAGGCCTCAGTCTTGTAGGACTAGTGTACAAGTGGTTAACTTTAATTAAGGTTGTTCAAATAGGAGGGCAGGAGGGGGACGGCAGGTCCAGGTATGACAAGAGGAACCTTGTTCAGTAGACAAGTATCCGAATCTCATTAACTTCTTTCAATTTGTCTTCTCTTTGTGTGGGACCTGCTTGAATGTCCTCTGAAGACATTTCTTATGTTTCATTGTTCAGCTTTCTCTTTTCCTTGTCTCCGATCTCAGAATTAGCATCACTAGCCTACTCTTTTCTAACTTCCATCCTGACAGCGCTGATAGTCAATCTGTCTACTTGTTAATGTTGAACATATTCTCAAGGCCACCCAGGTTTTTAAGCTTAGCTTTCATCCACAAAATGGTGTGGAATCCTTATGTACACACCTGTTCAAAATAGAAACATGATTGTCTTATTTCATGTAGTGAAGAAGATTATCAGTATACCTATAGAAAGGACATAAAAGTATTATAGGCAAAACATTCTATTCTGGTCATAACTCAAAATTGGAGATTTCCCCTCCCATTTATACCTGGTGAGGTCTGTATTCATTTTGTAACAGGCAGAGTTTATAAAAACTCTGCCAGACATTGAAACCTCAACTGTTCACAAGTCCAAAAAGTTTTCAGTTCTTCATTAGATTGCCAAATATTGGAAAACACACACAAACAACAATCTGTTGTATAAGACCAGTTCATTGGAGTGCCTGATGGACAAAAATTATTTTGTCTTTTCCTACTCTGCTGGCTGGAGCTCTGTGCTTCCACTGAGCAGTAGCAGTAGTTAAGAAGGTAGGGAAGCTGACTGACAGCTTCCTCACCTCCAGCCCCAAAGGCTGAGCTGTATGTGAGCTGGGGAAGCTTGAGCCCAACTTTCATACAGTGAGCAGACTGCTCCCCTATCTGCATCTGCCGCTGTATGTGATTTGGGCTAAAGCTGTTCCCAGCTCACAGACAGGAACACCGAGCCAAAGGGACGATCCGCCCTTGGCCTGATCTTTCCTATACACTGCGTAATCAGCCAGTTTGGCAGAGTATTTTAGGCAAAAACATTCTATTCTGGTCACAACGGGGAGGCTAGGCTTATTGCAGGAAGAGCAAAGGCACCAGCAGGGAACGCCTTTGCATCATAAGACACAGGCATATTTGACCCCCCCCCCCCCCATTGATCTTGGGAGGGGGATTGTGTCTTATTGTATGAAAAATATGGTTTACCTCCACCCCTTCTAATATACTTGAGTATAGGCTGACCCTAATATAGTCTGAGGTGTCTTAATTTTACCTAAGAAACCTGCAAAAAGCTGAGTGACTCGAGTATAAGCGAGTGTGGGAAATGCAGCAGTACAGAGATGCACATAAAATGCTTTTGTTTCAAGGTAAGGTAACATTATATGTTAATAACACTCACTTTCTAAATTGGCACTGCAGAGTAAAGGTGGCCATACATGGGTCGACTTTTGAATCGATTGCGGCCACCCTTCTAGGGGGATCAATCAAATTTGAAGAAAGCTCAGTCGAACAGGGAACCAACATGTTGGTAAATACCTGTTCGATGGCCATTTCTTTTGGTGGGAAACTGATCCAAAGTATCAGATGGGATCGATTTGCGCAAAGTGGTGCACATCAATTCTCCCTTCAATCGACTAACGCTCAAGGGCAACATAATGACATCATCACGCTGCGCTCGAGGGTTGAACAAAAATCGACCCATGTATGCCCACCTTAAGTGCCCTTTCACACTAGCTGCATTGTATTGTGTACAAACAACTCCCACAATTATCTGATTGGTAACTTTAAACAAAAATTTGCACTTGCCTACTAATGTATACAAGGCTTAAAAGTTGCTGCCAGGCCAAAACGCGTACTGGCTATTTATTTCTTCAAGCAGGTTAGATATCTACATCAGAATTCTAGTTATTTTTCCAGTACCCCGGTACGGCCAGGGTAACAGACTCCGTTAAGGCAAGGATCAGCAGCTTGCTTGTCCTTCCTGCACTGCAGACAGCCCTGACGGAGTCACAAGGAGGCACCCACCGGGGCAGGTATCAGTGGGTGTCTTATTTGCGGGAGGTGGCTTATTTTAATGTTTTGGCCAAAAATCGGGGGTGGCTTATTTGATGGGGATGGCTTATCATAGGGAAACGGGGTAATTACAAAATTTATTAGAATGAATTTCCTAGAATAGGCCTCTAAACAGAAGTGTTTCTTCTCCTTAAACCAGTGGTTCTCAACCTGTGAGTTGATACCCCCTGTAGGATTAAATGACCATTTTACAGGGGTTGCTGTGTGCACTGGAAGCATCAGAGCTGTTGCTAGCAAGCATCGGTGCTGATGCCCACTAGCGGGGTAAGGAGTTACTCTCTCTCCTAACTTCCCACCATGCCCATCATTTGCATAGGTGGGGTGGATAAATATAAGGGAGGGGACATTCTACTTACCTGATGCGTGCCAGAAGTGATGTTGTGGATTGTCACTTTCAGTATTTGGAATGTGGAATTGACTCTCCCCATTGGCACTTTTGTGTTCCAAATACAGGAAGTGACAGTGGCGGTTCTAGAAAGGCTTAGACAAAGCGAAATACAAAAAAGATCATCGCTATTTACTTCTAAGTTTATGGAACAATTCTATGCAATCTTCTAAGCTTTGAAAAACTATTTGGGAAGGTTCTACCTGCTGAACAAATAGCAGGAGAAGCTTGTGATCCGCCTGCCCTAAAGAGACTGACAAATGTTTTCAAAACCTTTTACATTTGTGTGAACGTTTTGCTGCCCTGCCTCCTGCTACTCGTTCTCGAGAGCAGCGGACTGTGTGACAGACAAGTGCAATTCCATCTTGATTGCTGTACTTTTCCTGTGACATACAGCCATGAAGGGTTAAGTCCGTTGCCTCCTCCTCCCCTCGCTGTGCTAATTAGTCCTCTGCCCCAGACCTACACAGGGAATAGGAATGTGCGCCCAGTGCTGGCTCCGGTTAAACTCTCTGCATTCCTCTTTTATTTGGGGGCTAGAGGAAGTCGCGGAGGGCGGAGTATGCCTTTGATGTCTGTTTTTTTAGCTGCATCAGGGGCTGCCAGCCTCCTGCTCCTCTTTTGTACCTTCTAACTCATTTAAAGTGGAAACTCATTACAAAAATACTGCCGTTTATTATTCTGTTTGTAGGTTTCATTTGTTCTTGGTACAGATGCGAGCAGTGATTTCGCATTTTCACACTTGTTTACTATTGGGCTACGGGTAAATATTGGTATAACATTGGTAGGGTCCAGATCAGTGGACTCTTACCAACTTGGCCAGGACAATTTGCATTGTTAGGGTCCCCATCCACGTCCTGACTGGCAATCGACACATACGTTCGAGCACTGGGTGTTGATGTCACCAATCTGCGCTCAGGTGCCTGTTGATTGGATGGGAATCAAGGCGCACCACTTTAGGTGCCTGATTCCCAAAGGAATGACTTTCAAACAGGATTTATGGACATGTCCGTTACCTGCTTCACAGACTTGTCAAAGGCATCCATGGCTCGATTTGTTTATAGATTAGAGCGCAATCGTTGCTTGCCTCTCCGTGGAACTTCTTAGAGTGGGAAAAGGAGGAGAGGTGAAAAACTTGTAAGCGTATGTAAAAGTCGATCAGCGACCCAGATGGAGCCTGAGCAAGTCCCTCTCCCCTTCTCCTCTAGTGTTGGTAGGGGATCAGCGGACAGGGCCTATGCTCCCACTGTTTCAACAATGAAAGGGGGGGGGGGATTGTATAATATATATTATGGCACTTAACCTGAGAATAGGGGCATATAACTTTGAGCCTTTGATATCTATGAGCTACATAAAAAAGATTGAAGTAAAATGTTAAACAAGTTAACAAGTTTTGTTATTTAAAAATTATGTCTTCGCTATTCCTGTTGTAATTTTTCATTATAAAATACTTTTGCAAGTCAGTATAAATTGAAAATGTTATGTGCGGTCCTTAAGCGATGCTGAGGCCCACACTTGTGGCCCTCCATATCAACTCAGTTGCCCACCACTGGTTTATATAGAGATTTCAGGATTGTGGAGTGCTTCTCCATCACCAGCATGGCTCCGAGGTAAGTAAAAGTTTTATAGGTACTGTAAAGTGGGTCTTGCTTTTCCAAAACAAGTGTATGGATTTATTTTATCTAGTGTAGGAAAGGGTTAGTCAGTTAGTTTTTATTGTTGTGTCTGTCCACTATGGGGAGATTCGCTGAGAGAAGGTAAGGGAAAATCTTGAGATTCCTTCTCAATGGGGCAGGGAAAGCAAAAGTGAACTTTTAAATCCTAATATTTCATAATAAAAATGTAATTGGTTACCATGGCTGACCATATAAGATGATGAAGAATGCAAGGGACTAAATGGCTTGCCCATAGATGAAAGAAACATCCTTATGGATGAAGTGCATTGCGGTAGATTAAGAGGGAAGGGTTGCTGGAAGTAATTTTGTGACGGCAATGTCTTATTTCTTCTTTAGGTACCCAATCTGTGTGAAGACCTCCTGTCCTCCGTGGATCAGCCTCTAAAGATTGCTCGGGACAAGGTGGTAGGGAAGGACTATTTATTGTGCGACTATAACAGAGATGGAGATTCTTACAGGTAACCTTGCTGTGTTAAAATAGGCTGCATATTTAGAGGGAGGTGATGTCGCTTATGTATAATTTCTTCATCTTGTGAGGGGTACTGAATTCTTGAACTATCAGGTTACCCATTTCCAGGATGCCTCGGGTTATTTTTCAAGTGGCTGAATGGATCCAAATTTTTTTGTCAGCTTTGTTGAATGCAACAATGAACCCAGCTCACATACAGTCTGCACAGGGAAATGGAGCCATACAGATATCTGTGGGACTTGTAACAACTTCTCCACCTCCTTTACCCCCCACTCTGCCAGTGGAGCATGGAGCTGCAGTTGGCAGAGCAATACCATATTTTTCGGACTATAAGATGCATCGGGCCATAAGACGCACCCCATTTGTAGAGCAGAAAAACTATATTAAGTTTTCACATGAATTAGGTTAATGCAATGGATTAAATTAATGCAATATCAAATTCAGCCAGTAGATGTCACTAGCACTGTCACACGTCATCCTCCTCACTGACTGGGAGGAGGGGGCCGCAGGGGTAACGGCAGCAGATCTCCTTTCCCTCTCTGGCTGTTCCTGTGTCCATGGAAGCTGCAGAGTGATTGCAGTTTCCACAGATACGGAGAGAGGGATAGATAGAAGTTCATCGATCTCTCTCTCTCTATTGCTTATACCAGCAGGGCTTTGTTGGCATAAGCAATACAGTTCAGATGGGAGATCCGCGGGAAGTGTTGACCGTGGGTGGTCGCACATTTGGACTGTAAGATACAGGCACTTCAGTCACAGTAAAAAAAAGGGTGTTCTAGTCCGAAAAATACGGTAGTTCCCAGCATTTTTACCAGGATCAGACGCTTTGCTGTGGACATGTTTAGATTTCGTACCTTTTTATGTGCTTTTATCTGTGCTCTTTTTCCATTGTTGGTTTGTTTCCACTTTGGGGTTTGGGATATCAAAACAGTTCAAGAATCCAGTGTTGGGTGTAAAGTCTATTGAGGGCCATGGGTCCTTCATTGTAATGGCCTTGTTTATTCTGGGTACTCTGTGCAATTAACTGAGGCATGCTTAGAGTGGGAGAGATTAGCCCCACATACATGTCTTTATACTTCTCAAGAATGTTGTATGCTGGACAAGAATAAACTTAAACGGTAAGTCTCCTTATGGCTTAAATATATTTATATAGAAAGAGTTGTGAAGTCACTCTTGGTATAACATTGTTGAAAAGGAGCAATGTCACTCTTGTATAATTTGAAGAGGTGACCTCACTAGTCTCCATATATGACACATGGTTTGCAGCAATGTCACTTGTAAAACATATCTTGTATCTGGAGAATTGGTAAAGTCATTGCTGTAAAATAGAACCTTTTTACAGTAACCTGATCTCAGACTGCCAGCTTGTGGACGGTCTGCAGGAAGTTACTGTCTGTTTAGTTGCTATGGATTGGAGTTTTGTTTGTACTGTTGGCACTGCACATATAAGTAAGCAGTAAAAATCTAATCCATTCATTGTGAGCTCATAACTCCCCCACATCTCATCCTGCTATGTAATGTGTGGACGTCTCTCTTCCTGGCTCTGAGAAGCTAAACTTCACAGAAAATTTCTGTGGAGACAAACCAGATCACTGGGGACTTGTAGATCACAATCATCTCCCAAACATCAAAGAGAGAACCAAAAACACATCACCTAAAATTCATGCGGCAAAGCTGACCTGCTGTGACCTGACATTTTCATCACCTCGAATGATCTCTAACTGCATTCTTTCTGCTTCCATCTTGCCAGGTCACCGTGGAGCAATAAGTATGATCCACCCTTGGAAGATGGAGCCATGCCGTCCGCTCGTCTACGAAAGCTGGAAATTGAAGCCAACAATGCCTTCGACCAGTACCGGGATCTGTATGTTATCCCTCTACATCTTCCTTACATTTTTTTCTTTACTCTTTTTTTTTTTTTTTTTTTTTT
>CM070038.1:38378483-38396421 GCA_036250615.1 Ptychadena robeensis | reverse complement strand
CACACCAGCAAATCCACCTCTGAATGGCTGAAGAAAACCAAAATGAAGACTTTGGAGTGGTCTAGTCAGTCCTGACCTGAATCCTATTGAGATGTTGTGGCATGACCTTAAAAAGTCGGTTCATGCTAGAAAACCCTCAGATAAAGCTGAATTACAACAATTCTGCAAAGATGAGTGGGCCAAAATTCCTCCAAAACCCTGTAAAAGACTCGTTGCAAGTTATCGCAAACGCTTGATTGCAGTTATTGCTGCTAAGGGTGGCCCAACCAGTTATTAGGTTCAGGGGGCAATTGCTTTTTCACACAGGGCAGGTTTGGAGTTTTTTTTCTCCCTAAATAATAAAAATCATCATTTAAAAACTGCATTTTGTGTTTACTTGTGTTATATTTGACTATGGGTTTGATGATCAGAAACATTTTGTGACAAACATGCAAAAGAATAAGAAATCGGGAAGGGGGCAAATAGTTTTGCACACCACTGTAACTGCAAGGCTAGATTATAGTTTCTGCTTTCTGTTTAATTATGTTGTCATATATTCTGCAACTCAGGACACATGACAACATGAACACACTTTTTGCTGAAGTACAATAAATACAGTGGATATAAAAAGTCCACACTCCCCTGGTAAATGTCAGGCTCCTGTGCTGTACAAAAACGAGGCAAAGATAAATCATTTCAGAACGTTTTCCCCTCTTAATGTGACATAAACTGTACCAAATGAAAACCAAACTAAAATTTTTTAGGTGGAGGGAAGAAAAAAATTAAAATAAAATAACGTGGTTGAATAAGTGTGCACAACCATAAACTAATACTTTGTTGAAGCACCTGTTGATGTTATTACAGCACTCAGTCTTTGGGTAGCAGTCTATCCCTATGGCATATTTTGGGTAGCAGTCTATCCGTATGGCACATTTTAGGTATTAGTCTATTAGCATGGCACATTGTGACTTGCCAGATTTGCCCACTTCTCTTTGCTAAAATCCTCCCAATCTGTCAGATTGCGAGGGCATCTCCTGTGCACAGCTCTCTTCAGATCACCCCACAGATTTCCTATCGGATTAAGGCCTGGGATCTGGCTGGGCCATTCCAAAACTTTAATCCTCTTTTCGCGAAGCCATTCCTTTGAAACAGGGGGGATAATCAGATAACCCAGATAGATGAGCCGGCCAACATCCCAAATAAATATGAAAAAGGAGAACAGAATTTTTCCCCATCTAAATGATGGGAACACGGGGACTTTAGGGGCTGACTCTCAATGTATCCTTTGCTCTAGAGGTATACTATCATCATAGAAATGTATAAAGCATGAAATCCGTACATAATGTCACATGTATGCAATAGCATCTGTATATATGTAAAAATGAGAGGCTCCAAATATATCATAACAGTGCACAATAATTTTTAAAGCCATTCCTTTGTTGATTTGGATGTATGCTTTGGGTCGTTTTCATGCAAAAAGCTGAAGTTCCTCTGCATGTTTAGTTCCAAATACAATATTGGCACAAAACCTCCAGGCTTCTGCTAGAAAACTGTTCATAATCTCCCCTATGCTACAGAAGGCCCCAGTTCCAGCTGAAGAAAGACAGCCCCAAAGCATGATGCTGCCACCACCATGCTTCACTGTGGGTATGGTGTTCTTTTGGTGGTGTGCAGTAGTATAGTGGCAAGATGAAATCCTTTACAAACGATGAAGAACATCCAAGGAGAGGGTGTAAATGGAAGGTATATGTGCCTGGGCAGTCTGTATCAATACACAACAGTTTCATCAGTTGAAGCACAACTTCTCTTTCATAAGAACTCTGGAGGTCAGGCTGCACCCTGAGAGCAATTGCATTGTTTGGCATATTCAGACACCCTCTGAAGTCTGCGGTTAGTCCAAATGAACTGAGCCCAAAACTCTAACTGACTTCATCATAAACTGGTCCTGTTTATTTGTCATGGTGATGGAATGTTTCCTCTGCCGCTGGTCACATCTAAAGTGTGATTTTTTTTTTTATACTCTTCTCTGTGTTAGTCATAATGCTATTTACAGAATCCTTCTGTACAGATGCTTAAAAGCAGCTGAATGACATCTCGCATATGGAAAGGTCACTGAAAGCGCTGTGGTTTTAGAGGGGTTTTGGGGCCGACACAGATGCTTCTGCAGAGCCACCTGTAAGGGGAATATGTGGAGTACAGTATGTACTTATGGGTCCTTCCTCACTAATGTGTGACGCTTCCTCGGATGCCTGAAGGTTGGCGTCTGAACAGACTTGTAAAGCAAAAGTTTATAAGACGTCTATTGTAGGAGGTTGTGTTATAACGATTACTATTTTCCCAGTACTTGGCCATACTATTCAATAAATGGGATCTTATTAATATTTAAAATTCACGGATAGTGAAGAAGAATACAATGAACATCATATAAAATAAAAATAGTTCAGAGCACGAGCCAGATCTGGTACAGCAGAGGTCACAGGATGCCTTGAAATACCAAGATGGACACTCCCAAGCTGCCATTTGACTGGGCAGACTTTAGGGGACATCTTATTCGAGGACTATACTCGCTAAACATTGAGATGAATAAACAGAATTTGTCGTCTTGAATAACCTTCTGTGCAATATTTTACCTCCTTTCTCTCTTTATTATTTTTTTACTTTCTGTGATGTAATATTTGAAATAGAGAACACATACAAGTATGTTGAAGTCTTAAAGACTGTATTTAATATATCACTGTACCTTTTTAGAAGGCAGTCTTGGTTAACCACTATGGGTTCAGTATTTATTAATGCTGTCATATAGGTAAAGCTAAATATACCAACTTACCCATATCTTTGCGATTTGGGCTTCCTACTTGAATTGCCATATTTCTCGCATGGAGTTCAAGGGCTGGAATAAGCAGGACGGTTCAGTGTGTTCTGCCTCCATTAGGGCATGTTTCCACTTCTGCATTCTCCCGCTGTTTGAACCACAGCAAGGACCTGCAGGCAGAAAGTGGGGGGTGTGGCAAGATATCCTGTCCCCCCCACTTCCTGCCTGATCGTGTCCATGGAGAGTTAATGGGCGCGGTTAAGAATCCATTGATGGAGACATGATTTTAAACCACATCCATTCATCTCTATAGGCGCGATAAGGGAGATCCAAAACGCCATAAGCTGTGTTTCAGATCGCAGCCATAGAGATGACCCCATTAACATGTATGGACGCGATCACCGCACCACGGTTAAAACCGCTGGCGATCACGGCCGATCGCTCAAGTGGAAACAAGCTCTTACTCTGACCTACCGTGGGCAGTAGGCTTCTGACAGGAGAAGAGCTTAAACCATATTCTTGTAGGGTGTGCAGGGATGGAAAATATGGTATATTATGTGGTAGGGTATCAAGCTGGTGGGTTGTAGCCTCATCCCAATAACATATAACAAAACTAAATGGTAGGGGGGAAAAACCCTACTCAAGATGGGCCATCTCTGGGATTTTTGTTTCCCACAGATGGTTTTTTTTTTCCCCCACCATTTGGTTTTGTTATATGGTATATTGATGCTCACTAGTAGGTCCACTGCTAACTCAGAGACTAACATACAGAAACGTACTTAACGCCGGCCATCCTGAAACATGCTATTTAAATTTTCACTTGGGAGAAGGTGAGTCTCTGGCTGTCACAGCAAATAATAGTATATTGCACTTGCAATTCTGTATGTGGAATGAGCTGCCTATTAAGAATGCACAAAGTGAATGTTACCTGTTGTGACAGCCAGAGTGTCGCCCCCTTTTTGTTAAATGAAAATGTAAATAGTATGTTCCAAAGTGAGTTGCCAATGTAAAGTAAGTGTCAGTCATGTAGTCTCTAAGCTAGCAGAGGCTCTACTCATCGTGAATATCAATATATCCCTGCATACCTTTCTGGAATATGCTTTATCCTCTCAGGAGCCTACGGCCTGGGGGAGTTCAGAGTAATGTTCTGCTGCTTTTTTTTTTTTTTTTTTTTTTTTTTTTATGTATGCAGGCACATCCCCTTTGGTGTGTAAGGACATGTTTTGCTTTTTAACAGCATCTTGCTTCTTTCTACCCAATCCTCGGTTTATTGTATAAAATCTTTTTTGGTTGCGGGTTTGACGGCCCATGACTCCAGTGCTGAAAGAGTTGAGCGTGCGATGGGCAGGTCTCGCCATGTGCTTGCTGTTATGTCTGGCAGCCTGGCCGCTCTCTGGGGGATCGTGTGTGGTTTTAGACATCGTTTTAGAACATTCTTTAAATACCCACAAAAACCGTTATGTAAAAACTAGTCATTGAGGACCACATCAAACCCCATAGTCGCATGTCCCTTCTGCCATTTCTGAGGCTGTTTGTTGTTTCTAGGGATCATAAGATGCTATTTAAGGTGTTGTAGTATGTTCAGCTTGTAATGCAGAGAGGCCAGTGCTATACAAGCATTGCATGGAAAGGAGTTGTACTACCTGCAACCTGCTGTCTCACATAAAGTGCCGCTTATAATGCTACCTTAGGATAAAATTATTTACAGAGAAGGGTAACCAGGTACAGCCAGTATTTAACATGAACCTATTTTGTCATTAGGACTAAAAAGAATGCATATCCCCAATGGGATACTCAGATTTAAATGTGTTCCTTCCCTAACAAAACCTGCAAAACAGGTTTTAGTTGAAGTTCTTTTTAATTGGCAAACACATTGCATTGTGAGATTGGGGAAGGACAGATTCTCAACTTAATTGAAACAAAACCAATATTTTGAAACTGGGAATAGACCGGTATTAGACATTTACTCCACAGTCTCCTGGGAGCTTCCAACAAGGGTGTAGTAGTATAGCTAGTGGATTGAGTGCTATTTTGTAGTGGCCTAATGACAATTATTTGTCCTCATCAGGTATTTTGAAGGCGGTGTGTCCTCTGTGTACCTCTGGGATCTGGACCACGGATTCGCCGGAGTGATACTCATTAAGAAAGCTGGAGACGGTTCCAAGAAGATCAAAGGCTGTTGGGACTCCATCCATGTAGTGGAAGTGCAGGTAACATAGATTACAGATTGTCTTCTGCAAAGCCATTGATGGACAGCGGAGTATCTGCAATATCGCTGTGAACCATTAGACAATGCTCAGTTCAAATATTCCAATTAATTAAATAAATGAATTTAATTCAATTAATATTCAAACCATGGTCTTTAATAAGTCTGTTGGAAACCATGTTCTATGCTAAAGTCTTACTGCCTACTTATAGCACCATGAGTGGGATGGGTTCTAGTGCAGTAAATTGTTCAACCTGAACTGTGTAGCGGCTTCGAAAACTGGAATTGTTATTTAGGTTGAAGTAAAAGGATATGTAAAAGTAAAAATCTTTTTAATGTACAGCACTGTACTGCCATAGTGTAAGCTGATGTTTAAAACTAAGAAAAAGTAATAAATAGTTGTCTGTATGCTGTTAAAGTGATATCAGTGGCTAAAAGGGCCCTCAGTAGGTTTATGGGGCCTAGGCACAGATCACATAGTAAAAAGAGGCCAGCATGAGGGGTGGGTGATTAGGTTGTGTTGGGTTGAGGTGCAGTGTAGGTTAAGCAAGGAGTGATCTCTTCGGCCGTGTGGTTACCAGGATGATGTCATCTCTAACCCGGAAGTGATTTCATCCTGGTAACCACATGGCTGAAGAGATCACTCCTTGCTAAGCCTGCACTGTACCCCCTTATCTTTTTTATATCGTACCCATAATTTTATAAACACTTGCCTTTCAGTTAAATATATTGATTCTCTCTATTGCTCTGTTCTGGCAGAGCTCAGTCACACCCCTTAACGAAACAGTAGGGTTATATCTGACAATCACTGTTCCTGATGTTTAGCAAGTGATTTTGGGGGGATTCTGGTGCCTCTTGGCAGGGCATGACTTTTGTCACTTTTTTTGGCAAGGTGCTTAGTGTAATGTCTACCTGACTTTATTATACTACTTACAGTTCCAGTCATAAGAAAACATTCTCTCCCTAATTACAGGAAAAGTCAAGTGGCCGCACTGCCCATTACAAACTGACCTCTACTGTGATGCTGTGGCTGCAAACCAACAAAACCGGCTCTGGCACTATGAACCTTGGGGGAAGCCTCACCAGACAGGTAGGTTTGGCCAATATCATGTCCAAATCTTTAATCTGCTGCCATTTTACAATCTCACCTAAATGTTATCACTTTCAGATGGAAAAGGATGAAACTGTGAGTGACTCTTCCCCACACATAGCAAATATTGGACGGCTGGTAGAGGTAGGTGCTTCTCCCAATCTTTCCTTGGCACACAGGAAAAATAAATAATTGGATATGTTGATGTCACATTTTGTTATTGGGTTGTGTACTGACCACACACACTGTTTGTTCCAGGAACAAATCAAATCGTTAAAATAAAAATAATATAAAATAAATAAAAATAATATAAAATAAAAATCGTTCTTGGTTAGTTGTTTCTTAGCTGTTGCATGTGACCTTGGGGAGGGCGGCTGTTGGGGGGTGAATCCCTGTGCAGACCGCATTGTATCTTGTGTTTTCTGCTAGTCCTCTGAGGTTTCAGCGGCTAAGTTCTGCAGTGGTCTGACATGATAGGGGCTAAAAATAAGGATGGGTCTTGCTTAGTCTTTAAGGTACTGTGATGTCACTTCTGGGTGATGATACATCCTCAATAAAAGTTAATGGCAGACTGGGCTCATAGGAAATGAGCAGAATGACATAACGTTTGCTCTCTAAAGCTGGCCATACACCTTTTAGATCTGTCACATATCCTTTAGATCCATCAACATTTATGTAGGATAGGGTCCTCTGTGACTTGATTGTTTAGAAAGTCCCTCATATTGCATAGCTTTGGTAAAACAAAAGGAGATCTGATTGAATTCTGACAGAGAAATCTAAAGGTGTATGGGGACCTTTAGGAGAATTGCTAGTTGTGGACTGAACTGTGTGTGGAGGGGTTGAAAAAGCAAGACTGCTAGCCCAACTGCTAAAAGGGTTCTTTGCATATTTTGTTGACCATTGCATCTAAATTATCATTTAAATTTTTTTAAGGACATGGAGAACAAGATCAGGAGCACCCTGAATGAGATCTACTTTGGAAAAACCAAGGACATAGTCAACGGACTGAGGTAACACCAGCACTTCCTGTGACATACACTTGTTGTGGCCATAAATCTAGGGATCCCACTCTGTCTTCAGTCCTCTATGCCAATCATACAGAGCTGGACAAATCTTAGCCCAGTCACCGCAGTGCTGGACACAATGTACATGAAGAATACATTGCTCTCTATGGGGTCATGTGTTTCCTGGTCCTGCAAAACATGAGTGGGATGCTGAACTTAACTGGTTTATGTTCCACAAATCTCCACTTAAGCCAAAGCTGTTTATCTTCAATTTGTGTATGCAGCAAGGAAGGGTTCACATTTTTCTGTCCAAGTATCCAGTATGATTTCTACACACTAATTGACCCCCATCCAGACACCCCCCCCCCCCTCAAAAAAAACCTATAGAGCTTTCAATAATCTGCTGTCTGCCATTCCTTACCATGCAAACACAAGATTAATGAATTCTGGCTGAGGGTGGACACTAACTGTCAGTACGACTGTACAGCAGTCCTACATCTGTGAACACCGTTTCTACCATACCCTAAAGACCACACATTTTCTGCCTACCTCACCTTCAGCAACTGGGTAGCATAAAGATACCCATACACATGTTGATGAGATGGATGACCCATTCGAGTGACATCACCGCACTGGAAAGGATGAAAATTTAGTTGCACCAATTTAGGTGCTCTATTCCCGTTCGATACTTTGGAGTGGCAGACAAAAAGGGATTTACAGACATGTGCGTTCCCTGTTCGACCGACCTATCTTTAAGGAGGATCGATTGATCCCGCTCAAAGACGGGGGTTGCCACGTTTGATGGCTGCAAACATGCACAGCGTCAAATCATCGCCCAAAGCCGCCATTTATCGAGTGGCTATCTACATGTGTATGGGGACCTTTAGATTCTAATCCTAGCTGCAAGGTCAAGCTAAGGCCTGTGGAGACTATCCAGGGAACTACTCTTAGATTTGTCCAACCCTGCTCATGTCTTTTGTTTCCCCCTCCCTGTGCGCTGTCCTGTCTCATTCCATCTTCTCTCTCTCTTTCCTGCTGGAATCTCACATATAGATCTATAGATGCAATCCCTGACAACGTTAAGTTTAGACAACTCCAACGAGAGCTGTCTCAAGTGCTGACACAGCGGCAGATCTACCTACAGCCCGATAACTAGACCAGGTACCCACTGTGTGCCCATCAGCACTGCCCCGTTATCAGCTGGCAGTGCCTGCATGCTGTGCCTCCAGGAGTTCCGGTCACAGCAGTGCTGCCTGCTGCATGGCTCCGGTATCCCTTTGGCATCACTGAGCCGCTTCCATATTGCATGCAGGTTTTCCACTGGCCACAAGCCTCTAATTAGGTCAGGTCTTGGTGTGTGGAGTTTGGCATGGTTCATGATATTCTACAGTGTACACAAGGTTGGACCTACAGAGTACATACAGGTTTAAAAAGTAAGTTCATGCAAAATCGTTTTTTCAGTTGTGGGTCAATGCAGATAAAGTGGGGTGTGCTGCCTCCTCCCCACAGGTGTCAGTCTCTTGTTCTGATCCCATCAAATTAAAGATTTAGGTGCTGATGCATCACCCACAAATGAAAACGTAAACTTTCTACAGGAAGAAAATGCTGCGTGTCTCGCCAGCAGGGACAAGCCGATGTGTAAGAATGTTTGTGTTGCCTCAGCAGCCAATCAATTTCATATTTTAATGCTTCTTGTATAATCAAAGAAAGATTACTGCGAGTAGCACGGCCGCTTTGTTCCTAGATGTGGAGGGGAAGTGTAAGGGGTGTGAGGATATTACGTATGCATGGAGTGACTAACACACGAGTGGAGTTTACTGAGAAGCATGTCATCTAACTACATGTACTAAGAGGGTGCAGCGTATTCATTCTGACGCTTTCACGGTTATAGAGGAGTGCGTATAACTATGAACCTTAAATCTCTAAACCACCATACACCTTTGCACCATAGAAGCTTACGCTCTAATATTCAACCATTTTAATTTTTTTCTCTCTGCCACTAAACTGAAAATATAGTTTTGATCGCTAGGGGCAGAAATACATTCAGTGGGTAGTTTTATGCTTTAGCGCAGTACTGTTAGGCTAGATTAAGGTGGTGCAGCCCGGGGAAACGACCAGACGCTCCTGCAGCAGCCCAAGAATCGACCTGTCTCGAGCACCTGCAAACTTGTGAAAGGTCGGTTGCGCTTATAGCTTGTTTACTGGACTGTTAAGAACCTAACCGCCTGTGTAAACAGGCCCTATCTACTTCAAGAGCTTCCTGATCATGTGACAAAAATGAAGGCATTCTCGATCCATATTCATATAGGGGCTGCAGAAGAGGTGCACACCTAGAAACTCATTGTCCTAAAGATTTGCTTAACTTCCTGGGCGTTGTGTTTTCAAAAAGCGTGCCACGGGTGATTTTCTGTCATCCCGAAGGTGCCAAACGTATCCCCGTGGTGTGCTCTAAACAAAAGTGCCCCTCCATTTACATGGAGGTCAATGGCGCCACCTACCCTTCATACCTGACGTCATTGGGGCTGACCCGAAAGCATAGGTAGGTATGCCATTTACCGATGGAATTCAGCGGACAGGTGAGTTTTCTTATAGTTTTCTCGGGGTGGGTTTTACCAGCTGAGACACTCATCCCGAGATAACTCGGCAGAACACCTAGGAGGTTCATTTGCCACCAAGCACAGATATATCAGTTTAGGGTGGAACAATGCTTTAATCTTTCATCCATTTCCTTATGCCTACTTATTTGGCATCTTCTAACTAGTTGATCGTGCCGTTTGTAGTTGATTGCTCAGTTTAAAAAAAAAACAAAAAAAAACAGCTACTTGTGCCATAGGTCACCCTACCGTATCTGCATGTCGGTTTTACTAAAAAATATTGATCATCATATAACACCTGATGGCTGTATCTGGGAATTCTGCCACTGGGAAACATGTCCTCTTATTGGCATTGGATTGGCACACTCTGCCGGAGACCACTGTCCTCCACACATGTAGGTCCTCCACACATTCTGCTGAATCATAGTCCGGAAAATGGTGACAAAGTAAAGCCATGTATACGTCTAGCGGAACAAAGCCCCACAGCTTAGTGCCAACTCCTGCCACATCGGCGGGAGAACGCCCTATTGGTTTAGCAGAGCGAAGATGCGGAAAAACTGCCTGAACTGCATTGGGTGCTGGTTTTCTTGTGTCTTGGAGACACTTTATCTTCAATGGAGGTGTCTCCGGCGGCACTGCATGTGGCGTCTGCAGCTTCAAATCAGCATTTGTGGCGTAGCGTTTAAATAGCGCAGAGTGGACACTATCCCATTCATTAGAATAGGACGTGTCCTGTCTGCAGCAGTGGACACTGTCCCTTTAACCGCCCTAGCAGTCGGGAAGGCACCATCTCGTCCAGTGCTCCTACTCCTTCTATAGCACTGGATGAGGTGGTGCCGTCCAGTACACATCGGGGCTTCGGGGGCGCAGTCTATGTTGCACTTTTAGTACAGAAATCTGGACCTCAGCAGTGCGCTAGGGAGGTTAAAGTATTTACTTGTTTTGTGTTTTCCTTTAGTAAAAGTACTAAAGTAAAAAGTGGAAAAACATTTTTTCTTCACAATCCGTCCCTATCTCCAAACCACACATCCCCCATTACACGTGATGACCCCGATCACTGAGACCCGAAGTACCTACAAGCATCCACCCCCCCAAAGCCTCATCTAACTGCAGGTTTCATTAACCCGATTTAGCTCATGCTAAACGACCAGGAGGTTAATCAATTCACTGACATTTTAAATAGGTTGTTTTTCACCCTTTACAATCGCTAGGAACCTATTAACTAAAAGTTAAAGTAAAGTATATCCCTTATGATCCCTCTACCAATCCCATAGGACCTGGTTTATGGCACTTTCATTCTGGTATGCTACATATGTCTGCTGCAGCCCAGGAGTACAGTGGGCATAGAAAATGGCCAGAAATGATTGGCCACTTTCTAGTAATAGCGCCCATTTGATGACCACGGCGAGATCTGCAGCGATAAGGTCACTGATCATCAGAAGTCTATGGGGGAGCGGCTGCGGAGTTCAGCTAAGCCTGTCCCTATGCTCCGAACACATACTTGGCAGTCACAATCTACCTTTTGCAATTTTCTCTTTTTGTAATTATAATTTTTTGTTCTTTCCCTCTAGGTCCGTTCAGACATTTGCAGACAAGTCAAAACAGGAGGCTTTGAAGATTGACTTAGTGGAGGCTTTGAAGAGAAAACAGCAAAGTTAAATGTTTCCCTCTCCACACCCCCCACGCCCTTTTTCATTTCTTACAGAATCGTCACCCCACCCCCATCCCTGTCCGTCATTGTCTTTATTTTTTATTTTTTCTTGTTAAGTCTGCAGCCCATACATAGCCATTTAGCGCAGTCCACTCCTGTTAAATAAAGTTGTATGAATCTTTAAAAGTCTAGGGGGGTCTTTTACTGCAGCGTCACCCCCTCCCCTGCCTCACTTTTTGTGCTAACCCCCTTCCACTTGCAGAAAGGCCCCTCCCCTGCGGATCTTCCTAAACAGGATTGGCCAACTTGTGGCTTGCCGTCAGACTGCCAGGGAACACTGGGACTCTTAGTTCATCGCTTTGTGGCAGGCTGCTAGTTGCCCACACCTTCTGTATACTGCACATACTGTTTAACTCCCAGAGCGCCAGCACCCGGTACCTCTCTGAAGATGGTTGACTTTTGAATGGTGGAAGTGAAGACTCGATCACTGGAAGAACAGATCCCTCTGACCCAGTCTCTCTTTATGATTTATTATTTTCCTGGTGACTCTCTGGGAACTGCTTTAGTTTTTTTTTTTCTTTTGTTATATATATTTTTTTGTAAAGCTTTAAGTCTTCTTTAAGAGCCTTCCTATACTAACAATAAAATGATTGGAAATACCTGGCCCAGGTGTTGGCTTATGTGGAAAAGGGAACCGTTCCTGTGTAATGGGGATCCAGAGTCATGTTAGGGACCATCGGCTGAAGACCATCCATATACCAGCCAATGACTTTCAGACTGTGGATGATTGCATATTTGTAAAGGAACTGCGTATCATACATTTTTGCCTGTGACCTCATTGGGGAGATTTTCCCTCACTTCCAATTCTTGTAACGCCTATCTTTTAAAAGGGTCATAATGAACAGAAATGCACAGACTGGGACAAATACTTCCTCTCCCATTTTATAATTAATATTTTTTGTCTTTTCCCCAACAAAGTATTGATTTGAATTCAGGCTGTTGAACTATTATGAATACCAGGAGCGATGCAAGCCTTGGAGAAATTGTAAACCCAGTTTTTACTAAATTTTAGCTGAACATTAATGTGTAATTGGCTACAAATTTTCTAAAAGCGTTTGTGTCTCTTGATCCCAGCTCTGCACACATACCCTGGAGAATGATTCCTAAGGGGCTACTGCAGGGGTGGGCAAACTAAGGCCCAGGGCCAGATCCGGCCTGTTTAGCTTTTTTTTCAGGCACCTTGTCGCCTTGTTGAAAAGATTGAGTGCACATAATGCCTTGGTGTCAAAACATCTTGGGGATGATGCAGTGATGTGATCATGACACTGTGGGCGCATCCTCAAGGTTAAAACTGACAGTCTCTAGGAATTATCTCTGCTCATTGCAGTGAATAAGCATTTCTTTGTAAGTGCAGGAACATTAAGAGAACATTGCTGTCACAATTAATCTATTAAACATCACCACATCATAAGTTGAAATTGGCACACATATGGTGGGTTGGCCATTACAGGCTCTTGGTCCCACCCCTTTTATCAAATTTAAGAAGCCAATGTAGCCCGGGAGTCAAAAAGTTTGCCCACCCCTGGGATACCATCTTACAATAGGAAATAAGTGCCGCTGCAATCTTTAAAGTTAAAAGGATATTGTACAGTGTGGACGGGGAACCTCAACGATGCTTATTCTGTTTGCTACAAATTTGAAAGTGATTGCATGCTAGACCTTAGCAGTCCTCTGTGATGACACCATTCAATTTACGGAATTACAAAAAATGCTTGCTGATTGATGACATCATGTAAACTGAACATTCACACAGTTATTTTCCTTCCAAACTGCCTCTTATCTATGCAATGGTGATGAAGTGAGAGGGGAGGCGTTTTGTAGCTCAGATCTGAGCAGCAAAGACAGTGTGCCCTAAGACTGCTCTAGCGTGGAAACACTAGGGGGGGGGGGGGGGGGGGTTCCAGGGTGACACTTGGTAGTTGGTCTAAAGGGGCGCAGATTTTGCTGCAGGTGGTTGGCCGCCCAGCAGCTTTGAATGAGAAGCGCCATGTCACAAACTGCATGCCGTTTGGCTATGCGCCAAGCTCCCTCCGTTATCACGTCATGATGCATTAGGGCCATGCGTTAAGGCATGCGCTACTGACATCACTTTTTTTTTCTTTGAAAACAGTCCATTACACAATACATACCCTTGCGTTGGGCTGTGTTTCGTTAATGTCGACACGGCTCTGTGTTGACACAACGCAGCCCAACACATCACATGAACGCATGTGGACACGATTGAATTTAACTTAATGCGTCAACATACTGTAAGTCTTTACAAGGTTGTCACACACTGCTGCTGGTATTTTGGCTCATTCCTCCATGCAGATCTCCTCTAGAGCAGTGATGTTTTTGGGGTTGCTGCTGGACAACACGGATTTTGAACTCCCTCCACAGGTTTTCTATGGAGTTGAGATCTGGAGACTGGCTGGCCGCTCCAGGACCTTGAAATGCTTCTTACTAAGCCACTACTTCGTTGCCCAGGCGGTGTGTTCGGTATCATTGTGCTGAAAGACCCAGCCATGTTTCATCTACCGTGACCTTGCTGATGAGGTTTTCACTCAAAAACTCATGGTACATGGCCCCACTTATTATTTCTTTTACACGGATCAGTTGTCCTGGTCCCTTTGCAGAAAAACATGCTTCACAGTTGGTATGGTGTTCTTTGGATGCACCTTGGTATTCTTTCTCCTTCAAACACGACAAGTTGAGTTTTCTACTTTGGTTTCATCTCACTATATGACATCCTCCCAATCCTCTTCTGGATCATCCAAATGCTCTCTAGCAAACTTCGGACAGGTACGGACATGTACTGGCTTAAGCAGGGGGACAGGTCTGGCACTGCAGGATTTGAGTCCCTAGTGGCGTAGTGTTACTAATGGTAGCCTTTGTTACTTTGGTCCCAGGTCATTCACTAGGTCCTCCGTGTGGTTCTGGCATATTTGTTCATTGTTCCTGTGATCATTTTGAGCCCACGGTGTAAGATCTTGCGTGGAGACCAGATCGAGGTAGATAATCCGTTGTCTTGTATGTCTTCCATTTTCTCCCACAGTTGATTTCTTCGCAGCAACAGTGTGTGAAAGTCTTGTGAAGACTTACAGAAGATGTCTGACCTGTCATTGCCAACAGAGGGGATATAACAAAGTATTGAGATGAACTTTTCATATTGACCAATGCAGTCAATAACGGCATTTGTGTTGCCTACCTGGTGGTAGCTATAAAGAAAATTGAGATTTATTTGTAAAATGTGGACAGTTTTAGGGGTAGAGGGCCAGAGCGTTATCAAGAATGGTGGGGTCCCCATGTGTTAAATTATCCCAGATGGTTCCTGCCTTTCATTGGTAAAGGGATAAACTGCTGCCCTCTTGTGGTCAATGTGAGAACTTTATATAAAGGCTGATGTCTAATTGCACAACGTCCTCTTCTCAGCAAGACAAACCATACATACCGTATATGCCGGCGTATAAGACGACTTTTCAGTACTTTAAAATCCTCCCCAAAGTCGTCCTTATACGCCGGGGTCTGCAAGGCTGTGGGGTGCAGGGGACCATCGCTGGAAGCCTTACGTCTGTACTATTCCTGCTGCCTGAATCTGCCACGCTGACTATGATCATTGTATCAGAGCAGAGCAAGGAAGAACAGGGGCAGTGTGCCATGGTACATGATGCTATGCAATTGATTACGGAGAACACAGGCCAGTGTTACGCTGTTTTAACATCGTTTGACATATCATGAGCAGAAACAAAAACCATTGGTAGTTATCATGTATGAAAAAACTTCTTCGAGGGTCAGTCCATTCCTCACACTACTACTACTTACAACAACAGACCGCCGGGTAGTCTTATACGGGCAAAAGTATTAACACAACTAACTATAGTTGTAACTGTAAAGTTGGGGGGGGTCGTCTTATACGCCCAGTCGTCTTATACGCCGGCATATACGGTAGTATAAAAAAAATACACAAAACAGACAGTAGATGCTTCCTTGTTTTAATAAGCTTTAGTCCGTTGAACAAAAAAAATTGTCCTATTTAAAAACAGCAGCATGGGATTCTTTTCAGGTCCCAAAACATAAAATCGCTCTCTATCCCTTACAAATAAATTACACAGTAAATGACACCGTAAACTGCTCCTCGACTGTTGATGTAAATGTACACAATCAACAGCAATTTTCCCTTTTTTTTGCAATTTGGCACAGTAACCAAAATAACACCCTCATATCGCAAAACAATTCTGTTAATTAAAAGTGTCTAAAAATATAAATTTTTATAAAATAAAGTCTTATTCCCTTAAAATATCTAGTATGTGAGTAGGGAAGGGTTAAATAGATTGTGCAGGGATGATAGGTGCTCTTTCTGCTCACTTAGCATAGCTTACACCTACCAGCTCACTGATTATCACTAGAGCACCACAAGTTTCTTAGGCCTCATCTACAAGTGCTGTAAGGGGGGCTGGGGTTTGGGGGAGCACCTTTCTGATAACTGTTTAGTAATTTGCATGTGCACAGTTACTTAAAGCCATCATCGAATTTACACAAGAGCATCAAAAGTTGTCTGAACCCTAAAGTGCTGAACCCAACAGGTTCTATGGGGAGATGTAGATCTGTATATAGATGATTAAATATAATGCAGCCATTGGCTGTGCTATTAAAGTATAGATATAGCTGTTGCCCAATTTTTCTTTTTGTTGGATTATGTTTGCAATAATTAGAACCCAGCTTCTGATCAGGTTTCATTACTGACAGAGGGGCCCATTGAACGAATCATTTCAGGTTAGGACGTGATGGGAAGAAAATGATCTTCCCCAAAATATAAATTGCTGTATAGACTCGGGTATAAGCAGAGGAACCTAGTTTTATCTACAAAAACTGGGAAAACTCACTGACTCAAGTATAAGCTTAGGGGGGCAAGGCAGCAGATACTAGCAAAGTCAGAAAGTGGAGTTTTCAGAATCTGAAAATTTCACCATCTTTAGTAAAAATTTACAATATGACCACAAGATGGCGCTGCCGCTCAAGTTTACATTTCACCAGCGGAGTCCAGCCCAGGAATGCGGCAGATAGAATAAAGAATATAGAAAAAAGGAAGCCAGGAACAGCGAGCCTCCTTGTAGCTATGGACCCCATAGTGGCTGCCATGGTGGTTCTTATGCCACTGGGCACATTTATTGCCTGCACTGGAGCCAGCGTTCTGAGATAGTTTCCTACCCTTACAAACGGCAGCTGCAGCAGAAGAGGGAGACAGCAGTCATCGGGCCACCCACAGAGGCTGCTGGGAGACCAGTGACCACCCGGACCGGTAAGTGGAACCATGACCCAAGTATAAGCCATGTGGGGCTTTTTAAGCCTGTTTTGAGCTGAAAACCTCGGCTTATATTCGAGTATATGCAGTAATTTTTAGGAGAGGAATGATGCAACCTCTCTTTTTATTGTGGGGTTTTCTGTTACAGGTTCTCTCTGAGTGCTTAAAAGGTTGTCCCGGGAACAGGAAGTGCTAGGATATCTCTAGCACATTCCGGAAAGCCGTAATACCTAAGAGACTTCTAACCTTTCCCCTTTCTTTCCAATAATAAAATAAGATTAAAAAATATTCAAGGTTTGCATTGAATGAGCTAAAAGCCACCAAATGGTCCTCGTTCTGTACACAGAAAGATTTCACGAGAACCTCTACACATGTCAAGTCTAATAAATGTCAGTTGTTGTGGGGGAATTAGAACCTAACGCTATAGCTCCCAGCGATGAGCCGGCAATAATGAGGCCCATCCTTTCAAAGATTCCACATGCCTGTAATACATCTTCAAGGTGTTGGAAAGCACCTGATTGGAAGATGAGTAGTGCGGCCAGGCATAAGTGATGACCTTCATTTGTCCGGGTTGCCATGCAGGAGGGGTTCCCTTTCTTGCCACTCACCAACATCTGACCGCTTGGCACCAAATACGAAGAACTGGAAGATAATCTGCACTGGAGTCAGGAAAAGTAACGTTACCAGGTATCAACATTCTATTCATCACAGCATGCAATGTACCAGAGAAATAAAACAAGCACAAAGAGTTTGCCCAGATAAATGTTCAGCATAAAGGATACAATGAAGTCCAGGGTCATGACACCCAGACTGCCGATCAGCCATGGTAGGTGGTGTTCAATGTAATTGGCTTCTGCCTGTCCCTTGTCAGGGTTCTTCAGGAGGATGCTGAGGCCATAGGTCAAGTTACCCACAATTACCATACAGAAGAGAGATAGCGCCAGACCTTCTGTAGACCGTCTCTTAAACTGGGAAGACAAGGGAAAGCCAATCAAAGCAGTGAAATATCTACAGGCTACACACAGTGGTCCTTTTTTGTACTCACATCAAGCAAACTTCTCTTCTACGTGCATCACTCCTTGCTGGAAAAAATAAGGGTGATTTTCCTGACCCTTAGCATGGCAGGTTAGTTATGGTTCAGCTCAACCCCTTCTTACTGTTTATGGGTCAGTTCCACCCCTTCTTACTGGTTATGGTCAGTTCCACCCCTTCTTACTGGTTATGGTCAGCTCCACCCCCTCTTACTGGTTATGGGTCAGCT
>CM070038.1:38362368-38377286 GCA_036250615.1 Ptychadena robeensis | reverse complement strand
CGCATTCCGGGCAAGTGAAACACGAAAGATCGTGCCGGAATCGCATGCAGCCCACCTGTTCCAATCTCAGGTCCGATCGTCAGGGGCCAACAACGATCCAACAGAGAACCAACATGGTTGGTTTCTGATCCGATTTGCACAGATCAGGGGGAGTTGCCTTGTGATGAGGTGGACAATGGAACGGAATCGTCCCGGAATCCGCTTGGACAAGTGGTATGCCAGCGATGGATACTTTAATTGGCCGATTGAGTCACACCTGCGATTCCCGGCAGAATCACCGGAATCGACGGCGGGTGGATCGACTGGGTCATGGAATTCCGACACGTGTATGTATGGTCGCTTACCACGCTGCCGCCTGGTAAACAATGGGTCGGTAATGGCTTAAAAAGGTAAGCTTCCACCCACTGAAGTTTTGAAAGATGTTCTGCCCCCCCCACTTCCTGCCGTGCAGCGATCCTTATCGCAAGTGACAGTGGGGGATTGCTAGGTGCACCGCGCAGCAATTGGAATCGTGGCAGAACACGCCACGACAAGCCCTTAACGAGAGTTTTAGGTTGTTTATACTAAGCATGGGACACCTTGAGCTGGATGATCATGAAGATCTCTAACTTCATCTGCTCGATGTTAAATGATAGAATGTAGTTTGTTGCAGATGATTCCAGAAGGGAGGGAAGGGTCTATACCTGGTATAGTCACCTGAGCAAATCCCAGGATGATTCCTGAAGGGAGGGGCTACACCTGGTATCAAAATCTATACAAAGCACATAACTGGGAGTAAATGAGAGTGTCTACAACTGCTCTAATCATGTAAAGTATTCTGAAGGGAGGGTTCTACTCTGAATGGTGACTAGGGTCACACAGGTCCATTCCTGAACAATTGATCACCATGCCACTCCATTGTTATTGATCGAGCGGGTATGCACCCTTGTATGGGGATCCTTTAACAAAGCCCAGTGGAAGATACAACATAGCATCTTCAAGGGGATTCACTTGCTGTTATCACCCAAACAAAGCCCAGTGTTCTTATAGGAAAAACTGCAGTATTTGCATCCTTTCAGAACAAGCTATAAGTGGTCCTCAATGAGATTCAGAATTAGTTTTGCAATCTGCCAGCAAACGTAAAATTGTATACATTTCAGTGAGCAGCTCTAGTAGTTAATGCTAAGTGAGTATTTGGCAAAAACAGGATTCCTATTGCATGAAAAGGTCTAAAGTCTAACTTTTTTCTCTTACTTTACAAAATTAGTAGGCCAAATCATACACATTTCTGGGTCACTTCCATAAAGGTTGCCTTATTGCACCAAAATATGACATTTTAAAAAAATGTATTAAAAGGAGCTGTAGAATATTTAAAAAATGTTAAATTATAAAAGGGTTATGTAGTTTAAATGTGGATGTACTCTACATCACTGCATTACTGTTTGCTAGCTACATATACATTTCTAGGAACATGCAGATCAGACAAGTGACATAGCCGTAGGAGATGTGCTCTGACAAATATTGAATTACTGTCTGCTTCACAATCCACACACATAAATCCACACAGTTTAGTGAGTGTAATCGCATCACAGGTCTCCTCATAGTACGATGTATTGGTTGATATACTGTAACAGTTCCAGCTGTCTATTGGTTGGATGCTCTGTGATTGCAGGAACGTGACTGGCAAGATAATCTGACTTATATATACTGTATATATATATATATATATATATATATATATATATATATATATATATATATATGTCTGACAGACCTTTGTGCCTCAGGGTATGTTTCCACTGCATTTTGGTCAAAATGGACAGTATGGTCCATGGTCAATGATATGTCAAAATGTCTACATTAGCATTCAAATTGTATGCAAACTGAAACTGAGCTTTTCTTGACTGGCTCAGATTCAGTCTGTATATTACTTACTACTAATGTAAACATTTAGGCATGTCATGGATCATGTCTAATTAATAGCCTAACCTGGTATGCAGAAAAAAATGAATATCCACCTATATGGTTACTAACTATGGTAGAGGAGCAAAGGAACAAATACATGTTATAACAACATAACACATTATGGAGGGCCCAACAACATTCATGAGCATTAATATAGTCACCATCTCCCACCCACAACACTTTCCTCAAGTTTTTGGAGTATCTGTGGGGATCCGCACCTATCATTCAGGAGGATTAAGAGTTAGGGCTCTGTCTAAGGGTCCCCATACATGTAAAGAGCGGCAGCGTATCGCAGGTGCCCACAAAGGGGCACATGGGGCGTCAACAAAACTTGGTCAACCAGAGAAAGGACATGTCTGTAAATCTCTGGCCGATGCCATTAGCTTGAATGGGGAGTGGCGTCCCCGTTCAAACTAACAGCCGGAATCACGTTGGTATCCAAAGCTTACCTGTTGGTCCCCACTCGCTACGTGTGTGGAGACCTTTAGTGATCCTTGACTAATGACACCTAAACTTAGTACTGTCTACATCTAGCCATATACAGTATATTTCGCAGTATTTCTGCCAGCTAACATTAACATACACTCTTATATAAGAGCATAATTTATTAAATTACAATTTGAACAGTGGGAGTTTGACACTCACATTTGTGATGATCTGTGGAAGTCTAGATGCGAGGTAGAACATAGAGGACACTGACCCGATTACAATTCCAATGATCTCCTGAGTATTGAATGGCTAGAAGACAAACAAAACAAAATTGACATTATAGTCATGATGAAACAGCTGCAAATACATCTATTTGAGAGACTGAAGAATGGAATTCTGAATTCTTGGTGAGGCTGCAAAGCCCAATGTCTGTGGATGGGGCAACAGTGAACTGAAAGGAAGGGGCAGATATGGTAACAACTACTACCAAACATAGGGATGTTGGTGGGCAGGTACCTTTTAAAGCAGGAAAATGTATGTTATTACAAAGAGGACCTGTTGTAGGTGTTTGTAGACAGCAATACAATACATTTTGAATCTCCATAATATACACACCTCAGTATCAGAGCTGTCATCCACAAGCAAGCGTCGTCCACCAGGAAGGTTTTTATGGTCCATCGCTACCAATCCAGGGTCATTCAGCTGACGCAGAACAGCCACAGAGCCAAACAGAGCAAATCCGCAGATGCCGTTTACAACTAGGGATGCTGTGAATGGGAACAATATTTTCGTTTCAATAGATTTTTATTAAATTTTAAACAATTACACAGTAAATGCATAAACGGAAGTAGTGTGTACAGTAGCAGGTTCATCAGACTCCCTAAGCCCAGAGCAAAGAGGTCAAGGCCACGGGAGGTCGAACCCGCTATGCATTCAAGATACATAGTACGCACCGTTCAGTACAATACGTGCCAGGCACGCCTGAACGATGGAATGGGAACTATATTTTATTGTATGGGTATATATCATAAATTTGTTAAACCAATAAAATGTTTCAATGTTAAAACCTTAAGGACCCCTTCCTAAAGTCTGATACAAATTCTGTCCAAAAACATTTTACCCAAGCTGTGTACCATCCGGTCAGACTGACTATGACACTAGAAAATTGTTGCTAGATCTCACAAAGATTCTAAGATCATTATCTCATGTTTATATAGAGCCAACGTATTACACATCACAGAGTATATACAGAGTATATACAGTATATATACATAAGTGGTACTCTGGTGGTACTCTGGTACTCAAAAGGGGCCAAAAACTAACTATGCGTTATTGTTACAAAGCTCATATGCTAAGCAACTTGGGTGTGAAATTGGGAATGTAAATGAATAATCCCAGATTGGACTTCTAAGGGTGTTGGAGATCTGGGGGATGAAAGTCAGAGTAGGCATATGTAAGGGTAAAATCTGACAAGAGAAAAGCACTGTGTGACAGCTGGAATGTGAATATGAAATGTTGACATTTGGACTGCAGGTAGTGTCAGGGGTTAGTTACTAAGCCAGAAAATGTCAGGGTTGCACTACTGAGGTATGAGATCTGGGGGATCAAACATGTTCTACTGTGAGAGTTATATTTCACCAAGCCAGATGGTGACCTGTGAATAGAGACAGCTAATTGGAGGCTAAATATGGAACAGGGAGGTCCACCTTCAGCAGAACCTACCATGCAGGAAGCTGATGCAGGGGACAGCGAGGGAGACAGTGAGAAAGACCACAAACATATGGGGTGAGTACAACACACCATCTCCTGGTACTCATCTGAGGAGCTCACTAAAAAAGTTATGTGCCCCCATGGTCATATCACTAACTGTCTCTCAGGAGAGCTCACAATCTACTGTCCCTTCCATAGTCATGTATATGTAACACAGTCATCTGTCACAGTCAAAGTTATGTGTAACTACTATAGGATATTCTTTTTGGGGGATTTTGGCCAATTAACCCTTTTTAGCATGTGGAAGAAAACCGTAATACACAGATTAAATGGGAAGAACATGCCTTGCAGATAGATACAAATTAATCTAAATACCCAGAAAATCCATCAGATATTTGAACATATAGTAGTATAGTAGATATAATGGAAAAATAGAACCGTGTATGCCCACCTTAAGGGCTTGTCCCCACTTAAGTGATCGCGATTCTCTCAGACCAGGAGATGGTGTTTGGTACTCACCCCATATGTAGGGTGGTCTTCCTCACTGTCCTCTGCATCAGCTTCCTACATCCACCCTTAGAAGTCCAATCTTTTTTTTTTATTATTAATTTACATTCCCAAATTCACAATCCTAACTGAAACCTTTTAGCTATTCATATTTCCCTGCAGTTATCCAAGTGACATAAATTGTATACATGTAACATTTAGCTGCGGCCGCCCAGACACGGAGCGCCTCCAAGTTGTTATTACACATATGAGCTTTGTATCAATAATGCAGGTACGCAGAGCTAATTTTTGAACACTTTTGAGTACCACTTATGTGCACCCCTGTGTATAGTGTTCCTCTCCGATTTTGGTTTCACTTTGATACATGAATAAGTCTCACCTTCTGTTCAGATAGAGCCTTTCAGTGGTCTAATCATTTATCAGATGGACAGGCTCGACAACCACCTTCTGCCTTCACATGATAATAGCAGCACTTTTCATATAGACAGGAATTTATACTGATTGCAGCAACGTGTGTACTTACAGCTAACTCTCTGGTTGCGATACTTATAGTAGATGTAGAGAGAGAGCATGAATATGTCTGCCAGCACATAGTAAACCGCTGTGTATGTCTGTAGGAGGGCAAAAATACAAAAAGTCAATGATGAGAGTAGAGTAACTGCTTCCTGTCTGCTTCACTCTGTATTGAAAAAACGTATCCTAAGCGAAGTAACTGGTAGCTAACGGAAAAAAAAAATGTTGTATTTTTCACAGTTCAGAGCAGTGGTTCTCAAGTTTTTTAGATCCGGGACCCCAGAAATATTGTTGTGTCATATTTGACACAAGTGACACCCCAGGACATGACTTCCGGCACAATCAGGTGTAATGACCTCTTCTATTTTTCCACTCCGCTTGTACAAATGATGCGTGTGGTAGAATGTATGAAGGGAGAGTAATGCCTTATTTCTCATAAATTAGGAGGGAGGGTAACAAGCCCTCCCTCCTAACTTTCCCTTCCACTTGTGGGCATCAGCACTGCTGCTTGTTAGCAGCAGCTCGTATTCTTTCGGTGAACGAGACGACCCCTGTGAAATGATCGTTCTAACCCAGAGGGGGTCCTGAGTTTTGAGAACCACTGCTTTTGGAACACTGTTTTTGGAATTCCTTGAATAGCAATCGCCAGTATGTTTTTATGACTGACAGTATTTAAGTGCTTTGATATAGGCCATTAACCTCATTGTGACACTTACTTGGATAGGTAGCTGGTGTGACAGAAAGGCTCCCACAAAGTTACAGGTATCTCCTGCTAGCCACCCTAACAGGAACCAGATAGACAAGGCCTCATCCATGTTCCCCGTCTTACATGATTTGTAGTACTGCCTGAAAAGGAGAGAGGAAAGTGATGATGGCCCTGGGGCCAGTTTCTGATCACATCACACAATTATAGATTCAGTTTCCATCTACCATTTACCACACAGGGGTGAGAACTGCCGAATAATGATGTTTCATACAATATGTATCGATAGGGACTTTTTTATGTGTATAAAGGTTTTTGACAGCCAGCCTGGACATACTGTACACCATGACAGCTGGTGTCAGCAACAAACTAACGTTGTCAGCAACATTCTCATTCTAAGACGTATCACTTCTGATAGGGAACCTCAGAGCTGAATCAGCGAGTGACTACTCACGGGAAGGAGGCAGCAATGAAGCACAAGATGGAAAAGAGCCCCAAGGTAACGCTGGCCAAGTCCCAGGCATCGGAAGCACATTCATTAAAGATGTTCCATACCCACTCAGTGCCATTGGGGCAATCTGAAAAATTCATGGGAGGTGATGGAGCTGCCAGGCCCCATGGTCCATGCCAGGTCTTCATAGTGTCTGCTAATCTGAAACAACAAAGACACCAACGTTATGGGAATCTTACTAAGTCGACATACATTGCAAGCATAGCAACAAATATTTGTCAGTGTGGTATGAACGTACGCAGAGACTGATGTGAATGGCTCAGCATTCTCTGTACAGCACTGAAAAATGTCAGAGCTAAAAATTTATTAACTAAACCCTTAAGGCTCCCATACACCTTACAATCTTACCATACAATTTCTGTACAATCAACTTTTGTTCTACCAAAACCATATAATATGAAGAGCTTTCTAGACCTTCCAATTACTATGTATTCTATCATGGAGGACCTGGCACTACATAGTTGTTGGTAGATCTATTGGAAATTGTATGGAGTGATCAAAAGGTGTACGAGGGGCTTTAAGCTGGCCATACACCTTTAGATCTCTCTGTCAGATATCCTTTAGATCTACCAACAACTATGTTGGGTCCTCTTCCATTGAACACAGGTAGACTTGATCGTTTAGAAAGTCCCTCATATTACATGGTTTTGGTAAAACAAAAGAAGATCTAAAGGAAATCTGACAGAGAAATCTAAAGGTGTATGGGGACCCTTAGTCACACCTAGGTGGGCATACATTGGTGGATTTTCTTTTAATCGATGAACCCTTGAGTGCAGCATGATGTCACCACACTGTGCTCAAGCTTCATTGATTGAGCAGAGAATCGTTGCGAACCACTTTGTGCAATCAATCCTGTTCAATACTTTGGATGAGGACCCTTAAGGGGGATCGATTGATCACGCTCCAAGTAAAGCTGGGTACAATGGATTCAAGAACAGTTGATCACCGCGCACACCAATCAATTGTACGGAAATCAATAAAAAAATTGACCAATGTATGGCCACCTTAATGCCCCCCATACATACACAGATTTTGGAGTCCGACAGACTAAAAACTATAAAAAAAATTAAATCGTACAATTGGAGATTGATTGATGGAAAATAGAATATACTACACATGGAATCGATTGGATCGATTTTTTTTTATTTTTGATCAATTTTTAATTTTTGATTGTAATTTGTACTCAATTGATCAAAATTTTCCGACATGTCCGATTTTTTTCACAATTACAATCAAATTTAGTTAATCGGACCATGTGGGCATGCACCAATTTTCAGTCGACCGATCTAAAAATGTATCGTTTTAAATCGCTCGCCCGCTAATATCTGTGCATGTATGGGGGCCATAAGTCTTCTATAAAATAATATCCTTCCAGTATCTGCACAAATATAATAATTACATACCGTACAAAGTGGAAATGACGCCTCCAGTAATCCAGAAGCTATTAGGAGAGCAGACCGTGACCCGTCTTACCTGTACTGTCATGTAGAGAAGAGAATTCACATCCAATCTCCAACGTCCCGTACCATTGGCCACCACCACCTCTGCGTCAGTCCAGGTATATATATGTATCAATATGTCATAGTGTATATCAGTGTATACATGTATGAATAGGTATGTATGAATAGAATATGTATGATAACTGTTGTGTCAGTCTCCTGGCTGTTTCATGTGATTGTGTACACTGTGTGATATATGAATTATTATTATTATTATATGTGTGTCTGTCTGTGTGTCTGTGCGCCTCCTGAAGCCACTCTCCTCTGCCTCTTCCTGTTGTTTCTCAGTCCTCAGCCTCACACCAGTCACATGACTGCCCCCGTCACATGACTCCCGAGTGAGGTCACAGCTGGGTGTGGGTTTAGTCACAGTGTGTGTTGTGCTGAATGTATGCAGCTTGTACACAGGTCATAAGGGTATAAAATGTTAGTTATGAAAATAAATACAAATAAAAATCACATTACAATAAAAATATCAACATAAACATGGAGGACAATCTCCTCTCCAGCAGTGAGCAGGGATATTAGTACAAATATTTCAGTCACAGGAATTGTTCTGTCGGCCGATGGAGTCATTTTGCTGACAAGAGAAGCCAACTTCCTCGTTCCTTGTGTGTCACCGTCCACAGACATTGTTCACGATGGAACGTAACCGCCAGTCAGTGTAAAGAGCGCAATGATTAACCCTGTGTAGGCCTAGCGTACTAAAGAAAAGCTGTCATGGCAGAAATATGAAGGCCGCAAATAGTCACTTCCTTCTGAAAAAAGTGTCATACTAATCCTCCACTTCGCTACTTTTTTATTTTACAGCAATGTCTGTTGCCCGTGTATTGCCGCAACTACCCATTTGATGGCCCATTGTAACGATTGTTTGCCTGTTTCTCACATATTTTTGTTGTTGTAGTTACAATGGAAGTCCAGGAATTGTTACAGTTGCCCCATATTTTGTCTCCTTTTTTCATTTCCAATACATTTTTATTAAAGGGTTTACAAAATAATATCATATGAGTACAAAGTGTTGTTTATCATCCAGTATAGATGCTGTCATAAAGATACAAAAAAGATGGGTACGAGGCACATTCAATAGCAAAAGATCCACATTAAAAGTAGAAGCCATGACTGACTTCCAGAACTAGTAACATATGCAGAAAGTCAAAACAATAGCACAATAACAATAAAAAGAAGAGGGGGGGGGGAGGTTAGGGCCAGCACCCCCTTAAAACATAAACAAGGGGGCTTAACTGGATACAATGCATGGGTAGTTGACCCGGGTTAATCAGAGGCGGGTGACGTTGTTATGTGATAAAGTGGGGTGGGATGAGAAATCCAAGGTTTTTTTTTTTAGAAATTTGGGATTCAGTATCTCAGAGAATGGGGTCAGTTGCTGTTTCCAAGAGTGGGCTATAGTTTGTTTAGACACTAGGACAAATTATGCCAGTTTGTGCTGAGCTTTGATGAAGCCTACCGGCTTAAGATGGAGAAGCATGGACCACGTATCCCTTGGAAACCTTTGGCTGGACAGTTTGTCCAGGAGTTTTGATACCAGGCCCCATAAATGGGACAGCATAGGACAGGACCACTAGATATCTAGTATGCCTCTAATAGGGTAAATTGTTCCCTTTTTTTCAATGGTTGTCCCATTATTTCTCACATATTTGTAGAAATTGCTATATGTTACTGTAGAACCATTGCCTATATCTTTACTATTGCCAATGTGTTCCCTAGTTAGTTTTTCAATTTCCCATGCTGTCTTTCCAGTTTAATACCCATGTACTATGACAACCGCTTGTGTTTCTCCCATATTATTCATTAACCGCTCGACTGTCAGTTGTGAAAATGCAGGACTACTAGTGCAATGATTCTAATACATACACGCAATCTGTAACTAAAAGCCCATGGTAAATTATCTGCACAGAGAACTAGGTGTCACCAAGCAGTGGTATGGTGTGCTGCTCACTACAAGAACTTTGTGGGAATGAAAAACCCACAAGAAGATTATTATTTTCTTTTATGTGTAAAGCGACAACATATTATGCAGAGTTGTATATTAAATATGGCCACATAAGAGAGCACAGCCAACCATGACACAGGAGAAGAAGAAAACCTTCTACAATCAGGCTTACAATGAAAGAGGTTGGGGAATAAAATATACAGGTGGGTAGGAAGGATGGGACTGGCATGGTGGTGATGTTAGGAATGAGAAGATGGGAAGGTCAATAAAAAAAAAGGTTGTTTTTTTTTTTAAAGTGTTAAAAGTAGGAAAACATCTAATGAGACAAGGGAGAGAGTTCCACAGAGTAGTGGTGGCCTCAAGAAGTCTTATGCTGCCCACAGTCCTAGCTGTGCATGTGATGGTATTATGAATGAGGACTAGTGATGAGCAGCATAAGCAATATTCGCATTCACAAAATATTGCAAATTTTCCGTTTAATATTCCCAAAATGTATAATTATTATTATCTTCATTGTGCAAATCGCCACTTGTACATGGGCATATTGCAAACGCAATACACGGTACTTCCAACTACTGATGTAAAAAATCTTGAATATTCGCGATTACGAAAATATAGCACTATATTTGAGATATTTCAGAATTTTGGAAGTGCTGATATTCACTTCCAATAATTAATGATTATAATATTCGCCAATAGGTCAGTAGAAGAGCAGAGAGGTGGATAGGGGTATATTTATGTAGGTATATTAGGGGTACATTTATGTACAAGGCTGGAGGCACAGGAAGTGTGGAGTGGTTTACAAGCAAAGCACATAACTTTGATTTGGATTATCTGTACAATTGGATGCCACTGTAGACATTTACAGAGAAGAGCAGCAGAGGAAAAGAGGTTAGAGGAGTAAATAAGTGTATTTACAGCATTCATGAAGAGGTGATTAGTTAGAGAAAAACAGAGGGAATAATTTTGCAGTAGGCAAGGAGAGGAATGATGAAGAGAGCTTGTACCAGGACATAGGTGGTCTCAGAAGAAAGGAATTGGAGTACCTTGGTTATGTTGTGTGTTAGCATGTTGATGATGAAAGTGGAAGGATCCAGCAATGTTCTGTATGTGGAGAGTCACAACTGGCACCCAGAAAGTGTGCTTCAGGTGTAGGGAAGATGACTGTATTGCTTACTGTTAGTTAGATGTTGGGGGAAGGCTTAGAAAGTGATGGGGGTCAAAAATACATATGTTTTGAATCTCTAAGGGATCCCATCCATGATGTCGATAACAAGATAATGATAACAATAACAGTCCTCCAGCTTGGGGGTTTGGGAATTGTATTGTGTATGTCTTGAATTGTATGCCCTTTTCCCATTGATCAGTATTTGACCGTTTGTGAATACAGAGACAGAGGTTAATGTATGGCCACAAAGGAAAGAATGCCTCCTGGGAACAGCTGAGGAACTGGCTTGGCTCCTACTTACCAGAACCATCCACATCTTGTGTATTGGCCTTGCTACACCTGCATGGCTATGTAGCACAACAAACTTTAGTGGTAAAGTCTATGCCCCCAAATAGTATAATCACTTAATATAGGCCTGCCTAAAAATTGTATCTTGGCCCATTAGTTAAAAAAGGCCCCATCTGACATACCAGCATAGGGGGACTGCCTAAGCCAGAGGCACCGGTTCCTCATTCTAAGTGATGTGCACACCTACTGTGGATTTGAATCAGTATCCACAAGAGTTGTACGATAAGATTCAAACAGACAAAAAAAGGGGGACAGACCCAAATCTGTCCCGAGTTTTCCTATTTCCAGAGGAGGTGTAGGACCCAGGGACTTTAACGGCAACAAATACATTTTGACATGGTAGTTCAACAAAACTCTACATAGCTGCTGAATGTTGTTGGATTAACCATTCAAATTGCAAATCAGACTTAAAGTTTGTGAGTATTGATTATACCAAGTGTAGCTGATATCAATTAACCATCTGTGGATGATGAATCACATAGTGACCTGCATTTTGTTAATTTTAGTTTATGCTACAAGTTTATGCCCAGTTAAGGCAAAACGCATTAAGAAATGTTGAAGTTGGTTGAACTTTCATGTCTATAAGTATTATTATGATTGGCATGCCAGCACTTAGTAACTATGTACAAAATGTGATATATGCTGTAAAACTCTAAAGGCCCCCATACACGGGTCAGTTTCCCACCGGATTCCGGCCCGATCGATTCCAGACGCGTGCACGCCAAACGATCGTGCCGGAATCGCGTGCAGCCCACCTTGTCCGATCGATCAGGTCCGATTGATCAGGGGCCCAGAATCCGATCGTACAGAGAACCAACATGTTGGTTCCATCACATTGATTCAGGGCCGAATCAGGGCCAATCGGGCATGTTGGTGGTGGACATCAGATGGATCACCAGCAGATCTGCACAGAGGAGTGTGATCGATCGGACACGGAATCGTGCCGTAATCCGTGGGACAAGGTGGTATGCAGCGATGGATACTCTTAATTGGCCGATTGATCACACCTGCGATTCCCGGCAGAATCACCGAATCGATCGGGGGAGTGATCAATTGGCCATGGAATCCTACACGTGTATGGCTAGCTTAAATGTCTAAATCTTAATGAAGCTGGATATGAAATCAAATGTATTTGTTGCCATAACATTTTTGACAGGTTTGGGTCTGTCTCCCGTTTCCTCCTTTTTTGTTTGTGAAATTGTATATTGGAATGTTGGCAATTATGATTCCTAAGGGTAGGGGTGGCTGTTTTTAGATTAGACAGATCTAACAGTGTAGAAGGGGTTCTATTTCTATGGCTATAAGGAAAATAGGTCTGCATAATTTCTTGTTGTAGCCATCATCCATGTCTTCTATCAATCTGTACCAGAACTTGAACTTGTGAAAGAAGTCTGCTAAATGATGCCAAACCTGCAGCTACCACCAGAAGGCAGCATTGTATTGCTGGGTCACTTGTACACTGAGAGGAGTTCCCATCCCTAGGGCTACCACAAGATGGCGACATTATACTGCTGCCAAACTGCTACACTCATTCTGCCACAACTAAGATGAGTTGGCATCAAAAGTGTAGAATTTCTTTTTATATTTTAAATAAAGAGCAGTGCACACAGTGAACCACAAAAAAAGTGCTAGTGCTTTCGTTGTCCCGTTAAGGACTAAGGACTCGGTACCCTGGTAAGGGTGCCCTGTGGATCAAGCAGCTGAAGCTATGTGGTCCTCAAAGTGTGGGAGCCTCTGAAGAGGACTCCCTTGTTCGGTTTCCTCCGAAGAGGATCCCCCATCTTTAAGGGACTGCTGGGCCAGAGCGTGATAAGCAACATGCATTTAGTTGTTGCATTTACCTGTGCTAGCCTCCACTCAGCCAAGGCAGGATATGTATTACCTTTCTAAATGCTACTCAACCAACCAACAGAATCCTCTGAACCCACACTGACTCTCTACTGATCACAGCCCCATGTGGTGATGCTTTCCAATATACAGAATTTTATTAAATTATTATCAAGTGTTTTTATAGCACCCTCATATTATAAAGTGCTTCAAAGTGTACACATCACTGTGTCTCAGAAGAGCTCACAATCTAATTTCCCTAATTTAGTCAGTTGTCACTAACAAAAGTAAAATGTATTTAGTAAGCCAAATAACTTACCTGTATATGTTTTGAGTGTTGGGGGAAACCAGAGTGCCCAGAGGAAACTCATCAACATAGAAGTGTAGTAGGGTGGAAAAATATGTTGAATATAATTTTAATACATCTAAGGCCCCTGAACTACAACTCTTCCTGTAAAAGTGGGTGACGTTCAAAATAAATGGCACTATAGTGCAAAATGCATTATTGCTAATCATGTAAATCTGTCCTAGGACTATATCATCAGTTCTTTATACTCGGAGTACATAACTCAAATATACAAAAAACCTCTATAGACAAATGAATGCAGTATTGCAATTAATAAGACACTAAAATAATTTTTAAACAAAACCAATAAGTATCTGAATTTGACCTATCAGACTCCTGTAGCCCAGCTACATCAATGCAAGAGGAAGTGGCAACATAAGCAATTAAATCCTGTATGTTTTAAAATAAAGTATGCACACAGGAACAGAGATCAGAGCAATTGCACTACTTCTCTTATCGCTGTCCATTCACATTCTGGAGATGGTGCAGGATGACCTGGGCTCAGAGCAAATGAGCCAAATCTTACTGACCATCAAACTGAGGACACCTAGCAGAAAAAGCAGAAGAAAAACAATATAATGAGTGGGAAATCTCTGGATTGCAGATAAATAACGCAACAAAATGGTGATTTGGGTATTTTTGTCGACTATTCATTTTTATATTGTTGTTTTGGGTGTGTGCTCTGTATTAAGTAGCTAACATAGTCAAAGTGTGGAATCTTATTTTTTTGGGGGATGGAGTGTAGAAGGACTGGTACTCTATTGAGTGAGCATCCTCACCCCTTATTTGGAGAGCTCTGCCACCAATATGCCCACAGAAATAATCACATTTGTGCTCTTCAGGTTTAGTTTTTTTTTTACATTATACATCCCAGAAGTGGGTTGCGGTCAAATATAATTGTGTTGCGGGACGCATTGTCTGAACTGCAGCGCACACAACTGTGCTTTGGTTCCGTCCAATCCACAAAGAACTTGTAGGGTGCCATTAAGTTATGATGACCTTACAAATGAGAAAGCTGACCGGTGTACTGACAATCTGTGCTACCATTTTGACGGAGTAGCACAGATCCTCAGAACACCAGCAACACATCTCGATGAGGTAGCACACATCATAACACCGGTAGCACGTCTCAATGAGGTAGCACAGATTGTCATAACACCGGCATCACATCTTAATGGGGTAGCACAGATCCTCAGAACACCGGTAGCACATCTCAATGAGGTAGCACAGATTGTCCGAACACCAGCAGCACATCTTAATGGGGAAGCACAGATACTCAGAACACCGGCATTACATCTTAATGGGGTAGCACAGATCCTCAGAACACCGGTAGCACATCTCAATGGGGTAGCACAGATTATCAGATTACCAGCAGCACATTATAATGAGGTAGCACAGATTGTCAGAACACCGGTAGCACATATCAATGGAGTAGCACAGATTGTCAGAACACCGGCAGCAC
>CM070038.1:38326919-38362268 GCA_036250615.1 Ptychadena robeensis | reverse complement strand
TCACTGCATCCCGCCCCAGTCAAGGACCCTGCGCCTCGGTTCCCTGGCTGGGGTGGTCAAAACATCGGTAACACATTTCAACTGGGTAGCACAGATCGTCAGAACACCATTAGCACAGCACAGAACACCGGTATTGCGATATCAAACTGAGATCCATGTTTTATCAGCAGAACGCATTTGTACTATATAAAAGAGCTCTCAGTGATGGTCACACAGCTCAGTGTAGCTTCTGCCAGCCGCAGCTTACAGGGAATATGACCTTCTGCTATGGTCCGAAATAAGGACATCTTCATCGCTTGTGGGGGTGGGGGGTGACAGCAGCTGGGCAAGGGGCATCCATCACAACACCCCGTTGACAGGGCCTGGCTTTTGCAAAGTGCCCCTCTGATAATGAAGTGATAATCAGGGTATTAAGGGCCAGTAGGATGTATTTATAGACGGTATGCTTTCCTGGAATACGGTGACCAAAATGATCAGATCTTGCACTCTGATTTCCAGGTAAGCAGGTTGAGGAGGGAAGGGGGGTTGGGGGTGCCCTGGTAGGTTTTCTTTAAATTGTTCAGGAGGGCGGGGATGGTATTATATAAGCAAATTTCAGTTTCATGCTTGGATGATGAAAATACAGACTATAATAAAATACATACACAGACTGAGGGTGTGAGGTGTCTTTCTAGAATACATGATGCTACAAGGCTAAATACATGACATAGTTATGATCAACTGCAGCATGTACTCACTCGTTGTAGATGTATCAGAGATATTATAATGAGCAGAAAAAAGTTCACTCCTGGAGGCCTCTGTAGCGTGGAATGTCCTGAGGGATTGAATATCACAGGGATGCACCGCTCAGCAGATCAAATGTATACAATAAATGTATAGACAAGAATGTGACACTGTTTTACTGCATGTAGAGGACAGAAGATGACACATGAAACTAAACACAGGACATACGAGTCTCTAGAATTTAGAGTATTTCAAGAGAGGCAAGATAATGGAAGAAGCAGAGTCCTCCAGCAGAGCAGAGTACTTTAGCATAGAGATAGAGGAAGAAGCAGAGTCCTCCAGCAGAGCAGAGTACTTTAGTATAGAGAGAGAGGAAGAAGCAGAGTCCTCCAGCAGGGTAGACTACTTTAAAAGAGGGATAGATGAGGAAGCAGAGACCTCTACCAGAGCAGTGTACTTTAGAAGAGAGATAGAAGAAGAAGCAGAGTCCTCTAGCAGGGCAAAGTACCCGGCTTTATAATAGAGATATAGGATGAAGAAAAGTCCTTCAGCAGAGAAGGGTACTTCTAAAGAGAGATAGAAGAAGAAGCAGAGTCCCCCAGCTGGGTAGACTACTTAAAAAAGATAGAGGAAGAAGCAGAGTCCTCCAGCAGAGCAGTGTACTTTAGAAGAGAAATAGAGGAGGAAACAGAGTCCTCCAGCAGAGCAAAGTACTGTGCTTTATAATAGAGATAAAAGTCCTTCAGCAAAGAAGAGTACTTTCAAAAAGAGATATAAGAAGAATCTACTTTAGAAGAGAGATAATGGAGGAAGCAAAGTCCTCCAGCAGAGCACTTTAGAAGAGAGAAAGAAGAAGAAGAAGAAGAAGAAGTAGAGTCCTCCAGTAGGATAGACTACTTTAGAAGAGACATATAGGTAGAAGCAGAGTCCTCTACCAGAGCAGTGTAGGTTAGAAGAGAGGAAAAAGCAGATTCCTCCAGCAGGGTAGACAACTTTAGAAGACAAAAGAAAAAAAAGCAGAGTCCTCCAGCAGAGATGAGTACTTCAGAAGAAAACAGGAAATCTATCATTATTAAAAAATAATTATTTCTGCAAGAAAGTCCTCTGGTAGTGCAGAGTGGTTTGAGGAGAGCAGCGAAGAGTACAGTAAACAGAGAACAGTAAAAGAAGCATAAAAATATTTCAAAAGACAGGAGCTACAAACAAGGAGCAGAGTCCTCTGGGATTTCAGGAAAAGATAGGACAAAGCAGCAGAGCAGAATATTTCAGAAGAGGAGAATAGGAAGGGGAGACTCCTTGTGAACCATGCAATGCATCAACAGAGAGGGTTGATAAAGCCAGGGCTACCTTTCCTGACATCCTTGTTTGCATTGACAGGACTGGGAATGAGGGACAGAGGTAGGAAGAGAAAAGAGTGGAGAAGTGAGGAAAGAAAGGACAACAGAAAAGAGGAGGTAATGAGTGGAGAAAGTTAAGGGTGGTGAATAAAAGTGAGGAGAGCTTTAGAAAGATAATAGAAATATACCTTATAATAAAAATCATAGAAGTGATTAAAGGAGTTCTACCTCTGTCCTTATTTCTCTTTCCACTTCCCGCTTCCTCTTTCCATGTGTCATATTCTGTCTCTCATATCCTCGTGATTGATACCTGCAATCATGATGGGGGCCATTGAGATATACTAAGCTTAAACAGACCCTTTAAATGTTATCATCCTGAAGAGGCCACATTTTTCTCCTCCATTCTGACAAGCCGTCAGACAGACATCCAGTTGTATAAGCCACTGGCCTGGCTTCAGTTCACGGCTGGCTTACTTGGCTCCTTTAGCCCCATTATTACTGTGTCAGTCATCATATAAATGCCTAAATCTGGCGGATCAATGGTGCACTTACAGCTTCATTAACATTAAGAGGATTTCTGTTTCTGTTCCTAAACTAATTCCCCTAAACACTGGTAAGACCGTGATAAGCTCTTATTCTGCTTATGACTTATGACTTCAATGCTCTCAATTTAACCAATGACTCCCAGCCTACATTTCGGTGGGATGCCCCTGTAGTACTTTGTGCCTCTGCCCCCTGCCACCCCAACAATGGTAAGATTTCTCTACAATATTTTGTCTCTGTCCTCTACTAACAACTACACACAATTTGACATAATTTCATTCCTGTCAAGTTGATCATCAGGATTTCACACTAGCAAGGCTGTGGCTACGGTACAGTTCTGCAATGCAGCGTGGCTAGCAATAACGCAAGGTACACAGGTTTCCATAGGAAAACTGTTGTACCTTTCACACTGGCCCCATGTTTGTCCTAATGGTAATGCACATTGCATCACTTACTGCAAATGCCCTGCAGCACACATTTTAAAGTGTATCAGAGACGCATGTGCAGCGCAGTGCAAGGTGGTTTTATTGCCAAATAGCTGCACTTATCGACAAAAGCTTTGTCAGGTGAAATGAAGCTGATTTGAATGACACGTTGTATAAGATAGATTGATTTTAAATCAATGTAGACATTTTGTTGTTTGACACATGAAACCTTCAGATCGCCACCTAGACAAACAACAAGTCCACAGCTATCTGGTAATAAGACCACCCTGTTATGCCCCCCATACATACACAGATTTTAGCATCCGACAGACTAAAAACAATCAATTTATTTCAATCGTACAATTGGAGATTGATGGAAAATAGAATATACTCCACCTGGAATAACCAATTTTTGATTGATTTTTTTTATTTTTGATCGATTTTTTTTATTTTTGATCGATTTTTTTATTTTTGATCGATTTTTTTATTTTTGATCGTCCATGAAATTGATCGTTTAATCGGGCGATAATTTTTTCCATCGGAAGTGCTGTGTACAGAGGGCATGGTCATTTGATGACAATGAAGTATTAGTATGCAAATGATCAAGAACAATCAGTTACAAAATAATTTGTACTAAATTTGTACTCAACCGATCAAAATTTTCCGACATGTCCGATCATGTTTTGATCGATTTGTTCACAATTACGATCAAATTTAGTTGATCGGACCATGTGGGCATGCACCAATTTTCAGTCTCAGTCGACCGATCTAAAAATTGATCTTTTTAATCGGTCGGCCGCTAATATCTATGCATGTATGGGGGCCATTAAGCTGTTACAAATCTGTTGTTTAGACTTCTATGCCACTTGATTGGAAATTGAACTCCTGGAGTGCTTTCTTACCTTGTCCCTGCACTTTATTTGCTATATTGCCCAATGTGACTTACATCTAAAAAAAGATCCTAGAATATACATCAAAGCACAAAAACACCCCTGATGAAGCGGACAAACCACGAAACGCGTTGGACTTGTGCAGATTCAAGCTCATACATGAATTGTTTGATGAACTATTGACAAAATGTATGTATTGTAAATAAATCATGTATTCATAGATTGTATGGAATAAACAAGGTAAACACAGCTTTATATTTGTAAATAAATGTCTTTAAATATCCTCACTCTAATATATAATCTGCACAAATGCTATATGCCCAAAACGTCCCCTTTGTCTCATTAAATTGGGAGGTAAAATTAGAAGGAAAGTTTAGTTTTTTTTCTATGTAACTGTGATAAACAGGCCCTCTGTGGTAGGAACCATTCTCTTTAAATACTCAATGTCAAGTTCTGCGATTGAAAATAAGTTTTCAGGAAGTGATATCGCGGTCCCATTTCTGGGAATGTGATTCTGCCTTGTCCTGAGTTGGTTTATCAACTTGTCGAACTTGTCTCGCCATAAATGCTAGGGTAGCTAACACACATTACACACAATAATTAACACAGTCTACTACTTGCAGTCTTACTACCAGAAGGCCCTTTCACTCTGCAGCCAATGCGGCTGTCGTGTGATTTTTGTCCGATAACGTATGCATTAGTGGTAAGGCTAGCGCTAACCTTGTCCGTTACCAAAACCCCACGAGAAAGGTACACAGGGTGCATTAATGCTAGCTTCTTTAACATTCCTCTTAGTCTGGCTTCTTGCTTGTCCCTCCTTCAGCCTTCTGATTGGCTGATATTAAAGCAAGGTAACAGACAGCTCAGAGATCCAATCAGCTGCAGTTCTCTTTTCTCCCCTCTTTCTGCCTCTGCTGAGAGTCTGACTCCAGCCCAGCAGCTGTGGACAATCTCCTGTGAACTAAATAGCAGCTACAGTTAAGCTAGCCACACATGGTTCAATTTTGGTTCAATCGATGCTCAATTAGATCGAGGAATTCAATCGTCTAATCGAAAATTGATCTTACTCGCATCAACATACACCCCACATTGAGTTTGCGATTGTGGTGAGATTTCGATTAAAACAGATTACTAAAATCGTCGATTTTGGTATTGAAACGATTGAAGTTCAGATTGAAGTGGTCTATGTTATTATATCGAATCTAATCGATCCAGGAGAAACACCACAAACATCGACGATTATAAAACAATCGACGATGATTTTCCAACATGTCCGATCAAAATTCAATAAATTTTTCTGCCTTCATCGAACAATTATCGTTGATCGTACCATGTGGGCATTTCTCGATTTTCGTGCAATGGATTCATCAATTCATCTAATCGAGCATCGATTGAACCAAAATCTAACCGTGTGTGGCTAGCTATAATGGGAGATATTCAGGATTACCTAAATATAGGGTATATATGATAGGGGGGTGGGAAATTGCATGTTGGCAAATGTTTAGGATCGATCATTCGGAAATTGAATACGGCCACACTTTCTCCGAGCAGTCCTGCACGTAGAAATGTCAATCAAACAGGGAACCCTCATGTTGGTAAATCTGTTTGATCGCCATTACTATGGATGGGGAGCAGAGTCCCCATCCAAAGGATCAAACGGAATTGGTCGCGCAAAGTAGTGCGTATTGATTCACTGTTTGATCGATGAACGCTCAAGTGCAGCATGTGCACGCCATCCTTCTTTGCTAGAGTGGGTATCGACAGTAAAGAAGACTGCACTTACCACGCTACATATGGTGTGTGTTCCAAAACACGATCTCTTTGTACTCATCTGAGTAGCTCAAAAATGTTATGTGCACCCCTGTGTGTATATATATATATATATGTATATAGTGATATAATATATTTAATATTAGCAATGCCTTCACTATGATCGGGCTGTTAGTTGCTGATCCGCAGAAGCTTCTCTCAATTTTAAAATTCTTTTGCGGCTTTAAAATAGCAGGGAGATTAATTCCTCCATCATCGTCCTGCCATCTGTAACCCAGTGCCGTGGAATCACCGTCTGCATCGAAATACAAGGTGCTGCTCCCACCAGTCGGGTTCAGCTTTGCTGTGATCATATCTGTATCTCATTGAGAATTAGAAACCAATAGGAACCAATAGAAAGACAGAGAAAGTCTTTTCAGGAGCCATTATCTTTATTTCATGGTGTTATTCTTGTACAAATTAAAGGAATACCAACAGTATTTCTTAATTAAATATATGATTGACATGTATATCGAATGACCATATCTTATTAAGGATTAGCTGTGAAGTAAGGACAAGTGGTTTACATGGTCATTTGATGACCACTGCTTTTAATGCATTTCAGGAGCCCTGTGATGCCCTGCACTGCCAGGGAGTGTTTTTGGGTGCTTTTCAAGTTTTCCTCTGTTTATAAATGAACTGTATTCCCCCTTAAAAATAAAGACCCAGACAAGCCTGGTAAGAGGGGGGGGGGGGCGAGGAACAAGTGTTCCCTTCACCCTCCAGGCAATATCAGACCCAGAACAGACCTTGCCAGTCAGGGAACGTGTGGCAACAAGTGTGTGCGCCCCCTTCTCCTGAGCCAGAGCAGCCCCAGAGCCAGGGGATAGGAGGCCCCTCTTTAAGTTAAGGGAACTCTTTATTTTTCTGCCAAATAGGTGTATACCCATCAAAGACATTGCTCTCCACCAGATCATTTGCATAAGGTGCAGGGTAGGGTAGCAGGAACCACATATATTAATGCTGCCTGCCTCAAGGGCCCCATAAAGATCCCCAATAGTACAAGTGTAGGGAGACACTTGGTTACTCCCTCAGTGGGTTTACCAGGCTCATCCATCCCGCCAGATGTTGGAGTTGTGCGGCTAAGTAATACAGCCAGGGGTTGGGAAGTGCCAGTCCTCCTGCATGTTTAGGTTTTTGCAACTGCTCCAACCGAATCCTTGGTGTCCTTTTACAAAGGTAAGGGAACTCTTTACCACAACCAGTGTTGTGGGGGTCTGCATGTGGGGGCTGCTCAATGAGGGGACCCCCAGATCCCTGCCCCCATAAATAGAATGAGTACAGGTGTCTTGGAATCCCTTTTTCATTTCTAAGAGTAATAAAATAGTCTAGAAGTAAAGATACAATATTATTCTATCTTTCGACTAATAGTAGGTAGAAATCGTCCCCCAACCTAATCTACCGTCAGCAGCCATTGCTGATTATCTTAAACACATGTTGGATAGAGTAGGGAATGTAGTAACGAAGGTGGATAGTGGTGGATTTTATTTCCAGTTGTGTAGACAGTACAGGAAATAAGAGAAAATCTGTCCAATTATTATTAAATTACCCTAGTTGACATTTGTCACCAGCTGTCAAATAGATTTCTCCTCTATTCCTGTCCTAGTGGTCGCACAAAGTTTTTAAGTTTTCCCTGTGATATATCCAGCCCCAGTCCTTTCCTGCCATCCTCTGTTTTTGCAGTGCCTGTCATTCGGCCAGAAAAAGAAAATCTCATTAACATTGCGTCCGGTCGATGAGTGGCGAATTAGCGGTGTAAAGTGAGATTGTGTCATTCCAGAGCGCGGCGTTCCTGCGTCTCTCATCATCGGAATGCCATTAAGTGAAGTGAGGGATTAGCCAATTTCAGACTCATCAGTCTATGTACATTAATCGAGCGCCCCCCATATCAGGCGATATATATTGCAATGTGTAAACAGCGCAGGATTGCCTTACCCAAGGGTTGCAGGTCAATCCCTTCACTCGCTAAATGGCTTTTTAAAGACAATATTTGGGCAGAGACACAAAGTCACCGGCGGATTTAACACATCTAGGGGACCAAACAATGGCATCTATTTGTAAAGAGTTAGAAATGATATTTTGGTATATTCCAATACTGACAATCTACTACTTATACTTTCTTTTGGTAATTTTGTAAGTAGGATGTCAATAGCAAGTTAATTATCCTTAATACATTAAAGGGATTTCTCCTTACTTCTTGTTTTACTGAAAACATTTTCACCAAAACCTTTGGCTGAGCTTAAGGTAGCATACATGGTTCAATTTGCAACTAATCGATCATCAATTCAATAGAAGTATTCAACCATTCAATCGTATATCGATTGTAATTGAATTGAATGACACACCACATTGAGTGTTCGGTCTTAAACATTTCCATTACTGCAACAGCAGACTCAAGATAACCTGACCTATGCATAGTAATCATAGTGGTCTGACTACAGTCAAAATGGCGACTGAGGGGCGGGTCATTTCATTTGGCTGGCTTGCATATTATCTCTACGCACCTTTACTACATGATACATTTAAGGCCCCCCATTCACGTTTCAATTTCCCTACAATCGATGTCAAATTCGATCATAATTTATGATCGCTGTTGGTTCGATCGAACAAAGTACGATTGAACTACCTCCCACATGGAGAAACCAATATTAGATAGATATTGATTCAAAATAATAATTGAAGTAAGTTGATCATAAACACACCAAAATGTCTGCCAATGGATGGATAAGTATGCTTATTTTTTTAAATCTAACCCAAATCGTTTGAGCACAACAAAATAACATTCGATGTACATTCGATCGATCAAAATTTTCCGACATGTCTGATCATTTTTCGATCTGATAATGTGTCGATCGAACCATGTGGACAGGCATCGATTTTTGATCGATTGACTTTAAAATAGTTTGGTAAGGGTCAATCGAAGGAGAAAATCGAAACATGTATGGGGGGCCTTAGTCCATATTAGCCACATTGAAACAATATTGCACTTATGTCCAAATGTGTTTTTCCTGTGGTAGCAATCAATTACAATTTTCCAACAGGTCCGATCAAATTTCGATCAAACAAATTGAAAATTTAAATTGCATTGAAACTATCGTTCAATGTGGACATGATTCAATTTTCAATCGACCGACTAAAATAATCGGTCAAATTAAATCGATTGAACAGTCAATTGAACCGTGTATGGCTAGCATTACTCATTCCTAACCCTGAAACCCAACCTAGTCTCTTTCAATTGGTATCGCAAATATTGTATTGTAATGCTAACAATATTAGACATCCTGCTGGGAAAGTGGAACAAGAAATTGGATAAAATAATCCTGCTTTTACTCATATAAAGACTCTGGAGATTAGTGGGTTTAGTTAACCATGCTTTAACCCTGAAGAAAGTTTTTTCTCTTGGCTGAAATGTAATGTATAGCCATTGGCAAAGTCAGAACCAGAAATATCATTCACTGTCGATACTCAATTGGCCGCAGCGTGATGATGTCATGCAATTGGCCGTTCGAACATCACACCGGGATCTATGTGTGTATAGGGGTCTAAGGTGATTCTTTCCCCCTCGCAATAACATATCTTTCATAGAATCATAACCACCCCGGTCAGATTGGTAGTTCGCTTGCCCATTGCCAATTCCGGCGCTAATCTTACAAAAGGTGAGTCCATAAACACTGCAGAGACCAGCTGGTGTTAATGGGTCACCTCCTTAGGTAATGATCCAGGGTGTCCGCCATGGAAGACCACGCCTCCAGTATAATGTCAGCCCTCTATGTTCACTGTGTGTCCTGGATCTTCCCCATGACATTGTCATTCCGAACTGAAGGGTTTTGTAAACAGTAATCTTATCCATGTAAGTGATCCGGCCTGGAAACTGCAGCCCAGGGACTTGGCACCTTGTAATTTCTTAGCAAAGCTCTTCGGGGACAAGTTAAAAGTGAGAGGCTGCAATGCACTGCTATGATCTCTGTTAGTGGTGCCAAGGCCTTACGAAAGCGGCTCTGACATTAACCCTTCGGCATGCCCCGAGCACGCTCTGGAGATTTGCAAAGAGCAGAAGAGGAAAATCTCAGACTGCAGTGGCGTTCCAGGGATGGCACTGTCTCACCCAACGTGTCCAAAGCACAAATTTGAGAAGCCAGTGGCTCATCCATCATCCTCCATTTTCAAAGGGTCATTTGGGCATGATCCAGGGACATTAAGCTCATATTTAATTAACTCCTACATCACCCAGGGTCACCACATTTTTCTCTTTGCTATTGAAAAACATCATGGGCAGATAAGGAATGACTATACCCAAAATAAATGCGGGTGGAGGGTAGGGAAAATACTGCACCTCCTCCCCAAACAGGATGTTTTCCCCTACGCCTAGTAGGGACTAGGGGACTTTAATGGCCAGCCTGGGTGGTAATCGTATTGTATTCCAGTAAAGCAGGTATTAGTAGAGAAAACAAAACAAAATTTATTTAAAAAGTCCACATAGTTTAATGTCCATAAAAAGTCAAAATGATTCACTCCAGGGCAAATGAAATGGTTTTATCCCCACTTGCAATAGGGCTGGACGTGGAAGGTGGATAGGTCCACACAGCAAATATATTCCAAACCCTAAAGGCTGCCATACACGGCACGGATTCGTGCCGGATTCCGGCGCGATGGATTCCGGGCGCGTGCACGCGGATCCATCGTGCCGGAATCCCCTGCAGCCCACCTTGCCCGTCCGACCACATCCGATGGATCGGGGGCACAGAATCGGATCCGAGGAAGAACCAACCTGTTGGTCTTTTCGGGTCCGATTCTGCTCTGATCAGGGGGCGTTGCGGTCAGGGAGGCGATCCATCGGACACGGATCCGGCCGTGCAAGGTGGGCTGCCACGATCGGATTCCCTAATTGGCTGATCGTTCTCACCTGTGGATGCCGGCGGAATCGCCGGAATCCATCGGTGCTGAATCGATCAGCCAGGGAATCCGTGCCGTGTATGGCTAGCTTAACGCATGTTTCGAGTCACGATCGGTGCAAGTGTCCCAATCCGGGTCACTCGCCAGCTCCAGATGAGGACAACGCTGTACCTAACTGCACCCACTTAAAGTGCATATGGACCTGTGAAACTTGTTTATTTACTCACTTTGACTAGTTACATATTACCTCTAATGCGGTGGGGGTGACCCCAAATGGTGGCCCTCCATTCCCTCACTACGTTTGAGCGGCGGCCCATGCACTTCGCTTAATAACCGGTTGATCTCGGGCCTATACGTATGCACCCAAAAGTTAAAAATTTTCTTGCCTGATTATTCACACGTTGTATCTAAAGTTGTCATCTTATACTTCTCAAATACTTTAATGGTTAAAGAATTCTTAGTTTAACCCATCTGGGGAAATCAAAATAGAAGCAAATGATGGTGTAAAATACACTTTGTAAAGAGTAAAATAATTCATCAATTTAAGGGTCCATCTGTGGGACAGACACCATTAGCACCTCTGTGTGACGGTTGGATGTAGACTACTACTTTACTAGATACTAGATAGTTACTACAAACTACTGAGAAGAAACTTAATGGCTGGTTTAAGATATTCAAATACATTAATTCAAGTCCTACACTGCTTTTGAATGGCTGTTAAAGGTATCCATCTTCAGTGGTGATCTGTTTTTTTTGTAATCAGTGGGTGTGTATAAAAATGGTTTTCTGGATTCCTGACAGACCCTTGCATCTTTCATCCAGTGCTGAACTGATGTTTTTTATATTCTAAGTCATTGGGAAAGCGAAATAATTGTCAAAGGATCTGTGGGCAAAGGTAGTTGAACTCTATAAAACATTGAGAATTGAATATGCAAAGAGAATCAGCAGTGTTGGGGATTCTGTTGAAACCAAACCACAGTCAGGTAGACCAACTAAAATGTCAGCTGCCAGAAAAAACTTTCAGGATGCAAAGAACCCCCCACAAATAACTTCAGGGGAAACACAGGACTCTCTGAAAAAAATGTGGTGCGGTTGTTTAAAGATGAACAATAAGGAAGCACTTAAAGAAAGATGGGCTGCATAGTCAAGTTGCCAGGAGAAAGCCATTACTATGCAAATGTCACAAAGTATCCCACTAACAGTATGCCAAACAGCACAGAGAAGCCTCAAACCTTCTGCTACAAAGTTATTTGGAGTGATAATACGAAAATTTAAATTTTTGCCCAGAACCATAAACACTACATTTGGAGAGAAATGTACAAGGCCTAAGACTGAGAAACTTTGTGGTGGACTGCTGATGTTTTGGCAATGTGAGCTTCAAAGGCACAGGAAATGTGGTCAGAATTGATGGTAATATGAATTTTGTAAATTATCAAAAAATACTTGAGGAAACTTTGTACTGATCAGCCACATGGGTCATACTTGGATTTTCCAACATGACAATGATCCAAAAGACAAGGTCAAGTCAACCTGTCGTTGGCTACAGCAAAATAAAGTGAATGTTCTGGAGTGGCCATTTAAGACCCCTTACCTTAATATCATTGAGCCACTATGGGGAGATGTCAAACAGCAAGACAGTCCAAGAATTTACAGGAACTGTAGGCTTTTTGCCAGAAAAAATGGTCTGTCTACACATCCGCCGGTGCAAAGAATCAACGTATTCGACTACGTTGATTATTGCAGCAGCGGAGCGGCTTGGCGCCGTGAAGACAGAGAGCAGGTAAGTGTATCTGCTACGTTGGGGTCCCTGCTAAACCTATACGCTTAGCGGAGAGGGTCCCGACATATGTGGAAACAAGCCCTTAAAAAGAGTAAATACAGTTGGCTTCAGCCAACTATTGGCCATGAGTAAAAGAAACATATTCTGGCAGGGTATGTAAACAACTGTATGTTTACCATTTAATATTGTTGGTATATCATTTGGACTTGGTCATTCTAAAAGTAACTCACAAGCCAAAAATATGTGGGCACCCCTGTTCTAGGTAGCATGAGGACTCTGATGCTTCAAATTTAGCTCCTCGATCAGTCCTTGTGTCACCCGGAAACCTCAGCCGGCTGAGGACAGTGATGGGCAGCAGTGTGTGGACAGCTCAGCATGGGGCAGAAATCTGTCTGGATTTCTAGGCTGGGAGAACATACTGAAATTTCTTGTGACGATTGGAGTGGAGACATATTGCTGGAGGTCCGTGAAGGCTTGTTCTGTATCCCCCGCCAGACCATCAACACCTGGGGCCATGTCTTTAACACCTTGGTCTTCCAGCAGCTCTTCTCATTCATCATTATATGCTTGTTCTAAATTAATACAACATGTATCAAAAATTACTGATTGTCATGTGTATGTGTTATAATTAGCACAATTCACACAGGCTATGTCTCCACTCCGTTGTGTGATGTCTGTGGCAGGTTATGTGTATGTGCTCCATTGGGACACCACCAAGTACTGCACTTAACGTAGGGGGTCCCGACAGAGCACGCAACGCAGTGGAGACATAGCCTTACATATTTAATTGTAAACTTTGTAAATAAAATCTGGAGCTATTCATTTTGTGCCTGATCTTCTAAAGCTGCATAAAAAAATTCTAAATGTGGATTCCATTATTTCCAATATTTACACAAATGGAGCTAGGGCTCCACTATCTGTTAAATGCCTACCTTGCACACAGGGTTTTTTAACAGAGTTCATGAGCTGCCCACTAACGGCAATGGGGCTTTGACAGGGCTGTCTCCACAGCACGTCAGAGCTCTTGATCTGTCGGTCGCTGCCAGTGGCGGTTTTACATATGGGCAGTTGCTGAGGGTGCATCGTGAGGGCAACAATATCTCTAGGACTGCACCTGGTCCCTGCCTCTGTCAGGTTAATGTCGACGCAGCCCATCTGCGTCTACAGTAATGTAATGGAGGCTTGTAGCGGAGCTCTAGCCTTACTAAAGATCAGGACTGGAAGGAAGAAAGGTACTGAATCAAAGTAATCATCAAAGATAAAAAAAACTCTTAAGCAGGGTACAGGCGGCTTGATATTCAAACTATCCGATGTACCCTGCAGCAGCGTGATGATGTCATCACGCTGCTGTCAGATATCGGCAGAGCCGGGGAAACGGCTCTGCTCTCTCCCCGGGTCAGCTAAAGCTTTGCTTGGAGACCAGCGGTCTCTAGGCAAAGCATCGGCCGTAATTACGGTCATGTCCGATAATGCTGTTTTTGGTGCACTCGAAAACAGTGGTGGGCGCAGATTATATGGGTCAGATAGATGGGCATGAGCGTGCACGGCGCTCGAAACGGCCATCGATTTGACTCATATCTACACTTCTGTACCCTGCTTTATAAGAAAGCTGGTGGTACATCTAGAGCAGGGGTATCAAATTACATTATCAAGGGTCAAATGTAATAACATTTTTATTATTTACCAAATATCAGTTTATAAAGTAATGTGTGGAAAGAAAGAGCCAACTTGGCCTCCAAGGATTGGAGGTATACCTGATAGCTTCATTGTTCTCAGAGCTGTTTAGGAGACAGATGGCTTCTACGGTCTTTCTATTCTTCCTATTATTATTTGTAATCACATAATGCCCTACCACAGTGTCTCGCTTCCCCTAGCAATAAATTAAAAATGCTAAAAGCACTCTTACATGTCAGTATCAGCATCCAAATAACTTATCACTGCAGTCAATTAATGGGTTTGTAATTATGATCAACCAACAAAAAGGCAAAGTCTGTGAAAAGTGTTGATCTCCCAGTTGATAAGGAATTTTTGAGACACCTTAATAACAAATTACACTGTATATAGGAACATAAAGACCAGGGTGTAACAAACCTGCTGTCTGAAATGTAATATATTTTCCTTATACAGGGTTTAGGAGGTGGCTGGGTGCCTGGACACCTGAAAAGCTTGAGCCTACTTGGCGCAGGTCATGTATCCATCTAGGGACCATAAGGGTGCGTGACGGCAGAAAGACGCGCTGATTTTTCCAGCTCGATGGCTTTGGCCAGTTGGACGGCAGTTTAGATTTCAGAGCTGTTTCTGTAAGGTAATTAGGAGAGATTTGCCTGTTGACAAGATCGGCAATGCCCCATCTGTGCTGGGATTTGGAGACGTGACTTTGGGCTGTCTGGCAGCCGGGCCTAACTAGATGTCATGCAGGAAGTGCTGACCAGTGATTTTTTCGCCGCGTGCCGTTCCAATGCGCCACCGCCAATCAGCACTATTCCCCCCAGGGTAGCCCCACTGAACATGGCTGATGACAGCGAGCTGGCGGCTTTGGAAGTGGAGACATTACACTGTCATCAGCTGTGTAGGTGAGTTTCACAGAATGCGATAACTGCAACAGGCGTAAACAGCAGGAACACCGCCTTGGTCCACAAACCTGTATTAGACTGTCAGCTACTGATACACTATTTTATTGTGACAAATGAAATTATCTTCACAATTCACTGTGGCTTGGCACATTGTTTCGTATACTCAACATTAACCAATGGAAACTTTTAAAAAGTTTTACAGATTTGTGATCATGTATTTGATCCAGGAGTGAAATGTGTCATTCTCAGAGGAGAATCACAGCCGTTGTATAGGAGCTTATGCAGGTCTGGGCACATATCCCCTATTGCTGTTTCTGGTATGATATTTATGTTATCTGATTATCGGTACAGACAAGGACAGCATAATTCTGAGGTTTTGCTGTGCTAACAGTCTTGCAAAACAAGTTTAAAGATGGAGTGCAGCATTCACTTCAATCTTGCACAGTTGCAAAACTCTTCTGGTTATTCAAATTTTTATGAATGCAGTCAACTTCTCGCAGTGTCCATATTAGAAGGTGCAAGCAAGTCGAAGAGAGCCCATTTCATGGCTGATAACCTGAATCATCTAGCTTTTTCATTTGTCATCTTTCACATTGTAAAAGTGCAATCTAATGCTGTAAAGCAGCTGTGTTTCAGCATTGGAGGCTGTGCAGTGTGGCATGTTCAGTGCCATTATAAGTAAAAAGTTAAAGCAGATTGCACAGAACAAAAGCACACACCTGTGTTTTTTGCATAATGCATCCTGCAGTGAGTTGACAATTGTTGTTCTGTCCATTCAAATGAACCAACCACCATCTTTGAGTAATATAGAAAAGAAAAGCATGAATAAGTTGAATGCTTTGGACAATGTATGCAAACCTTAGATATTTCACAATCAAGCGTGATCATCAAACTGATTAAACAGATTAAGGGCAGGCAAATTAATTGGATTAAGAAAGCAGCTGATAAAAATCCACTACAAAGCAGCAAACAGGAATATAAAGCTGCTGGTGTCTTTGGAGTGCTGCGAACATCAAGGTGCATGATTTTCCAGAGGATTGCGGTTATACATAATCAATCTATTCGGCCACCCCTAACCAATGCTCACTTGAAGAAACAGCTGCAGTGGGTCTGTAGTGACCAGGGTATGCACCACATTGGTACATATTTAATGTTATGTATATATTGCCCTGTGTCACCATATTCTGTGCATATTTGGTGTATATACCTTAAAATGATGCATTTCCTCTGTAGCAGGTGCAAGGCTGATTGATGGCTCTCAGTTTCCCGCTCTTTTGGTTAGCCTTACATTGTTACTCTTTTAATCTGCCTGGAGACAAGCTACTGCCCTCCTCCAGGCAGCAATCTCCTACCTTTTCCTGGGTTCTCCCACCGGCCATCCCATAGCAGTGCCCGGGATCCAAAGACCCCCATCCGTGGTGAATGAAAGGGTCGTCCCCTGGACCAGGTCCTCTTTCCCTCAAACGTGCCCGAGCGGATGGATGCGGCTACCGATAGGTGCTGAGTTAGGCAGACGCAGGATTCCTGGCCCGCTTTACCTATTGCCCTGACCACTTGGACAGTACCTGACTCCCTCTCACTCGGACGTTAAGCCATCAATTCACCCTGCAGCTGGTGGCTTCTTTATTGAAACAGTAGTTCCTAAGTATGTGTGCCCCATTCCCAGGCTTGGGTTTGGCGAAAGCTTGTACATATATTCTCTAGTAAAGACTTGAATATATCCCCCTACTAGCTTGCCTGCCTATGTTATTGGTGTGTGTGAGCCCCTGACAGTGTGTTCCGAACATTCAAAGAATCTAGTCGTGCAGAGGAAGAAAATGCCCTCTACGACACTACAGGTCCAGACCTGTAGACTACTTTTCAAAAGGAAAACCTTGTATACTGATGCTGTGCAACCATGGATGGTCCAGATGAATGGAGTGGTGGGCTTGGTGGACAGCCACCATGTCCCAACAAAACTGCAATGTCACCAAGGAGGTGGTGGAGTGAATTTTAAACTACAACGAATACCTCTGCATCATTGTCTGTTATTGGCGAAACTCATGATGATGGCCCCCATCTCAATGCTATCATGCTATGAGGGTGGGAGGCAGTTTACATCTAAACAGCAGCTCTAGGGGTCTGCTCGGATATTCTTCCAGGAAATTCAAACAGAACTCTCCAAAAAACTAACATGTTCAATGGATGAAAGAATTGTAACCCTGCTTTCAAATAAGTGGTCCAATGTTAATATAAAACTTGACCTGTTAAGATGTTTTTAATTGAAATAGCTTTTAATTTCAGTAAATATGATCTCAATACTGCAAATGCAACAAATTAAAATTTTCTGTTCTTTACAATCCATAAAATGTTTTGAAACTGTGCGTAATTATTTGGAACAGTGCATTTTAAGTTTCTATTTAACAGAAAACCTACCATACTGTTATCATTAGGAGGTTTGTTCAGTATAATTTGATTTATACTCTAATGGTTGATGACTCAAAAGTTATGCTGACTGCCAACTGCATCGACGATTTATGAAAACTAGAGAACAGTATTAATTCCATAATGATTTGGAACAGGGTGTATTGTATTGACCATTGCCTACCCTTTATTGATTGGATTTTAGTTCTTTCAATGTAGAGAGTTTGGAGTTCAAGTGATACTGTTTGTTGGCTAACTGAAGTCATTAGAGAAGCAAGCTTTCGGGATATGGCAGATCCCTTCTTCAGGCTTTAGAAAAGATCTGAGACATCCCAAAAGCTTGCTTCTCTAATGACTTCAGTTAGCCAACAAACAGTATCACTTGAACAACTCTCTATATTTATCGATGGCTAACACGGTATAACACTCTACTAGTTCTTTCAATGAGAAGTCACAACAGCTTCCTGATTTCATAAAGCTATGTACAGTGTTCAGCTGCTAACTTCCTCCAGCTGCAATACACAGAAGCACAGACAATTGACGGCTATTAAATGAAGAAGAGACATGCTGAATATCAGAGCATGAAGATCTCAAACCTGAAAACCCCAGCAAAGATGTTGTCGCTTCTGAATAAAAAATAAATAAAAACTTCCAATATACTGTACAAGCAATACTAATTATATAAATGTTTTGGTTTTCTTTTACAATAAAACAGCTTTTCATCCCTTATTACTTTTATACTATGTTCCTATCTCTGATTTCCTATGCCACCAAACTTCCTGTTTGGTGATAGCACACCTATCGGTACAAAGGCTTCTTCTGCAGGACTACATGTCCCAAGCGTACTTGTGGGAATTACTTGCTGTGAATGCACAAAACAGTGATTTTGAGATACGCATGCAACAGTGGCAACATTCTTGACTCCATAGAATGCCAATAGCTAAGGTACCCACCACAACACAGGAAGTGTTCGGTGCACATAGTAATGAATTCAGTAAGGCTGGGTCTACAGTAAAATGATGGGTGGCATTATGGACACATCCGCATGACCTGTCCATGGGGACCTCGTATGGATAGCAGCATCAATGGCTCATTTACACAGCGGTTGCTGACTACCCATTCAGTGCCCTAAAACTGTCTTTCACCTGATAGTGATGTCATAAAGGAGTTATCCAAACATCCCCACAAGTGTGCAGGCACCTGCCAACAGGAGTGACCATATAAATTCGGCTTTCTATATTTGAATTGTCTATAGCAGCCATTTTGTTTTAATGTGAATGATGGATGATGAGGAGTGATAAGGATTTGGGGTTCTATGTTCTCTCTCTCTCACCAGTTGAATGTGTCTGACACAAAGTTGGTCATAAATTGTCCCTCTGCCTAAAATACCTGGCACCATGTCATTGAACGCCTGGATGGTAATTGAGAGCATGACGAATTATTGTGCCTTTAAACCCCGGCTCAGCAGAAAATCTCTTTTTAACATTTCATAGCTGAAGTTTAGTGGAGCATTGTCAATTGGCGGGAAAGGTTGGCGCTGTGCCATGGCACAGCCCTGTATGGACAGCCTGTCATCACTTTAATATGTGGCAGCTAGAAAGACAAATAAGTGTCAGCTGCCCACTTCAACTGCTGCCTCCAAAGGGCTATTAGTGTGATCTGAACAAACTTTAATGAATGAGCGATGCTATTTATCTGAAAATTAGGTTAGCCGAAGACGGCCCTTGTCCTAAAGCAGGCCATACACGGGTCAGATTTTCAATCAATCAACTTAAAACTATAAATTTTTAAGTTGGTATAAAATTGTATGTCGATTGTATCATGCCCCATATGTAGTACAAGATTTTTGATCGATTTTTTTTTCAATCCACAAAACAATCGATCCAAAATAGTTCGATAGAAATTTCAATCAGAAGTGAGGTAGAATAGGTAGAAAATCGATCAAAAATTGGTTGACCACACTTGGTTCTCAAAATACCGAACCAATTTTCAATCGACCGATCAAAATTTACCATCCAGTCCGATCAAAAAACGACTGAATTTTCACTCAATTTTGATCGGATTAAGTCGATTTAACCAGGTGGGCAAAACTCAATTCTCAATCAATCGACTAAAAAATTGATCGTTTTAAGTCGATTGATTGAAAATCTGACCCGTGTATGGGCTGCTTAAGCCCCCCATACACGTTTAGATATCCCCCAGATTTTTCAGCAGATCAACCACCTTGCCTGCTCGGTGGAAATTGAAAGCTTAAAAGTTTTATTCGGGCAGAAATCGATCTAAGCAATTACGGACAAGTCATCATGTGCGGTCGATTGGCTGAAAAATCTAAACGTGTATGGGGGGCTTTAGGAATAGTTCAAAATGTTTTGGGATGCTGACTTTAAAGCTAGCCATACACACATCAACTTTTGATTCAATGATTTTGTACAATTTAAATTTTGGATGTCAATCTAATATTGATTGTACTCCCACACAGTGTAATCTATGCAAAACGGATTCCTTAAATTCAATTCTTTTTTAACCTTTCTGGCAGTACGATTCTGTTCAGAAAGAGGTATGGGAAAAATAAACAGACTACCACATAATCTGTTTATATTTGCTGCCAGCTCTAGCCCTCTCTGTGATGTCGGGGATGTGAGAACCAGGGACTCCTAGGGAGAAGAGCCAAAAGCCTTCATTACTGGAGGAGAGCATGGGCTTGTCTGGAGCAGGTAAGCTTTGTATTGATCAAACTGAAAAATCAATCAATGTATGGCCAGCTTTAAACTACCAAATATTTTTTATACATCCTTCTATCTGGACATCCCAGCAACTAAATTGTCATTTTCAAAGGCTCCCCACCATGCTGGCCATACACCTTTAAATCTCTCTGTCAGATATCCTTTAGATTTACCAACAACTATGTAGTATAGGGTCCTCTGCGATTGAACACAGGTTAGGTTAGGTTAGAAAGTCCTGCATATTAAATGGTTTTGGCAAAACAACAGGAGATCAAAAGGAAATCCAACAACCTAACCTCCAGGGATGCAACACCCATGGGCAAAACTGCCCAATCTGCCCCCAATACACCCCCCCCCCCCCCCCCACATGAGTTTGAGATCACAAGCCATCATGATTGTCTGATGGCTTGTGATCTCAAACTCTGTGAATTGCGTATCTGTGTCTCTTGTGAATGAACTTCTGTGAATTGCGTATCTGTGTCTCAGTGTTCACCATAGAGAGGATTACAACAGATGACATATGATATGATCTGTGATTTAAAAAAAAAGCCGGCTTGTTCACATAGTTTAGAATTCCTGATAATCTGCATTGAAGATTATTTTACCTGTTGATTTTTCATTCTTCCATGCAAATCCTGTAATCTGAGTCATCAGCAGTCAGTGAATGTAGGTACACCCATTTCACCAGATTCCTTGTGCTTTTCTGGAACTGTCAGTAACCTCATAGGTCTGTATGAAAAAGATAAAGGTGAAGGTCCAAAACATGATTGGATACAAATCTATTCTAACACCTAAATATAACCATCAGAAACTTGTACAATCAACTGAAATTATTTTTTCAATTTTTTTTGGTCTGTAGAAAACTGATTTCAAAGTGCATCTATGTACTAAATCTCGCCCAATTAAAAAGTCAATGGTGCCCCAGATGTGCCCATTTGCAGTAACCCTTTCTAACCTGGTGTGATTTTACCACATCCATCACACCAGGTTAGAGAGGGTTAACTGCAAATGGGCACATCTGGGGCACCAGACTTTATTTAAAAAAAAAATTATTTTATATAATTGTTTGTTTCAAACATTATTATATTCAGGATGTCTATTAGACCCTTATACGGACATATTTTGGGAAGTTACAGGCCTACAACATAAAGAAAAATGTACCATTGAAGTCTATGGTGCACTTTGGTACAAAAATTTGGACCTCAGCAGTATGCTAAAGAGGTTAATACACCATTGGAGGTCATCCCACATCATCAACAATTTGTATATCCTTTGGGAAAAAAAATTTCTCTCCAGTGTTTTTTATCACAAGGTTCATGGCTACTTATAGAACTTTACTACTGATCTTAAATAATCAGAAGGAAGGGATGGGGGGAGGAGTACACCAATTTGGAGGTGCAAAAAAAAGAAAAAATATTGGATAATACCAATCACAACAATGATTGTTATTGGCTTTTGATATAATTTAAAATCTTATTATTAAATGTAGAAAATGTATTTCCCTAACTGATTTTATTTAAAAATCTAATATTTCTTATGTAATATCAACCCTACTAAAATACTCTGCACAGCTGCAAACAAATCTCTTGACTGATTTAACAGGACACAACCTTATGCATTTTGTGAAAACAAACATGCAAATCTCAGAAATTGTCCGTATTTCTAAGATTTTCCGCGGTGAAGGTCACAGCACCGACAGCTGGTGATGAGGAAGATTCCGATGGATAGGTAACACTACAAGGAGTGTTTGGGCACACTTGATATACAAGTCCCCCCTCTGTACCCAGAGAAGGTCGACTAGATACCGGAGAATGGAAAAATGACCGGATAGTGGTGATAAAAGATGGGTTCAGGGTTCCTTGTTGTACGGGGATTACAGAGGGTGTATCATTGAACAGCTAGAAAGTCCCTTCACGTCTACAAGCCGTATCTTGTCCTGATATTTCTGGATCATATATAGTCAAGTCATCATCTCTGAGGAATCTACACGATTAATATTAGTGTGATTATGGGATGATTTTCATTTGATGTTGTCAGTTATATCAGTTGGCAACCCATCGGAAAATGTGTCCATCAGTAATAATACCATGTCCTATGGGAGGATGAAGGTCCTGAACTGTCATGGCTGCCACTTCTTCTACCTGGGGGGCCAGGGAGGAGATAAAGCTTTCAGCAAGTAGGTAAAAAGAAAAAAATATTGATCAAAATTATTATATTTTTAGTTGATTAGAGATGATCAATAAGATGCCAACATTTTCATGCAAACTGAATCTGAGCCAATCAAGCACAGCAGCTGCAGAATATGATTGGCTTTGTCATTTCATTAGGCTTGTCGATTGCACCACTGTTTTTTCTGGCACAGCAGAAAGTGACCTGACCATGATGACAACCTCAATATAATTAGATAAAACATTTTTCAAATTAATGAACAAAATACTTTGTTCAACTGTACGCATGCCGCTTGCGTCGGGGAGGGCTCTGGGGGGCCCTGGAGTCTGTTGTGCCCTATGAGCACCTCTGTTCACATAAACTGAAGTCAAACATACCTGCTGTAAAATTTATGCTTTCAACAAAAAGTTTAATGATAAAAAAGCGGCTGATAAAGTCATTATTGTTCACACCCAGCAAAAGAAGACTTCTGTACATAGGTCATTGCTCCTTCATGCACTGATGTCTGTCCCCGTGACATACATCCTCCACCTGTCATCATACACATCTGTGTTACTGAGGATTATCTGTTTGCGTGACACCAGGAATGATATCTGAAGATAACATTTCATTAACCTATCTGTCCATCTGTCTGTGTATCTGTCTATACTGTCATACAGTGTAAGCCAAGAGCTTGATCATACCGATCTGGAGCATGTAGAGAGGCTGCTCACAAAATTGATAGGACCTCCATGATACATAGCACCAACAAATAACAGAGACCTCTAAGTGTAGTAAGCAAATTTACTAAGAATGCAATTGCACTCCTCTTCACTCCCAACAAATAGAACATTTCTGGATCCTGCCACTTCCCTCAGTGATATCTTAAAAATACGCCACTTTCTATCCCCAGAAACCGGTAGTGATACACTGGAAGTATCATAATTTCTTTACTTGACTACTGCAACATCATCCTCTGTTGCCTTCTTCTAACTAGACTTCAGTCCATCATGAATGCTGCTGCTACACTCATTTATTCCTCTAACCGCTCCTCATCTGCTGCTCCTCTCTGCAAATCTCTACACTGGCTTCCAATTGTCCAGAGAAGCAAGTAAAAAATGTTGTGTCTTGATTTAAATTCACTCCACACCTCCTGTCCCACTTACATCTCCAACCTAGTATATACATATACCCCTAACTGCCCCCTCTTCCACTGACCTACATGGGATGCACCCACTTATAACATCTCCAAGACTTCTCTTGGGCTTCCCCCACTATCAGTAATTCTCTCCCTTGTCTAATTAGACTTGCTCCTTCTGTTAACTCTATCAAACAAGCCATGAACCCCCACCTCTTCAATCTCTCCTACCCATCTTCTCATTCCTAACTTCATCACCCTGCCAGTTTCAACTCCTTGACTTATTGTATACTTCCCCAACCACTTAGATTGAGAAGAGATCCCTCTACTCCTTCTTTGTCATAGTTTGTACATGTATGTTAGCTTGTGCTATTTAATGTACAGCACTGTGTAATTGTGTTGGTGCTTCTTAAATAAAAGTTAATAATAATATGTAAGATGCCACAACAGTCTCCATAGATGCATTAGCCCATGGGTAAAAAATAGTTTGGCAATGGAAGCATGCTTATACACACACACATTTATATATTGGTGGTTCCAGGGGTAAGTTGACACTAAATTATACAGTATTTCAGTTTTACAGTCTGCAATTGGGAGGCTCCACTGGTGGCTTCATATTATGCTTTTGCTGTTTTTGGTACATTGTGAGTATACATATGTATTCAGAATTTGACTATATCCTAAAAATGACACTCTCTTTTTTGCTTTCATGGTACATATCTATTTATCTTCATATAATCTATGTATTTATATGTATTATCAGCTCTATCCCTCGATTCCATATCTATATATCCTTATATTATTTATGTATCTTTCTCTATGTATCTATCTTGTATTATCTGTCTTTCTATCTCCCCATCACACACTCTCGCGCAGTGAATGTAGTTTGGTCACAATGGGGACAGTTGGGGACAGTTGGCCCTCCAGGATGATTTCTGCCAGCACAGCTTAGTGTGTATTGTGAGATGTCTCTGGTTGGTACGCTGGGAGCTCTGAGCTCTCATTGTCTAGTAGGACACCACAAATCTGAGGAAATCTACCAACAAAACAGGTTCATATTTTCTCCTGCTTCATTACAAAACTATAAGAGATATACCAAACCTTATCTGTTTATTATTCAATGTTTTCCTCTTTCATCTGTTGTCTAGAAAGAGTAAAAAATCATCTCAGATTTTACCCCTCTGTGCACTCATTGAAACTGTCCATCCCAAGGACTCCCTAAAACTGATAACCAAAGGACTACATGATCCAAGAACTCTGCAATACTGCACCCCCTCCCGGTTTTCTCTTAGTATACCCTTTGACCACCTGCCCTGAGGTTCCATTCCCTCTGAAGCTTTCCTCTGACCACCTCCTCTGAGAACCCTTAAGATCCATCCCCACTTAGATCCCTATGACCACCTCCCCTGAGAATCCAACCATTCTGAAGCTTACCACCTCCCCTAAAGATCTGTCCCCTCTAAGGATACCCTATGACCACCTCCCCTGAGGTCCCATCCCCTCTGAAGCTTACCTCTCACCACCTCCCCTGAGGACTCTAAAGATTTCCTATAACCACCTGCTCATAGGATCCATCAGTCAGTCCTGTCTGAAGATTTCCTATAATCACCTCCCCTGAGGACCCTGTAAATCTGCCCCTCTGAGGATACCCTATAACAACCTCACTTAAATACTCTGCAGAGCTATCTGCGAATATCCTATGACAACTTCCCCTCAAGCTGGCCATATACCTTTAGATCTCGCTGTCAGATATTATTTAGATCTACCAACAACTATGTAGTGCCGGTTCCTCTGCGATTGAACACAGGGAGACTTGATGGTTTAGAAAGTCCCTCATATTACATGGTTTTGGTAAAACAAAAGGAGATCTAAAGGAAATCTGACAGAGAGATCTAAAGGTGTATGGGGGGCCTTAGGACCATGCAGATCTGTCTGCTCTGAAGATATTGTATATACACTTCCCCTGAGGACCATGCAAATGTGTCTCCTCTAAAAACATCTTATGACCACTGAGAACCATGCAGATCTGTCTCTGTAATGATTTACTCTCAGCATACCCTATGATCACCTTCCCTGAGGACCGTGCAGATCTGTCCTGTCTGAAGATTTCCTAAAATCACATGCCCTGAGGACCCTGCAGATCTGTCCCCTCTGAGGATACCTATATCCACTTACCCTTAGGAACCTGTAGATCTGTCCCCTCTAAAGATACTCTATAACCACCCCGTCTGAGGGCCCAGCAGATCTGTCCCCTCTGAAAATGTCCTATCATTACCTCCTCTGTGGACCCTGCAGATTTTTTTCCCTCTGACATGTCTTATAATCACCTTATCTTGGGATCCTACAAATCTGTCCCCTTATACCATATTACCACCCTCCCTGGAACCATTACCCATCACTTTCTGTTTTGGTGTGCCAACTTTTCTGCAGCTCAGAGCAGAGGGTTTCCAGATCTAATATTACGGACAAATACATAAATATCATGATAACTCCACTTTCCAACATTGGAATGTCAGAATGACATGGAGTCCTGGATTTAGTGACATAAGGTCCTGGATCTCCTGAAATTGGCATTACACAGAGTCCCGAACATTCTGCAAAAATTATGGGGTGGGTTTCTTTAACACTTTTTCTCTTTTGCCTGCACATCCCTGCTCTAGGCACCATATTGGCCCCACCTCACTGGTATTTTCTGTATATACTTCCCATATAGGGTATACCTACCTCATAGAAAATCCACACACAATTTTTGTTCGGCCACACCTGGGCCAACTCATGTACTATGTTTATCAAATTCACTATTCATTTATTTATTTTTCTCTGGGAAGCACTAGCCCTATCTCATAGACATCACTCCATTATGGGATCTCACCTCTTTTATACACTTATATTATATACTTATATAATATATAATTACACATACTTATATTAGTGGATGCGATTGGTTCTTAGACGGCTTGTTGTATCCGAAGAAGCCCCCCGTTACCCAAAAGGGCTGTGACCCTCTCAGTACGGGCCACTCACCTGATCTAGATACGGGAAACCTGGGGTAAACACAATTTACCTACCGTATTTTCCGGCGTATAAGACGACTGGGTGTATAAGACGACCCCCAACTTTTCCAGTTAAAATCTAGAGTTTGGGATATACTCGCCCTATAAGACTACCCCTTCCAATACACGCAAAATAACAATTAAAAAAACTTCAGATTTGCTTTCAATATGGTTATGTTAATTCTTATGACATGGAAAAACTGCCTGCAAGTCACGGGAAATCCACCGGCAAATATGCCGGCATGTATTTTTTTGGCCAGTTCAGGCAAACAGCAGTGGACCCAAGGCCTTACATATGTATACTCCAACAACCTTAAAAGTCCTATTTGTTTTTGTAATTTACATTCTAATTTCACACCCATAACTGCAACCTCTCGTATTAATGTTTACCTGGGGTTATCCAAGTAACATAAATTGTATACATTTAATTCAAATAATTTTGGCAATCAAAAATGTAACTGATATCATGTCACATGATCCAGTGAAGGTGTTTTAATGTGTTAGAGCTGCAATACCAGTTTCAGCCACTGGAGCTACAGCGTTTAGTGAGCACGTCAGCTTCGTCTTACACATCGAGGAGGAAAAGAGAGAGGGGGGATAAGGGGGCGCTTCCGATGTCTGACAGGCAGACGCCTCTGGCTTAGACATTTCTGCACTCGGCGTATAAGACGACTTTTGAGAAGATTTTCCTGGGTTCAAAAGTAGTCTTATATGCCAGAAAATACAGTATTTAAATTTAATTTGTCTTACAATTTGGTTCAAAACTGGATATGAGATTGATTTTTGCCTTTTCCTCCTTTTTCTATAGATGACTCTTTATGTTGGTTCTCTCCTGAAGAAGCGACATCCCTTGCGAAACGCATCGAGAGCTAAGTGACCAGCTGTTGTTACTTTTTTGCTATATTGTTCTATACGATATAAACTGTTTGCAGTTATGTATTACAAAAGCTACACGTTGAAGTCCAGTGTGGCTAATATTAAAGACGAAGTTCTCCAATATAGCTGGGTGCCGCATATTTATTTTTCACTATGTGGAATTAGTTAACTTCCTCCATATATGAGGAGGAACAAAGGGAACAATTATTCATTTGGTTCTCTATAAACACAAGCAGCAAATTCCTTAATCTTACACTGACAAGAGCTGTTTCATAACAACATCCAAGAAGGAGCTGGAGGAAGTGGGCATCACACTCCACTTATAACTGAAACACATAAAGATAGACTGACTATTTAATATTTATAAGTGCATCAAGATTTACCATACATCCTGATCATTGTGTCTCTGATGGAATGATTTATTATAGCTAGCCATACACCTTTAGATCTCTCTGTCAGATATCCTTTAGATCTACCAACAACTATGTAGTGCTGGCTCCTCTGCGATTGAACACAGGTAAGCTAGCCATACACGTGTCGGATTCCATGTCTGATCGATTCATCATCCGATCGATTCCGGCGATTCTGCAGGGAATCGCAGGTGTGATCAATCGGCCAATTAAGAGTATCCATCGCTGCATACCACCTTGTCCAACGGATTCCGGGATGGATCCGTGTCCGATTGTCCACCTCACAAATGGCAACTCCCTCTGATCTGGGCAGAATAAATCTGATGGAACCAACATGTTGGTTCTCTGTCGGATCCGATTCTGGGCCCCTGAACGATCGGACCTGATCGATTGGACAAGGTGGGCTGCATGCGATTCCGGCACGATCATTTGGCGTGCACGCGCCCGGAATCGATCGTGACGGAATCCGGTGGGAATCCGACACGTGTATGGGGGCCTGTAGACTTGATGGTTTTAGTAAAACAAAAGGAGATCTGAAGGAATCTAAAGTGTATGGGAGCCCTATGAGTATGTACTGTATGGAGTCAGTGACCACTGGGTAATCCATACAATGCACAGGGCCCCCCTTGGTAGGAGGGGATACGATTTAATTACAATGTTCTCCACTGATATTAGTGTAATCTCACTTCACTAAAGCTTTATTTCAGCCTTTGCTTTAGTCTAGTATAGCTTTACAATATCACTGCACACTCTTGAAATATCACAGTGTGCATTAGAAGCTGCAGCCATGCCCAGCACACCTCAGACCAACATGTGTCATGGATGTGCAGCATCCTCTTCCCCTCTCAGTCTTTGGGTTTCAGATGTCAATCACAGGCGCGCCCGATGTTGGCATTGCTGGTCCACCTGCTCATACATCACAGAGGACACCATCAAGGCATCTTCCATCACTGAGTGTTACACAAGCCATGATCAGCCTGCGGTGCATAGAGAAGCACTGACACACACTGTGATGGTAACAATGAAAAGGGTTTAATGATCTAACATATTTTTGGAGGGGGTGAAAGGCAACACACCAGCAGATGAATGTCGGCTGTTATTGATTACTGCAGCCCGCATTAATACTGACCTGAGACCTGGCACGCTGGTTCTTGTAGTGTCACAGCTTTATAGCAGAAGAATGGTGACACCCCTTGTACAAACCCCTCATCACCCCCATCCTCTGCATCGCACCCCACTACATGGCAGGCGGAATACCCCTCATTACCGATCAGCCCTCTCCGTGCGATCCTTACACGGAGTTTCTATAGTTAGTTCCCGCCACAGCCCCGCCCCCCGGTGTGTTGCGCCACGCCTCCTTCCCGGGTGGGTGTGGTCAGGATGGTCTCCAGCGCTCGCGGCTCTCCGGTGCAGAGTGAAGGGAAGATGGAGAATAGAACGCTGAGGCTGGAGAGGGGCCAGAGGGTGGAGGTGGTGTGTGTGCTGGGCACCACACTGACCATAGACGTCAATGGGTGAGCTGACATCTGCCTGTACCCCAACAATGTGTGCACTCTTCTCCCTGTACCCCATTAATGTGTACACCCTTCTCCCTGTACCCCATTAATGTGTACACCCTTCTCCCTGTACCCCAACTATGTGTGCACCCTTCTCCTGGAACCCCAATAATATGTTCACCTTTCTCCCCAAAATATCTATACCTTTTTACCCGTACCCCAATTATGTGAACATAATTCTCCCCGCACCACAATAATATGTGAAATCTTCTCCCTGCACCCCAAAATATGTATATCCCACACCACAATGTGTACACCCTTCTCCCTGCACCCTAATAACGTGTACACCCTTCTCCTGGAACCCCAATAATATGTTCACCCTTCTCCCCAAAATATCTATACCTATCTCCCTGTACCCCAATAATGTGAACATTATTCTCCCTGCACCACAATAATATGTAAATTATTCTCCCTGCACCCTAAAATATGTATGTCCCACACCCCAATGTGTACACCCTTCTACCTGCACCCTAATAATGTGTACACCCTTCTCCCTGTACCCTAATAATGTGTACATCCTTCTCCCTGTACCCCAATTATGTGTACACCTATCTCCCTGCACCCCAATATTATGTACAATCTTCTACCTGCACCCCAATTATTTGTACATCCTTTTCTCTGCACCCCAATAATGTGTACACCCTTCTCCCTGCACCCCGATCATGTGTACACCTTTCTCCCTGTACCTCAATAATGCATACAATCTTCTGCCTGCACCCCAATAATGTGTACACCCTTCTCCCTGCACCCTAATAATGTGTAAACCTTTCTCCTGTCCCCCCAATTATGTGTACACCTTTCTCCCCACACCCCAATAATGTGTACACCCATCTTCCTGCACCCCAATAATGTGTACACTCATCTTCCTGCACCCTAATAATGTGTACACCCTTCTCCCTGCACCCCAATAATGTGTACACCCATCTTCCTGCATCCCAATAATGTGTACACCCATCTTCCTGCACCCTAATAATGTGTACATCCTTCTCCCTGCACCCCAATAATGTGTACACCTTTCTCCCTGCACCCCAATAATGTGAACACCACTACTCATTAATGCCGGCATCCCAATATTCTCCCCCATACTCCATATGCTATCCAATCCTGTACCTTAATGTTGTGTACAGCACCTAGCCTGCACCCCAACACTTTGAATTGCCCAATGTTATATTATACACACCCCTCTCTAGATGTCCCATAATATCTGATTTCTAAAAGAACAATGTCCTCCCCTTTAATGAGTGTACTCGGGAACGTGTCATCATACATGTAAAGTATAAGGTGTCTTCCTCCCCATCCACCCTTTATTCCTGACATGCCACCCCTCTGCCCCATGACACCTGGAACACCCCTCTTCATCATCATAACATGACACCCCATCTCTAGGTTTACAGCCACAAATGTGCTTCTGATTCTCTCATCCTGTGTCCCCCCCTCCTGTGTGTCGCAGAGGACCCGGCACTACATAGTTGTTGGTAGATCTAAAGGATATCTGACAGAGAGATTTAAAGGTTTATGGCCAGCTTTAGATCTACCAACAACTATGTAGTGCTGGGTCCTCTGTGAATGAACACAAGTAGACTTGATTGTTGGGAAAGTCCCTCATGTTACATGGTTTTGGTAAAACAAAAGGAGATCTAAAGGAAATGTGACAGAGAAATCTAAAGGTGTACGGGGGCCCTTACATACTAATTGGGTGGCAGGCATATCTATGTGTGTATTTGACCCACATACGTGTGATTAGAGATGTACCAATGTGAACGTTATCAGTAGAGCTTCCTAGTAGTACAGTGATGTACTGTACTGTAATGTAAAAATAAAGGCTTATAGGCTGGCTATTAAATATTACAGAGTGCAAGCCTTCAAAACAAAGTGTTCAAAGTTTATCAGTTAAGCCCCCCATACACCTTAAGATCACTGCATACAATTTCTATCTATGTGTCCACTGACATTTACAAGCTCCAAGTTCAGATGGGCTTTAGAATTGTCCGACTTTGTCTCCAGGCTAAAGCCCCCCATACACCACATACAATTACCATGCAATTTCTGTACAACCAACTTTTCTTCTACCAAAACCATGTAATATGAGGACCTTTCTACACCTTCCAGTCACTATGTATTCTATCAGGGAGGACCCAGCACTACATAGTTGTTGGTAGGTCTCATGGAAGTTGTATGGAGGAATCTGAAGGTGTATGGGGGGCTTAAGTCCACGCTGGTTCATGGTTAGTGCATTCTTCACAATTTAAATTGCATGATCTAGTTCCCAGTGTTTGTTGTGCAGAAACTACAGACTGTGTGTGTGTGGGGGGGGGGGGGGGATATGTCTGCTCAGCAGGGACCAAAAATCATTCCACTCTGCCGAGCAATCACTTCCATTGTGCCATTTGTATACTGCTGCCCGATGTTCCCTCCTACTCAGTGTATGTGGACAATGTATGGAGATCATTGTACTTACTGTATATACTTGAGTATAAGTGGGCTCAAATATAAGCCGAGGTACCTCCTTTTAGAAGAAAATCTGGAAAAACCGAATGACTCGAGTATAAGCCTAGGGAGGGAAATGCAGCAGCTAAAGCTCAGAAACAGCCAGCAAATGTACTTTTGTTAGGAGATGGTATTATTTAATTCAGTAGATTTGTAAGTTAATTACAAAGTCCCTGAACATGATCTCGTCACCAAAATTGCTGGAGATGTAGAGAAGGGATGTGGGAACATTGTAAAGAAAAAGTATTGCTCTAGTTTTGCACAAAATACGTTAAAATTTGACTTGATTTTGAACCTAATTTATGCAAAAACTGCATATGCTAGAGCAATAATTTTTCTTTCCAATGTCCCCACAGCCCTTCTCTACTTTTTTTTGCACATTTCAGGTGCTAACAATTTTGGCTTATATTGGAGTATATACGCTATCTTTCTTTTATTTTCCACTACAACCTCTTAGAATATCCATTTTTACCACTTGATGTGCTTAGAATTTGCCTGTCCCCAAAGGTATGGGTGGATTATTTAAATCCATAATCATGTATCTCTCACACATACACCAACCAGCTATTTTATTAGGTATACCCATTCAACTAATTGTTTACAAAAATATCTAAAGAGTCAATCACAAGGGCATCAACTCGGTGCATGTAGACCAGGGGTGGGCTTTTTCACTCGTGGGCCACATTGGCATTTTAGATTGGATAAAGGGGACTGCATCAAGAGCCTGTAATGGCCGACCCCCTATAGGTGTGCCAGTTCCATACATCGCTGGAATCACTAATGATGGCGGTTGTGTAATAGGCAACGTGTGACAGGGACTTTATTTATCCTTTTACATTACTGCGCTTAAAAAAATGCTCATTCATTGCAAGGAGCATTGCTAGGATAATTCCTAGAGACTATTGTCGCCATGATGATGCTCCTACAGTGTCATGATCACACCACTGCATCCTCCCAAAGACAACGTTTGGACACCTCTAGGCATTATGTGCATTCATTGCAGAGAACAAGCGGAGGGGAGCATCTTTTCAACAAGGTGAAAGCTAAACATGCCCCAGGCCTTAGTTTGCCCACCCCTGATTTAGACATTGTGAAGACTACCTGATAAAGTTCGAACCATGCCTTAAGCCCTTATACACACTTATATTTGCACCCAATTGCAAAAAAAAAAACTGCTGCGAAATCAGGTGCAAATCGAAAGATTAAACTTTCAATTCGGCCATGAATCAACCGCAAAATCGATCGAATACACTACGGACATGTCCATGATTCTTAGATCAATTTCATTACTTTGGATTGGGACCTGCGTCTCCATCCAAAGTAAATGCCGGTACACAAAGGGTGATTCTCAGCAGGACCGGTCTGTCTGCCGGGAGATCGACAGCTTTTCGAAGCGTGTATATGGGGCTTAAGATTGAGGGCTTGATTCCACTGGTGCGATTTGCCGCGGCTATAGCCGCTCCCGCCGGCACCCCAAGCTGTTTTCATCCGGATGCACGCGTACGTCCGTGCGTTCGGATGAAGACTCTGGGCAGCCCCCATGTAAAAGGATGCGGTCCGTTTCTGTTTCCGCACGAGAACGCTGAAGCTAGCGTTCGGAACCGCACCGCATCCCCATCCGCACCGCATCCACACTCAGCCGCACCAATGGAGCCTGGCTGATGCTTTCCCTATGGATGCGGTCGGAGGGGCGGCAGCCGCACGGACACAACCGCGGCAAACTGCATCAATGGAAATAAGCCCTGAGGAATGTATATGACTTTGAACTTGGGATGGCTGTTGGTGGCAGATGGAGCGCTGTACTGGGATTTCCATGTACAACCCCTTTTAGGGTTTATTGACCACCACTCAGTTCTATGAAGAAGATCTTCTCTTGACACCCAACGCTCAGAACCTAAAAGTAGATAGGCAGCAGCAGCTACGACTCGGCATCTGAGGCTACAATTCATTTATCAATTTCTGCATCAAAATTCAGATGATAGAAGATAGATGAATGGATCCATCCCTCCTTCTTTGTATTGATGGTTTAGCCTGGTAGAAGTGGTGTAATGGTCTGGGGGATATTTATTGACACACTTTTGCCCCTTTAGTACCAACTGAGCACTGTTTACAAGCCACAGTCTACTTGAGTATTGTTATAGATCAACAGTGGGCAAACTAAGGGGGGAGGGCGGATCCAGCCCATTTAGCTTTCTTTTCTGGCCCTTTGTCACCTTGTTGAATAGATGCTCCCTTCCGCTTGTTCTCTGCAATAAGTTCTCATAATGCCTAGAGGTGTACAAATGTTGCCCTGGGGACGATGCAGTGATGTGATCATGACACTGTGGGTAAATCCTCATGGTGACAACAGACAGGCTCTGAGCATTTCTTTGTAAGTGCAGGGAATTTATAAAGATGACAATGGCCCTGTCACATGCCACCTATCACACATCACCGCAAACATTAATGATGCCAGCGATGCATGGAATTGGCACACATATGGGGGATCCGACCCCCTTATCAGATTTAGGAAGCCAATGTGTCCCACAAGTCAAAAAATGTGCCCACCCCTGTTATAGAACATGCCTCCTCTTTATGACCTCAGTGTATCCATAATCTGATGACTTCCAGATCACAAAACTTAAATCATCTAAAAATCATCACAATGAGTCCACTTGCACAACATTGTATCAGGAACAGCTAGATGGAAGCATACATGTCTTTTACACTGGTGCAATGTCCCTGTATTCCAACTGTTACCAGCTGGGTTTGGCAATATCCTTTAGCATATCCTGGTTGCACAATGGACTTGGCACACAACCAACATATGCAAGCTTTAGAAAAGAACTGCAAGTACCTGCCGGGAATGGTCTCCTCCGTTACTGGACTGTTTATCAGTGGTACTTCAACTATAGTCTGTGCGATGTATATCTTAAAGAAAAGGGAACTGTTACATAAGACTACATTAGTTCACATTAATCGGCCAAACATGTGCTGGCAAAACAAAAAGGGCTTTCGTAATTAAAACTTTATTTACGAATTTTTAGTTAACCCTCTATTCAATGGTTTTATATATATATATATATATAAATATACATACATACATACTGTATGTACTAATATATATTTCCATTGTTCCAACTAGAGATGGTCAAATTTTTCGACTTGCTAATTTTGTTAACTGATTGCAAAGCCTCTGAAGAGGGTATTACCACCAAAATTGCTGGAAATGTAGAGAAGGGTTGTGGAAACATTTGAAAAAAAAAAAGAAGTTTTTGCACAAATTGAGTTCAAACTTAAAGTCGAAATTCCGATTTTCGAAATATTGACTTGAATTTGAACTTAATTTGTGCAAAAACTATTTGTGTAAGAGACATACTTTTTTTTTTTTTGCATTATACACCCTTCTGTACATCTCCAGCAAGTTTGGTGATGATACAATATTCAGGGGCTTTGCAATAACTCGAAATTGTCGAATTTTTTTTAAAAAATTTGACCATCTCTAGTTCCAACCCATTGTATGATGTTAACTGGACTATATAGGGCTTCCGGTTCCGGCGCCTCATGTAGTGGAGGCATTCTGAGGAGCTCCCGCGCCGTCCA
>CM070038.1:38314059-38326819 GCA_036250615.1 Ptychadena robeensis | reverse complement strand
ATTTTGTTTTTATTATTGTATGTGAAAATTCAATAAAAATTATTTAACAAAAAAAAAAACTGGACTATATAGAATTATTATCCAGAAATAAATATTTTCACTTTACTTTGCCATTTAAAAATGTATCCTGCAGTATGTTGGGGTCAAATTCCCTGTTCCATTTATTTTTCTTTAACTACATTTCTGGTTTGTAGGGCTAAGGCTGAAGTCAAATAGATACGGTTGCATGTTGTATGCAGGCCCTAAGGTGGCACTTATAAAATACTGACAAACGTCCTATCCCTATTTAATTCTCGCAACTGCCCGAAAACCAACCTGAATGTCGCATTTCCTGGGCAGTGAAAATGCTGTCTTCATACTGATTATGTAAATTAGCTCTAAAGCTGGCTGAAAAAACGATTGCTTCAGTTGATTGTTTGAAAATAGATTCCTTTTTACCTGAATCGATCGACCTAATGTGATGAAAAGGGAACATAAAATGGATTGTGCAGTGATCAGACATGCTGGTAAATTTCAGTTTCTTGTTAAATTATCTGACAGGTTTTCTAGGTATTTGGATGGATTTGTATCTGACAGTACTATTGGGCATGAACACAGGTCTTGGGTAAGGAATCTATTGGTTTTGAATCGATCACAAAAATTGGTTTTGAATTGATCTTTTTCATGCAATCGACTTTAAAGTGGATCAACTCACATCTACTTTCTATTATTGGCACCACAGGGCAGATTGAAGGTAAAAAATATATATCTAATGCGGCCCCCACTGTCTTCGAATGGGATCAACCAAACAGGTCTGTTGAAAAGGTGACGGACATGTCTGTAAATCCTGCTCGAGTGTCATTCCTTTGTATGGGGACCGGGGTCCCCATTCAAAGGAGTGACTGGGAATTGGGTCCACAATCGTCTGGGGCCCGAGCTCAGTGTGGTGACACCATCGTGACGTTACCACGTGGTGCTCGAACAGGTCATCTGTCTAGGGCCTGTCACTGAATGTATGGGCACCGGAAATGTAGGTAAGTTATGTGTAACTTATCTGAGTTTATCTATGTCAAAGGTTTCCTCAACCAAGTCTCCATATTTACCTTTCTAGACATGCAAATGTTCTTCCCTTCCAAACCTGAGATCATTAATTTTGTTCTTGCAATCCAGTAAAGTATTCAGTAGTATAATTATAAGTTCGTTCTCCTTGCTGCATTTTTTTCCAAGTGATTCAGCAGATTTGTATTATTGGCAGAAGTACATTTGCTGTTATTAGAGATTGCACAGGAATAGCTTCACAGAGAACATTAAATCATGGCTGCTGCTCTTGTCCTGAAAGCAATGTATAGAATATAGATGAATGGCCTAGAAGAGCTCCGTACAAGATTCAAGGCAAGAATTGGAATACCAGTGTTGTGTTACTCCAAATAGAAAAGGTCACGGCATTCATAAAATCCCCCTTGCATGGCGTGGACCCTTTTTCTCATGACTCAATCACACAGAGAGTGTGCCTTACCACAGACAAATCTAAGCCGGCTATTAATGTATATAATCCGTGCGTGGACTTCATTCACTTTGTGGTACTAGACACTTTGTGATACAGCAATATCATATTTACATGTCCTGAACTTTAATACATATCAAAGAGGCTTTACCTAACTTACTTTGTCTTCCTAAATCTGTTCCCAAATGTGTATAGGCAGGTTAGACTGTAAATACTTATATAGTATAAGCTGAATGATCTGAATATAAGCCGTGGTACCTAATTTTACCTGTAAAAACTGAGTGAGTTGAGTATAAGGCTATGTCTCCATGGAGTTTTGTGATCCTATGTTAAGGGCAGTGTTTGGCAGGGTTCCCGAAGGATGACATACACATTACCTGCCCGGCGGCTCTGTTCAGCATTAGCTGATTGGCTCAGCGTCGTAAGAACAGACCATCTGGCGAGCAGGTAAAGTGTATGTGATCCGTCGGGACCTCAACCAAGCACTGCCCTTAACGGAGGGGGTCCCGACGGATCAACGCTGTGGAGACATGCCCTAAGAGTATGCACGGAAACAGCAAGTTAGCTTTGTTTTTTGGATGTCATTATTTCAGATGCTCATGAAATATTGGCTCGTTTATTTGACTGTAAAGCCCCTGAACAAAGTATCATCACCAAAGTTACTGGAGATATAGGGAAGGATTGTGGGAACATGTGGAGAGAAAAAAAAAGTTGTACTAGCACAGGTAATTTACGCATTCATTAAGTTTAAAGTTTTGAAAATTGAAATATCACCTTAAAAAAGTTGTTTGCAAAAATGAGATGTTTCCACAACCCTATTGTACATCTTTAATACGTTTGGTGAATATACCATGTTCAGGGGCTGTGCAATAAACTCACAAAGTTGGCCCTCGATTTTAATCTCCAGACTTGAGTATAAGCTGTTGGGTTCTAAAAAATTGGCTTATACTCAAGTATAGATTTTTTAGCTTTCTATCACTTCGATGAATTACAAATATTTGCAGTACAAATTTATAAAGAAGTTTATGAGAAATGAATTCTATCTCTGGTCAGTATTTGTTTGGTGACAATACTGTACCTGCCTCCCAGTTGTACTCCTATGTGGTCACTGTCATATGGGCTTCCAATGGACATATGCAGTTATATCACTATGCATACCTTCCCTGAGAATTTCATGCAGCCATCACTGAAATGCTTACAGACACGAAGTGCTGGTAAATAGTCCCTTAATTTAATATTGCTAAGACTGATGTTTACATGTCACTGCTTCATCTAGATCAGCGTTTTTCAACCTTTTTTTGGGCAAAGGCACACTTGTTTCATGAAAAAAATCACGAGGCACACCACTATTAGAAAATGTTAAAAAATTTAACTGTATAAGAGGCAGCTAGATAGGGGGGCCGAGGGTGGGGTCAAAAACCCACGGCACACCAGGCAACATCCGCGGCACACTAGTTGAAAAACACTGATCTAGATAAATGATATAAAAACAGTTTGGCAACATTTTGCAACATGTTTGGCAACATTTTGTCAGACAGTCTTCACCCAGTATGGGTAGAGGTCCGTCTGCTGTTCCTGGCACGAGTCGCTCTTCGCAGCTGTGACACAGTAATCCGTGTGAGCGATCTCTATCAACAAGTGGTTGGTAAGAGTCTGGCCAGGCACACGTAGTGGGAATAGATTGTATTCACCTTCTATGGATTTGTAAAACTTTTCGTTAAGTGTGTCCTGTGTACCTGAGTACCCCTCTTGTGAGCCTTATGGCCACGTACTGTGACCAGTTCTAGATAACTGTTCAATGGAAAGTTAGATATTGATGTGAAAATAGTGATAGAGAGCTCAAACTGATATTCGAGTGTAAGCTCCTCTGGTAATTGTAGAGAAGTCTTCTTTCTTTAGACCAGAGTGGACAGAGTGTCTTCCCTTGAAGGGGGAATATCTGTGATTCATTTCTTCTGGTTCCCTCGGACACCTGAGATGCTCTGATGCTTTCTCTTGGCATCACATTTCCAACAGAAACTCTTAAGGGTCTTACGCTGCAATTCCCTGCATTGATGTCGTCAGATTAGTTCCTGGGTCTGACAGAAGGACGGGATCACATTAGGAAAGGTCCCCATATTTAGCCCGGCTAGTAAGAGGTGCGCGTGCCGGGCTCTTCTTTTTGGCTGGTAATTTGGTGGTCTCAGTAAAGAAAGATAAAGAATTCTATGGACTTCTGCTCCATGGAAATGTTTCAATTTCATAATTAAAACTCACAGAATAAGGTTCACAGGAGTAAAGAATATTTGCTTTTGCAGTATTTTCTTTAAGAGAAAAACAACGGAAAAATTAAAACAACTGTAGTTCATACTTCCATCATTGAGATGATTTTGTTCATAAAGTAAAGGTGGGTTTTTACACGTGTAGATGTTTTCTTCATCAACTGCCAATTAGATTTTTTGTTCATTTATTTGTTGATTTTTTGTTCGTCCATCGCTGATATCGAATGAAAATACATTCGAAATTCCAACGACAGATAAAAATGTTAAATGTTAAATTAAACATGTTGGTTTGAGGTCGAACAAAATTTATTCATCAAACAAATTGGCCATTCTAGATTTTTGTTAAATCAACCAAAAAGAGTTAGTTCTTCATTGATCGAACGAAAAAATCTACATGTGTAAACCCACCTTTAGCTGAGTGCATATAATTCATGACATTAGGAGCGAGGTTTGTGGTTATAGATGTTCTCACTGTTCACTTTTAACTTCCTAGGGGATCCCCGATGAACTGCAAATGGTTTAGTATGCGCCACAGTACCAACATTGAAGCCAAGATTCTGAACAGCGATGCCACCAAGCAGAAAGTTGTCAATGGAGAGAAGCTGTGGCCTCTGTCCAGCAAGACCATGGTGGAGTTCACGGTGACACAGCACAGCGTGGAGATCAATGACGGCAAGGTGAGTTATTAATAAAGATGGTCAATGAGATGCCAAAATGTGACATTAGCATTTATATTGTATGCAGATGCTGTGCTTGATTGGCTAAAGTCGGCCATAATTGGTTCGATATTTCTGTGAGATCGCCTCTGATGGAAATCGCACATTTTGGTAAATTTTGCTCAATAGTACACTAATATCTGGCAGTTTTTCTAGGTATTTCGAGCAATTTGTTTACGATCATAATAACAATAATATTTTTGATCAAAATTACAATAGGATTTTGATTAAAATCGATCATGTTTGTATCAATCACACTGTGTGGTGGTACGATCTTTTGATGTTAGACTGGCTCATGATCATAAAATTGCACAACACGATCGAATCTAAAGGTAGGAATACACAGGCCAATTTTTTCCAGATTTTTGCACAGCCGAGCACCGTGCGTGCTCACGGCACTGAGCTGTGCAGAAATCTAGGAAAAAAAGGACCCGAGTATGCCGTTTTCTGAGCGAGATCAATAGATCTCGCTCGGCCAAACAGGTTACCAACATGTTGGTAAACCTTGTTCGATAGCCTATACTTTGAATAGGGAACCGTGGTTCCCTATTCATAGTGTAGACCGGCTGACAGCTGGCTCCCAATATGGAGGAAGCCGGGCAGTAGCGTGATGGGGTCATCACGCTACTGCCGAGAGCTCTCTGTTGGCTCAAAAATAGAGCGTTGTATTCCTACCTTAAGATCAGTTGTTTGTTAATTGTTGTTAATGTCGAAATGTATATAACTATAGACTATACCAGGGGTAGGCAAACATTTTGACTCGTGGGCCACATTGGCTTTTAAAATTTGATAAAGGGGCCATGAGCCTGTAAGCGCCGACCCACCATAGGTGTGCCAATTCCATGCATTGCTGGCATCACGAATGATGCTGGTGATGGGTAATTGGCAACATGTTAATTTTTACATTTCCTGCATTAAAAAAATGCTAATTTATTGCAATACGCAGAGATAATTCCTAGAGACTGCCTGATGTCGCCATGAGGATGCGCCCCCAGTGTCATCGCAGTGTCATGATCACCACTGCATCATCCCCAAGGCAATGTTTAGACACCTCTAGGCATTATATGCATTAAAAAAGAGAGAGCTAAAATGTACCTGTACATATATTAATTTGAATAGGCAGTCCTGCTCCCATCGCGGGGAAAACATTTAGTGGAGTTTTGTCCCTCTAAAGAATAGACTACAGACTCTTCCAAGAAAAGAAAGGACACAAGAGAACCAGATTTATGATGTTCTTATGGAAGGGACTCTTCTCCAAAGCAATAATCATCTTCCATTTTATCCTCTCTTCCATCCAAAGATGTCACCTTAAATGGCGATTACACATTTTTGTTTCTGGTAAGCTAGGCACATTTTGACATGAGAACACCCTCAGAATAATTGGTGTTTCTAGTAATTTTTTTTATTATGAAAAGGTAGGTAAAGTGTGTTTTTGGAGGTTCAAAACGTTTTATGGGTATTTCTTATGGGAAAAATAGTCTTGACTTTCAAGCAACCCATGGGAACAAATTAAGTTTGTAAGCCAAGGGTCCATTGTATACACAATGTGTGAAAATATGTGTAAGGGAAGTAAACTGGAATTTATTATTTGGTTCTACTGCAGACTCTTACATTATCGTTGTTTCTTCTTAAAGTTGTAATAGATGGAGTATTCTGCAATGTCTTATTTTCACTGACCTTTTTCCAGATAACTTTTGCCTTTTACGGAAATGGGGCAGATGCTCCAGTGGATAAATCTGGGGTCTACTTTACAGGAATTGGTGAGTTAATCTGTTCTGAAATATTTTTATAAAAGAACAAGAGATATCTTTGACTCTCAAATAAATAAAAATAGCTCCTTTTCTTTTGTTAATGAAATGAAAAATAGCAAATAGTGTAATCCCCAAAAGACAAGTGGGTGGAAGCTCCTATATCCCAGTGGGCAATGTGACATGGTAGTACTTTTCTAATTAGAGTAAGGATAAAGTAAACTTATTCCTTATTCCTTTTGGTTGCTGGGCCAAGAGTTGTGGATTCATGTACCAGCAAAGGTGATGTATAAAAGGCATTTTTGAAGAACTGAGTATTGGCCTTGGCTCTGTTTCTTCCCGTATGGTCGCACTTAAATGCCTTTTTGGGGTGCCGATGATCGTTCAGGCTGTGGCGCCTGGTTGTCTTCTTCGGTTTATATTCAATACTTTAGGTAGCTTGCTTTAAAGCACCCGTTATTTGCAATAAATTCTCCTTAATTGATATAGACAAGTGTTACATTTATGGTCTGTAATACTTGTCTATATCAATAAAAGAGAATATATTGCAAATAACAGGTGCCTCAAAGCAAGTCCTTATTTTATGGGAAACCATTTCTACCTAAAATACCTTTTCTTTTGTTATTGAGCTTCCCTTTTCCTCATGTAAAAACAACCTGGATGTACTCGTAACTACCCTTGGGACAGCCGTGGTATAAACCTATAGGGAATATGCTGTATGTATTCTACGCTCAGAAAGCCTTCCCCCCTCCTTTTCTTGGGTCTATGTCCTGGAGTTCACTTCTCAGATGTAAATCTCACGTCATACAGAGCACGCATAGTGTAACAGAGAATCCCGGGATATTCCTGGTCTGCTGTGACAGTGCAGTGCTGACTGATTAATAGTTCACTAAAAGTCACTGATGTAACTGAAAGATAATCACAGGCTGCCAGGATCAAGGTCACCTGTCTGTCCAAAATTCTATTCATGAACATATATATACATTTCAATAGTTAAGTGCTCATAAGTTCATATACTCAAGTAGAATATGTAAAAACATTGGCCATTGTTTCGCAAATATGATCATGCAGAATACTTTTTGGATGCAAATTTATTTGGGGCTAGTGCTTAGACAAAGCAATTAATTATCACATAACTATGTTATTTTTCAACCATAATGATGAAATAAATACACAATTACAATATATGTATATAAGTAGTCAATAATTAAGAGTTGTATTGACTTACCCAGGGGAAAGCAAGACTATAAATAATCTGAATAAAATAAGAATAAAAGAAATGTTTTTGAATTAAATTAAATCAGGAAAAGGACATAAAACGATATATAGAGGTCTTGAAACAGTTGTCTATATTGTTGGAATGCTGATAGAAAAAGTGTAAAGGTAGAAGTTCTGTTTTTCCAGCCACAGTCAGGTACACCTGCCAAAAACCTCAACCACCAATGACAGGGACATTTGTTGATGAATTTACAAGCCACTTCAGACTTATCTGCTCAAGTGGCCCCAGTACCATAGCCAGTTTCTGGGTATGGGGGTAGTTCAAATGGGAGATTCTTGTTAAAAAACTGTATACCATAACACAGTCTGCTGGGTTTCCAGCACAGGACACCCAAAAACACAGCAGCCAAGAAGATGTGACATTAGGCATCCCCTGATCACTTTTTGGGTGCTCGCCCAAAATGGATAACATGGGGGCCTTTCTGAACATCCCCCCAAACACATGGGCAAGCAGGTAGTTCCTGAGCTGTTGCCCACTGTCAGTGACGTTGACGGAACATTAAGCTTAAACTTCCAGAGAGCAGACCAATTGTAAAATGTAAATCTTGTTCCTATTAATTAAAGTGTGAATCATGACTTTGAGACATAAGCTGTTGATAGCTGTAGATATAGAAAAAAATCTTTAATAATAAAAGGCCTACCGTATTTTCCGGCGTATAAGATGACTGGGCGTTTAGGACGACCCCCAACTTTTCCAGTTAAAATATAGAGTTTGGGATATTCTCGCCATATAAGGGTTCCTCTCTTTAAATGCACACCAGATAAAAAATGTTATGTCTACTCTGACTTTCAACCCCCAGAAATCTAAAAATGTAATATAGTGTAATACAGTTGTGTATGAAGTTAAGTTTTTGTACAGCTATTTAATGTGTTCAATGTGTTTAATGTATCCCTGCAATATCAATCGAAAATAACATGGAGAGAACATTTGCCATGTTATGTGTAGACTTCTCACGTGCGCCATAAACCTTGAGGCTAAATGTTTACCAGAAGTCTATTAGTGGTTGTGTGTTGGGATGTCAGTGGTTTTCCTTATTGGCAGGATGGATGAGATGATGGCTATCCCCCCACCGGCTGACACCTGAGAAGAGTCTCAGCTGGGGAGTACTAGGATTGTCTCAGATAACCTGATACCCGTTATGTCCTCTTAAACCCTGGCTTCTGGGACATGTGAGTGTGACGGATCCCTATGCAAAGCATCACCGTATAGAAGCGACAAAAATTACAGAAATTAGCTGCTATTTTTGGAGATTATTGAGCTCTGAGACCACAATCCTATTGTCCTGTTATAGATGTCATTCTTCCTGCGCCCAATCTGCAGATCACATTGCAGCTGTCATGTTTCAAGACTCACAATGACATAGTAGTTCTTGGCATTTACCATGAACAACCTGGCAACCTTTGGGTGTTAATAATATTAGGACACTTACTATGTGGAATAGGGTTAATTCTTCCACTCGGCAAATTTTGACTAGTTGATTTGTAAGTTTATTGCAAAGCTCCTGAATATGGTATCATCACCAAAATTGTTGGTGAGGCAGAGAAGGGTTGAGAAGCCATTAATCTCCCTAGCGCTTCTGTGAGGTCCAGATTTCCATACCAAAAGCGCACCATAGGCTTTAATTGATTTTTTATGTTGTAGGCCTGTAACTTCACAAAATATGTCCCTACAAGGGACAAAAAAAAGGTCTCTTAAATACATCTTTTGGATGACTTCTTTTGGGTGTGTTTTTTTACTTTTGAATTGAATTGGATACCGAAAACTGTTTTTGTGCAAATAACTTTTTTATTTCCTGCCGCCGCCCCGATGTGATGTCATGCAGTATTGACAGGACAGTGCTGGATGAGATGGGGCCATATTTCAAATGAAATGTATTCAATTGACAAGACTAATGTGTTTTAATACTTTCAGTACTGTAATGTATATGCAGTGTACATACAGTACATACTGTACTATTTCATATACAGTACATACATGCACACACTACTATAACATAATTACGGTAATCTTTATTAATTTAATTTAAGACCCATTGTCACAGATGTATAAAATACAGTACCAGTTATTCAGTCTTTTCTTAGATGGCTCATACTGTATGGGTGTGCTTGTGTATAAATATACACCGTGTATGTGTATATATATAAATGTGTACTGTATATGTGCCAAAATAAAAGGTGTAATTTCTATTTCTTGTGCTGTCTCTCAGGTATGTCACTGGATGTTGACACTGACCGAGATGGAGTTGTAGAGAAGAATAATCCGCATAAGGTATAGTGGAGGTGTATGCTGTGGCTGGCAATAATACCGTTTAATGGTATAAGGGAGGTACACATCATTAACCATAACTCTGAGAACTGTTAGGACCTTATAGCTTTCATTACAGTTTTAAGGTCAATCTCCGAGTTCCAGCTAACTCAAACTGCTTGATTATCTGACATATATTCATGTGATGTGTTTAGGTCTGTTTATGGTATAGATGTAACTTGTAGAAAATATTAATCTGCCTGTGCATGATAATGGTTTTCTTTATTCAAGCAGACATAAATTCTCCCATTAGGTTTGACTATATCCTCATCCTAGATTATGACATCATCTCAAATATTTCTTTGGATACTAGAAGTTGTTGTTTTAGCCATTTATGTGTGAAGTTAATACATAGAGTAGGACACTTCTATGAAGGCTGATAGTATGTGGTAAGTCACTTTAGTGCTTTTATCTTGTTCTGGTTAGGCCTCATGGACGTGGGGCCCTGACGGTCAGGGGGCTATTCTTCTGGTGAACTGTGACAAAGACAGTCTGTTCTCCCGCACAGTGGATGGAACTGATAATATCATGGTCTCCAAGACTGGTAATTCTCGTGTCCTTTCTCCTGTTTTCTATGTTTTTGCAAATCGGGTTCTAACCCCTCTGTACCTACAGATCTACTGGACATGACCAAGATGGTCCTTAGGATCCACGGGCCTGAAAAATTGCCTACAGGGTTTAATTTGATGCTTCACGTCTCAGCCACAGACGCACAGAGCCTGGGAGTCTTTTATCTGCACGGTATGTTACATTAAGGAATTTCAATTTTTAGTTTTGATGGGGTTAGTTTAGTCTTTGTTTGTTCAATGTAGGATAAATCCCGGGATTAAAGAAAACCTCTATTAAGAGAAATAGAGATGATGAATTTGATCTCCTTATCTAAAAAGTGCTAGTTGCCTGAAACTTATGGGAATCAATTACTTGATCAATCACCTGAAAAAGTATGTAGATGTATGTGGGTTAGATTAGTATTAAGCTGGGTATACATGACTCAATGAAGAAACAGAATAGAGCAACATTCTGCGCCCTACGCACTCACGGCACTCGATGTTGCTCTTATCTGTTCCAAGATTTGAGCCATCCACAGTTCCCTTTCCAACATGTCGAAAAACCTTGGTCGAAATCTATTACTGTGAATGGGGACTGCGGGTCTCCATTCAAAGTAAACGACGGACTGCCAGCTGAACACCGGCTATGATCAGCTAGCTGCTGTGGGAGTGTGAAGGGGGCGGCAGGCTAGGTGACTCTCTCTCTGCTGGTCACTGGCTGGGGAGAAGCAACCCAGGGGACCACAGGGAAACCGGGTCCCCATCGAACAGGAATAGATGTTCTAATTTGGTTCACATTAATTACCGTTCAATTGACCCGTGATCAATCACAACGTGGTAATATCACCACGCTGTGATTGATCGCCGGTCAATTGCACAGGAATCTACCCATGTATTCCCAGCTTTAGTCTAGCTTGGCCATCATGCCTGCTTCAAATTTGTAAATCTAAAAAGACTAAACATGCCGACCACTATGTGCCCTGGTTTGTTTAACCCTCTGAGCGTTTGCCACGTGGCACGGTTTTTTTATAACCGTGCCGCGGGCAATCGCGGCGGAGCACAATGTGCTCCGCCGCGATTGCCAGCTCAGCTCAGGGTTCTAAACATAAGACCGCGTCACTGGAGACGCCGGACTTATGCTGGAGAAAGGTGACGCCCCTCCATTTACATGGAGGTCTATGGCGCCGCCTACCCCCGCCCCCTTCGCGTCACCGGTCAGAAGACGGCGAGACCTCGGGCGCTCCTCCGGCTAACTGGGGCTGAGTTTCATGATGCATGAAACTCAGCCCGAGTTAATTCGGGGAGAACGCTCAGAAGGTTAATATGTTAGGTCTGTAATTTCTTAGTAAGTTGCTCTCCAGATTTCTTTTACTGGCTATTGCGGCATTCAACTAATGTTCATCTTTTTCTAACTGACTACTTAAGTAGAATAGTAAACATGCTGTCTACAATCATCATTAGATAAGAGTATTATATTGGTAATGTAATGTAAATAAATAACATTCATGGTAGCTTTAATATTTTAATGGCAATGTATAAAATCAAACATGGTCCATTGAACACTCTGGAAACTTCAAGAATTTTCGTCCATGATAGACAGATGCATCCAAGATAACACTCCCACACTCTCAAGTATAAACCTCCCTAGCGTTATGGGATTTTCTCGCCATTTTTTTCCCAGGCATTTCCCAGGAAATTGCGGAGGAGTACACTGTACTCTGCCATGACTGCCCGTTCTTCCCCCAGCCCTCTACACACCGCCGGTGTCAATTAGATGCCGACGGTGTGGGGAGAAAAGTGACGCCTCCTCCATTAACATGGAGGCTCTGTGTGGCTGCAGCTCTGTAGAAATGCTGCAGGCACACAGAGAGCCGGCGGTTGAGCCCGATCCCGGCACGGCTTCGGGCGTACCGCTAAGGAGGTTAAAGTGCAACAGTCTTTATGTAGAAGATACTTATCATGGTGAACACAACCTTCTGAAGCTACTCCTCCCCTCTAAGGCGTTTCAACCACACCAGCAATAAAAGTAGGGATAAAGCCTAGTGTGGGCGAAATGCATAAGAGTTGAGTAGAAGTTCTAGAACAGGGCTACTCAAATATAAATTTCAAAGGTCCACTTACCAAATTTCCATTCAGTCTGAGGTCCGGAGTTTGGAATTTTACCGCGCACTGCCGGGGGATCGGCAGTTTTCACAGCGCTGACATGGTCTGCTAGACAGAAGCCTGGCGTAGTTGAGTTCATATATATAAATATTCTCCCTATAGTCTATACAGGACACAGTCTAAAACATATGTATTTAATTACTACACAAGTGGCACCTCACAAGTATATATTAAGGGGTCAGTGGAGGGTGAAAGGGATAAGAGGACCTGAGAAGCCCTGGGATGGCCACTTTTTCTGCTCACAAAGCTTCCTTTAGG
>CM070038.1:38291798-38311589 GCA_036250615.1 Ptychadena robeensis | reverse complement strand
TAATATGTCCGTGTAATGTATGTGGGGGATTTTTTTTTTGAGTTTACTTCCGCTTTAAACACTATATGAATGTTGTACAACTTTTAAAAACTCTGTAAATGTAATGTAATTTTTGAAAACCATACTTGTGATGATGATCTGCGCCATGTTGTATGTGTATACAATAAACGCGGGGTGTGAAAGTCATTGATGACGATGCCTCCCCTTAGAACATCTAAATATCCATAATCACTCATCAAAGGAAAACCTTTGATATTACACCCTGCCAGGGTTTATTGGCATTTCTGCCATTACATGGCACTCTCTGAAAGCCCACTTTATACATATCAACAAACTTTTTATATATTCTTATTGTTATTATATATTTTGCGTATATTAGTACTGACGAATTTATAATAAAGATTTTTTATCAATGACAAGAGATGTAAATACAATGGCATATTTTACGCAGAAATGCCGATAAACCCTGGTAGGGTGTAATATCAAAGGTTTTCCTTTGATGAGTGAATGTGGTCATGTTGTATGTGTTCTCCAACCTGATACCTCTGATTTGACCTCCTGCAGATAAGATGTACACACACGTGCTGGGCAGAAAGAAGCTATTTTACAAAACCCGCTACACAGGGACACGAGAGCTGGAGTTTTTCGTGGAAGGTCTTCGCTTCCCAGATGAAGGCTTCAATGGTTTGGTTTCCATAAAGGCCAGCCTACTGGAGACTCAGGTGGAGGTAGGAAGCACTTTGCAACTAATAATGACTTTAAAAATATTTAAATTATCAATAGTTTAGGTCAATCATTTGAGAATCAATTCCCTTTTAACTGAATTGATTGAGTGATCACGAAGTGATCACAATCGAGCAGAAATTTGAAACAGCGGTGATCGGTCAGGTTGTAAAATTCTATTGGAGCGAATAAGTATCTATAGGGTTGCATTGTTTAACTGTACCCACTGAAGTAGTCTAATAGATAACAAGATAATCTTTCTTTTAAATCTAGCCAATGTCCACTTCCCTGTAAATATATAGCAAAACGAAGAAGAAGGTTTTTACTCCCTTTCGTGTGACCGCTTGGGTGTATTAACCAAAAATGGGTACCCATTTTTACTAAGAAATAACATGTAAGTTTTTAGCCAAATAGTCAGAAGGAATATGCAACTCTGATCTCCTTTATGTTGGAGTTTTTATATTTGTATATAACCAGGATTCAAAGAATATATATAACCATCAAGGTATTCTTGTAGTGTTCATTAAAAAATTATGTATTTGTCATATTTAAATTTAGAATTAAAATTGTCTGTTAGATATTTTTATATGGAGGATTTGGATAAAGAAGGATTTACCTTAAATTGTCTATTCACTCATCTCTCCCTCCCAAAAACTTGGATCACCAAACAAAGTTAGTATCTGAAAGTATCTGAAGGGTTTTAAACACTTTGCAATGGACCACAGACTTCTGGAAAGGAACTTAATTTAAAGAGTCAGTTTTGCATTAGTAATGCCATTGCTCCATGTAAAGCCCCCCCCCCCCCTTCACCTTAAGATCACTCCATACAGTTTTAGATCTACCAACACCTGTAGTATAGTGGCCTCCCTGATAGAGTACATAATGGAAGAGTTAGAAAGGTCCTTATATTACATGGTTTTGGTAGAACATTTAGGCATTTAAATTCCATTAGTTGATCAAATCTTCAATTAATCAAAACAAGTTGATGTGTGTTTGGCTTGCCTTTGATATTTCTATAAAAGGGCTAAATATATCTAACAACCAGAACTGTAAAGAACAAAGTGGGGGCATTGCAGGACGATGGACACCAGTAATATTTATTCTTATAGAGTAAAACCTGCATTGCCTGCCTCTGAAATAAAAGTACTGATGCCCCGGTACCGTCTATCTAATGTGGTACACAACCAACGACCAGCGATACACTCTGGGTGTATTAAAGGTAGATCAACATAAATTTTCAGTAGTTTTGGATAATTTTAATGATGCTGTGTGTGTCATATGTTGAGGTAATGCTAGTTTATTTGTTTATTTGTCCGCTATTCCCACCAAAGATACTACATTTATAATTGATTGTTTAGTCAATTATTTTGAAAGTCCAGGATTTACGTTGTTTTGCGGGTTTCTCCAGTGCCTTGCCTGAAATAATTTATTGTGAAAATTACCTAAATTCAATAAAATACTACATTAAAAAATGTATTGCAGTCACACTGAAAGCTGGATTCTAATATTTTCTCAGCAGACTGATAGACTTCCAGAGAAGTGTCAGTTAATCATAACCTATGTGACAACTACTAGACTGTAAGCAGATCCTGCTTGCTGTATGTTGTCTTGTTTTTATATGTTGGGTTAGTTCTGATCATTACTGTATAGCAATAGAAATGTTAGTTTTTAGTTGTATGCCATTTTTAAGCTTTGACTTCTTTTTCTGTCCCTGCTCCTAATTTAGACCCATCAGTAGGGGGTTAAAGGATCCCACTTTTCACACCATATGTCTGTTTAAAGACAGTTCTCCGAGCTAACGGTATAATAATTATTCTGCTAGGTGCCAACTATGGTGCCCAGCACTGTCAATCCCCAGATTCCCTTACTACTAATACAGAGAACCGCAGACTAGGAAAAGTTTGTAAAAGTGAGCTCAACTTTGAGTGTGTGGTATTTATTAATTTCATTCTATTATCTACATTAAGAGGGGTTCCACAGATGAATAGTTGAAAAACATAGCAAGTCCAGACCCCTTATATTATGTTTTCTGTCTATACCCCCTTTGGACAGATTTACCCTTTTTATCAGTTACCAGGACTGCAAGTGATAAGCGGTTGAACAATTTTTAATGGTTAGCAAAACAGAAAAACAATTTACCATATTTTTCGGCATATAAGACGCACTTTTTCACCTCCAAAATTGGGGGCAAAAAGTGCCTGTGTCTTATACACGGTGGTCGCACCTTGGCTGCCCGCCAGCTCTCCCGATAAGGAGATCAGCTGGGGGAGCTGGAGAAGCTGTCAGATGTGAGTTGCCGGCTAATGCCGACTCTTACATCTGAACTGTATAATTTTCTATGCCAGCCCTGAACTGGCATAGGAAATTAAGAGAAAAGTATAGATGAACTTGCATCTACCTTTTCTCTTCTGTCCGTGGAAACAACAATCACTCCCCACAGACACAGCACAGTCAGAGGAGAAGTGACAGCCCGGTCCCCCTCCTCCTCCTGTGTACAGTGTAGAGATGACGTGTGTTTAGCTGAGACTTTACTGCTGCTAGTGACACCTGCTGGCTGAATTGGATATTGCATTCACTGAAAATATTGCATTAACCCAATTGATGTGAAAATGTATTAAATCTTTTTTTCTGGTTTTCCTGCCCTAAAAACTGGGTGCGTCTTATATGCCGGTGCGTCTTATATGGCGAAAAATACGGTACTTATTATATCTATTTACCACTTTCCTAAGACCATTATTTTACAGTTGAAGCCATCAATTTGCAAATCTGCCTCTTTCTGCATGAAATCATTTGCATGTGGTTTGGGGTAAAAATATCTCACTTTATGATTTCATCGTCTGCCAGGGCATTCCAGAAACCCCAATATTTACAGACGCTGTGACGTTTCGTATTGCACCTCTCATAATCACACCCAACACCCTGGACCCTGTTGAGGTTTACTTATGCAGGTAATGTTGCAGGTTGAAGTACAGTAGAGGTACAGTGTCTGAAAACTACTATATTACTTAGCACTAATAACATCATTGCAGATTACACTTTGTGTGTATGTATAATGAAATTAGAGTTAGCTGAACACATGTGATCATGTTTGTGGAGATCACATGCACCTATTCCTTTTTTTTTTATCAAAAAAACAGCAACTCCACTAAAACAAATTGGTCCACAAACTGGTATTTAAAGTGATGGGTGGGAAGGAGAATGTTGGCAATCATAAGTCCTACAGACAATCAGTTGGGGATAAAACAGATACTAGGATCTTGGATTTTGACCTTGGACCTTTTTCAAAACCTTATGGGTCAAGAGAACATGTGGAGCCAGAGGTATGATAGTACCCAGTTTGCTTCATGCTTTCTGTCCCAGTAAACTGGTAAAATTGGCTTATGTTTTAGTGAAGGGCTACAGATCTGTATATTTTGGCCCTTTTGCTAGGTGAAACATTAGATGTACTGGGTTCTGCTACATACTTATTGTCTAGGTGTGGATCTAATCAAATTTCTAATCTGTCATTACAATCTAGATTTTCTGTTAAGTTGTAAGTCATTCCTTTGAAGATCACTAACTAGTTTTTTTTTCTTTTTTTATACTCCCAAAGTGGCATTCTTAAGGGAATCATATTTTAGCATTTAAAAAACTGAGAATTATCAATCCAAACATTAGGCTTCAAAACTAGTGGATGTTATCATAATTTACATGTCTTCTGCTAGTAAGAGACATTCATGGTTACCTGTTATCTTCCAACAGTGTTAAAGAAAATTACCTCTTCCAAAAGGCACTCACCAACCTAGCAAGTGATGCCAATTGTAAGGTCCAAGTCTGCATTGAGTATGTCAATCGTGGGGACCGTTGGATGCAGGTAAGTGCAACAAATATGTTCACAGAAGCAAATATAATGGGTAATTACCATTATTCCTGAGCTCTATATCTGCATATCACAATGAAGGACAACTCTTTCTAGACTATAGAAATGGAAATTCTTTAAGTCGATAACACTGAAATCACACTGATGTGCTATTGTGTAACAAACTTATATAAACAGAAAAAAATACTTTCCCAAATGTACACATGCAGGCATAGTAAAGGCCGTCGATGCGCTTCTTTTTTCTTCAGGAAATCTTCAGTTATCTAAAGTTTCCCAGAGGTTTCTTTATACATCAAATTGTATTTATTTACAAATATAGCAATAGTAGAGTGTTGTACTGTGTTAGCCAATCAATGCATGCAGAGAGTTTGGAGTTCAAGTGATACAGTTTTTTGGTTCATTGAAAATCAAGCTTTTAGGATTTCTCAGATCCTTTCTTCAGGCTTCTTAAACCTGAAGAAGGGATCTGAGACATCCGAAAGCTTGATTTTTAAATTACTTACATTAGCAAATAAACTGTATCCCTTGAACTCTCAACTCTCTGTATTTACAAAGAAATTTATATAAAAGTGATTTTTAAAATGAGATTAAATACATTTTGTAACTATTGCAGGATGAGATGGAGTTTGGATACATTCAGTCTCCCCAGCAATGTTTTCCAGTTGTGTTAGACTCACCAAGAGATGGAGGACTGAAAGACTTTCCTGTGCGACAATTACTGGTAAGTAGAGATGCGTAATAAGATAATGAATACTCAACATTAGCATGCAGATTAGCTCAACTCTGCCTGCATGCAATTTGCATGCTAATGTAGAATTTTCATGCATACCATTAAACTCCCTGGTGTGTCGTACGGAGTGCGCTTTTTTAAAAAGCACACCACGGCCTTCACGGCAGATTATATCCTTTGCAATTTCCTGCCCACCTCTAGACCCGAAACACTTCCCCAGCGTCAGCGTTGATGCCAGGGATGTGGTCTAAAAAGCAATGCCACCTCCATAACATAGATGTCAATAGCGCCGCCTACCCTCCTGCCCCTCCGGCATCATATCTGGGGTGGAGCTGGAAGGTTCACCGATACAGGGAAACGCCGGGGGAATTTGCCGCAGTTAGCTCGGGGTGAGTTATATTCGCAAAGAAAGAGTTAACTCAGGCTAAACGCCCAGGAGGGTAACATTTACTGGTTATTTCCACTAACAATAGACTTTATTATTGAGAAGAATGCAGCCTGGGTAAATTACATTGATCATTGAGAATACATCCTATCCATTAATTGGAGAAAAGTGACATAATAGAGCCTATGTATTCATTAGTGTCTGATAATATTAATTACATGGTAGCCTGTTCATTCACTGTAGGTAGGTTACATTACTGAGAATACAGCCTGTACAATTCACTGGAGACCAGTTACATCACTAGCAGTACAGCCATTTTTATTCATTACAGACTGACAACATAACCTCAATTAATAGAGGATTCACTAGAGACATTGCTAAGAACACTGCTTATCTTTTATTCGATACAAGTCCATCCATCCACTAGAAAACTGTGACATCACTGAAATTTAGGTATTCTACTCACTAGTGACCAGTGACGTTACTGAGAACGCAGCCTGTCCATCTACTAGAAAATTGACATCACAGAAAATGCAGGCTATCCAATCACTAGAAGCCTATGACATCACTAACAATGCATCCTATATATTTACTAGTGACACTGAAAATGATTGTGATCTAGAGATAAGAGAAGTTGTGTGTGACAAGTGAGAATAATCAATATGCTGCCAGAACACCGCGTACCCGTCTCAGATTCATCACTATGTGTCTGACTAGATGGAGCTAATCTGTTTTCCATCTCCGTTGTTACTGTATCCCTCATCATGCTCTGGAATTGCTCCCATGTTTCTCCACACTATCAGTTATCGTTACGGTACTGTATTACTTTGTCATCATTCCTGTGCACCGTCGCTGAGTCCGAGGGTTACCGGTAGTGTATCCCTGTCAAATAATCTCTGTGACTGCCGGCTCTGCTAATTGAGTGAGGTGTAAATTAAATTAAGACTTGCTGATCCACGTGTTTCTAAATAGAAGCATGTGTAAATACAACTGATAAAGAACATAAAGGCATTCTCTGCTTTTTCATTAACCTTGAAACAAAGGTTTTCCAAAGAAAAGGGGCTACGCCATTTAAAAGTGTGTACGCCCCATGGGAATAATTAAAGTGATCCAACATTTTTAAAGAATACATCTTAACATTTGAACCAGGCCTAGAGATAAAGGGGAATACTTTACTTAAAGCAGTTTTAAACTCAAATGTCAGCAGTTCAGATGCTGGAAAACTGCTACACAATAACTCCACACAACGTACTTACATTCTTTACGTTCAGTTCTCATGCTGGCATCTTGGCTCCTGGAGAAGTGAAGCTACTACCGCCCTCACTGCCCCCCCCCTCATCCTCCCCCCTCCTGTCTCCTCTCTGTCGGAGCTTTCAAGATTTGTGGAGGGGGAATCAGCTGCTGACAAGTTTCTGCCTGGTAGAGATGTCCCAGACACCATTCTGGCTGCCTAGGCGCTAGGTAAGGCAGTGGGAGGGGAGAGCTCTTAAAAAGCTTGCATCCTGCTGTCAGAAAAAGATACTGCTGAGTGAACTATTGTAATGGATGCCCTCATTTCTCATTCAGGTCTACTGTACAGGGCTCAGGTGAGATTTACTAACCTGATGCTGCCCTTGTGTCCTGGGACTTCAAACTCTACTCTATGGGCAGGCCCTCGTCATCCTTTGTCTTCAATGTATGGAAATAAGCTTCTTATGGTCAGGAATGATGCCTGGGGGGCCCACCGGGAGCTGAGAACCAGTTTACTTCTCCTAAACCCTATAGTCCTTAAGCATTTAAATTTTGTAGTGGAGTAGGAGACCACACCATGCAGAATTCCTGCAGTATAAATGGTCTTGTTCATGAACTGCCTATTTTACAGCCCCTACAATATTTAATTGGAATTCAAATCAGACCTTTCACAAGGACAGTCCAAAATTCACTATTTCATCTGTCCCCATCCTTTATGGATTTGTGTGTCAAGTCTTTGTGTTGAAAATGTAATTCCACCTTCTACTTTTGGACAGGGCCACAATATTTTTTTAAGTTACATTGTGGTTCATTTGCATCCAAAACATGTCTACTGTTACTTTGGGCAAATAGGTTCATCATCAATTCATCACTCTACTCCACAGTGTGAACACTAGAATTTAAATGGGTATATGTTTACCTGTTCATGAGAGCTCAGACTAAAGAAGGAGAAGACGCATAGGACCATGTGTCCTTCCATGTGCATCTAACACAGGGAAAAAGGTGTAAGTTGGCAGGTGTGACTTCCCATTCTAATGTTCTCAAAGCTGTGCTCCCACGCCACTTTGTTTACATTGATCAGCGTCACGTTTTTATCGCAGTGCTGCACATTCATCATCAGAGATGCACCCATTAAAGATGAACAGCAACAGGCATGGATTTTTGTGATGCTGATTAATAGGGTGTGTTCCTGCCGATGCAGGCGGCAATACTCCATGAACCACAGGCAGACCACTCAAAATTGTGGGCAATCCGCTAGCAAATCAGCCGCTCTGGACACATGGCCTACGGAGTTACTCGGTTCGGCTGTTGATTTCTTGTTAACAAGGAACAACGTTGTATAGTTTTTTTTTACTGAAACAGAGGAAAATCAGACAGTGCTGTGAGACTGCATTGTATATCAGCCAATTGGATGGACAGAAAATGAAAACACCTCCTATTTCCCTTGCATATTGTAGGCCTTATATAGACTAATGATGTGCTCCTGTAAGCGGCAGGCCTGTCAGGTGTCTGTGTGAAAACGTCTCTTTCATATCTCCTTCATATCTGCCATGTATCGCCCTTGTAATAATGTGCCGACACCAGTAGCAGGGAGATTTCTGGGCAGGTTTCCCGGGCATTTTACAGGTTATGATTTAATAGAGGACGCCGGTCGATTAATCACAATCTGTTATGGAGAGTCAGCTCGGGTGTGCAGCCAAGAGGCAACTCAACTCCGGCACGCCAAGTACAGCGGAGCTTAGCAGCTGGCACGCCAGTCGCCGTAATCGGTGCATGATGGATCTTTCTGCTCCTATTCCCAGGCTGCGTTATGTATTACCGTCTCCTGTCACCATCCCGCGTGTGGGAGTCGCAGTGCTGGTGTAAAAGGTCTGAGTATTTCCAAATTATGTGTTCAGTGACACCTCTGAAAGTATGCCGTCAACTTTACAATATAAAAAAAACATATAAGGAAGCTGTATTAGGTGACCCAAGATACAGGTTTTTGTTCATCCAGGCTTTAGATTTATACAGTTGTGCCACTGTATCACAGTAAAAATTTTCAGTTCTTGTCTCGTCTCTGGCTTATTATTGGATAAAGATAAAGAAGCAAATGTCACTCTCTCATCCTATTACCATGTCCCATGTTAACACATGAGCACTACAACACTAACAAAATAAATTTTTGTGGTGCTTCTCCCTCTACTCTGGATTACAGATAAGTCAGATTTAAGAAAAAAAACAATAACTCATGTGTGTCTTTTGCCAACATTCTTTTAATTTGATATACAGAAGTGTTAGAATATCAGTCATGCATTTTGTTGTGTTCACTATACACCCTCTCATTTTGTCCTGGTGGTCACTATATGGGAAATTTCACAATTGGCACCTTTCAGTTGAGATATCCATTGAATCAATCTACCAATCACATACTTTGGCACAAAACATCTTTACCTGACACAATTCAAAGTTAAAGCCTGTCCCTAGACACCCAAGTAATTAGCCTGACTTTGTAATTGGAGTTTAGTTATAATTGCCATGGACTTGATTCAGAAAACAACCTCCATAGCTAGCCATACAAGTTTAAATTCGCCGGCAACCGCAAACTGCGTGCCAAAACTAACTGGGATCTTAACATGCATGGCTAGCTATAGAGGGTTGTTTTCTGAATCAAGTCCATGGCAATTATAGCTAAACTGCATTTGGGGACTCACCATCAACACAGCGATACTTTAGATGGGGATCAAAGATAGCGTATCGCACAGGAATTTACCATTCTGGCAGATCCCTGTGCAATCCATTCCCTGAACGATTTGGACCCTTTTGGGTCGATTACTCAAGGTGGGCAGCTGCAATCCGTGGCCAAAAAATCTACGTGTATGGCTGGCTTTAGTCTAGATTTGTATATTTTCCACAAAGCACGATTAATTAATAACGGCCAATGGCTAAAATTAAGATCCTTAATTTTCTTTCAGGGACCGGATTTTGGCTATGTTACAAAAGTTGCAGACTCTGAAGCTGTGAACAGCCTGGATTCTTTTGGAAATCTGGAAGTGAGCCCGCCAGTGACTGTTCGTGGAAAGAAATATCCACTAGGACGAATTTTGATTGGCAGCAGCTTTCCGACGTAAGGATTTTCACTGGTTCGGGGTCAACTTCCCAATTTAGCAAGCACATGAGCAATGCCAATAGACGGGGATCTCTGCAGATAGGTTCCCTGAGTCCATATAAATGTTATTAATCTGTCACTTTTATAAATGCATAGGGGTATTTAGGTACCTTATTGTATATTATGTGAGCTCTCTCCATTATCGGCATATTAGTTCTGTGCTGTCAGTGTCCTATGTGACCCGTTTCTTGTCTCTGTGGGGTGTATAGGATAGGTAATTCTAGATCATCAGCTGTCATATGAATGGCAGTAAACACCTTGGGCAAATGAAAACACATTGCTGATCGGGCATAGTTATTTGTGAGGGTCTTACTGTGCCTATCTCTTTGGAAACCTTAGAGTACCCCCTGCCACGTCATCCACCAGTACACACGCACTTCATGTTTCTGTGGATACGTGTTGTTTTCTTGCACGTTCAGTCTATAACAATCCCAGTCAAATGTAGTATGTAATTTGGTCTATTTTAAGCATTAATTGCAATGAACGTCTGCAGGGAACAGCCCTAAGCTTTACATGTTTTTTACAATCAGTTACCTTAGGACTGAATTATTCCCAGAATTTTACATTACATTACATATTACAGAACATACAGCACATGCCATACAATCATATAAAACACATCTAGAAAAATACATTAAAAATGCTTAAATAGAGTGACCAGTCAGAAGATCTTATTTATCTGCTGAGCAATGGAGGCAATATTGGAAAATGACTTTTTTGTCTTGTGCCGCACAGCACCTCTGGAAGAAGGATGGCCAAAGTGGTGAGAGATTTCTTGTATGCCCAGCGAGTCCAGGCACCCATAGAGCTCTTCAGTGATTGGTTGTTGGTGGGTCACATAGATGAGTTCCTGACTTTCGTGCCAGCGCCAGATCAGAAGGTATGGTTGTGTTTGTTTTGTAGTACTGGAAAAGCTGGGAAAGAAAAGTGTTTCAGGACACAACAGTACTAAATATATATATAGCAGTGTTAGGCTATGTTTCCACAGCGTAACGCCCTTCATTGACACCCCCTCCCCCACACGTTAATCACAGGGAGGTCATTTGAGCCCATATATTACCTGTCTGCCGAACTGTACATGGCGTTGAGCCGATAAGCCGGTGGAGAGGTTAACGTAGGGCACTATGTCAACCTCTGGCCGGTGGAATGGCTCGATGCTGTGTAACTATTACCTGTGACAGGTAATATATATGAGCTCTGTTGACCTCCCCATGAAGGAATGCACTAAACGCAGGAGGGATCAAGGAAGCCTGTAATGCCGTGGAAACATAGCCTTAGGGACACTATTGAAATGTATTATGTAAAATGTTTTGTATTGTAACATTAAAAAACATGTTACAGATAAAACAGGATATATTGAGACTATAGATGGTTAATGTGGTGCTGAAACATTGACATTAGCATTCACAATTGTATACAGATTGAAATTGAACCAATAAAGCATAGCAGCTGATAGACTGTTGTTTGATTAGCTTAGTTTCAGTCTGCAAAAAATTTGCATTCTATTGTCAAAATCTTATTGACCATCTCTACAGTCGTGGCCAAAAGTTTTTTTTTTATATTTTTATTGAATTTTCTCAACAAACAAAACAGCAATAACCATAAGCAATAGTGTCAACAACTTATTAGATTGTAAAGCTAGCCATACGCATATAGATCCCAGTGCGTTTGACCAGCGAGCGTAGTGAAGTCATCACATCGCTTTCGGTCTTCCAAAGTATAGCGATCGACCAGATGGACACGAGATGGATAAGTGTTATCTTCTGTTTCTGCAATTCACCTTGGCATGCTGTCAATCAACGTCTGGGCCTGCCAACCCATTTTATCATAATCAATGCTTGGAATTTGTTAGAATGTGTGGGGGTTTTGTCAGCCCACCTCTTGAGAATTTTCCACAAGTTAATTGGATTAAGCTAATTTTTTATTATATGCAGATTGCCACCATAAAAACGAAACTAATATTTGTGTCATTCATGAGTTTTGGCCATGAGCGTAGTTGTGAGAATCAGAATGTGAGCGCTGGTAGTAAACTAGGAAGTGTAATCCTGCCACCTGCTGGATGCTACGTACATTACATCGATAAATGTCGGGATTCTTGCAGCTTGGGCCACACACAACAGACACAGTTTGCATTTTACATTTCTTGGTTAATTGAGTTTTAGGCAAAGTAGACTGGTCTGCTATAACTTTCTTTCCTCTCCCCAGGGTTTCCGCCTCCTGCTGGCTAGTCCAGCCACTTGTTTTCGAATCCTACAGGACAAGAAACAGGAAGGGCATGGAGACACCACTATGCTCCAGGGTACGTGGTCTTTAAATGCTGTGGATCATTACAGACTATTTTCTCTATTGCGTTAAAGTTCCAACTTTTTGCTTAATAAAATCAAACTGTGCATTGTTCTTTAAACGAAAACACAGACATCTATGTATGCTACAGTAAATACAGTTGCTGTCTGCATGCACTAGCTAATGTTGAATTTTTGCATCTCATTGATCATCTGTACTTAACATACTGTATTTTTCAGACTATGAGACACACTTTTTACCATTAAAATCAATGGGAAAGTGTCCCTGCGTCTTAGTCCGAATATGTTTTAAAAAAAAAAAAAATTCTCCCAACAATCCTGGAAGCAATATCTCCCAGGATGGTTGGAGCAATATCCCAGGAGGCAGACATTTGTTCCATTCCCTCCAGCCAAGCCAAAAAGCCACTGCCAAAAAGAGATCTAATCTGCATTAGCACTAGCAGTACTCATTCTCTGAACACACTGGCCAACTTATAGAGAGACACATTTTACAATTAGATGTCATGAGTTGTGTATTTGCATTAATATTCTATATTGCTTTGCAGTCTTATTACCTGGGGTTTTTCATTCCCACTTGGCCTTTAGGTTTCATTCATTCCCACTCCCTTTTCCCATCATTTCCCTGTACTATGTATTTTATATACTTTATTGTACTGTACTTTCTGGAAAAATATTTTCTTCAATAAAAGTTATTGGAAAAAAAAATATTCTGCATTGCAATAAATACATTTTGTGATTGTGACAAAGACTCATATCTCCTCCCGTATGTATATAGCTGCTCATGGGTAAGTTGTTCAGTGCCAGATTGTTTCTTCATAAGTTGGTCAATGTGTTCAGAGAATGGGTACTGCAAGTGTATAGAAACATGCTTATGTTTCAACCCTGCAGCCAAGACCTTCCTCCTGGCACTGGCCTTTTGGCTGAAAGAATATAGAGTGAATTCTGCATGGTCCATGCCTACTTTGCTGGAACATTCTATATATTCACTTAATATCTGAATAGCTGTCTCTGTTTTTTACCCCTAATTTTCTCTTCAAAACTTTGGGTACGTCTCATAGTCTTCAAAATATGGTAGATATATTGTTCCTGAACCGAAAAAAAAAACTTCTGCAAACAAAAACAGTTTCCTTAACAACGCTCTCCATACACCTTAAGATTACTCCATACAGTTTTTAGTCTTTAGTATATATGCAGTTGGTTATTGTTGTATGTACATATATCCACAGTCAACTGATATTTCCTTTACCATTGCAGGTCTAGAAACCAAGAGGTGGACAATCACCAAAGTCCTGTCCACTGATGTTATTATTAAGGAGAACACTTATGCACAGGTGAGACATATGTGCTGTGTCATCCAACTTGAGCCAAGCAGCCGGCAGACTTGGGCTAGCTTAGTGGTGCCTCAAACTTAGAAAGGCAGAGGCCTTGCTAACTGGCCTGTGAGCACTAAAGTTAGGGAAAATTGCCGGTATAGAATGATGTTAAAATTAGTTTGTTTATAAATAAAAAGTAAGGTCATGCAGGGAAGCATATACTGTGTCTATTTAGAAATCATACATGGAATTTAATTTTCTCTGCCCTCTGACTGCCATGATCTGCCACCCAACTGCCCATAAAAACACAGAGCTGCCCATGTGTCAGTATTTGGGCCTAGCAATTCACCATTCAAGCATTGGGGGCTGCTCTGTTAAAGTGGATATAAAAATACACCTGCATGCACAAATGCACCTCCATGCAGCATTCATCCAGGGACAGTGATGCCTAAAGAAAAAAAATAAATACTCACCTTTCCTACCAGCTTGGTCCAGCACCGCCATGTCTGGAGTGCCCTACAGTCTGCAAGATGCTCGCCCAACTAATCCAGATATGAATCAGGTGGCGCTCTGCCCCTCTGCGTCGCCCAATTCAGATGTGGCTGGCTGTGGGCGCATGGGAGAGTAGACATCAGCAGTGACGCCTTCCCTACCCCCACCTTTCGCCCGCCCAGCGCAAGTCACTGGGGGTGGAGTGTCGCTGCATTTTGACAGTTTTACCAGGTTAGTATTTTTTTTACTGTTGACTTTCAATCTGCCCTATTATCGAGACCTCTGGTGGCGATAACAGAAGGCAGATGCGGAGGTGATAGGTCTCCTTTAAGTGGCAGGAAATCATATGATCCCTTGGAAGGTAATATGCCAGCATAATTGTATTTCCATTTTGAATAGTATGCACCCTAATCATTCATTGTGTGTCCATTGATAGCACTGCATTGACTGGAACCGGGATATCCTAAAACGGGAGCTTGGTCTGACAGAAGATGATATTATTGATATTCCAGCCTTGTTCAAATTGCATAACGGAAAAGCTGTGGCATTCTTCCCAAATATGGTGAGCTGGATCTCTGGGGGGGAGGTTATATTTACCATATTTTGCTGAATTGAAATCAACATTGCAAATTTTTGTGCCTAAACCTTGATATTTTTTGCAGGTCTAGTCCAGTTGAGGGCAAAATAAGTCCCAGGAGCCAAAGCCGCCCTGTTCAGTCTTTTAAAGCGGCCCTTTGTCACCTTGATGTCAAGGCGCTCTTGCTCCCCTCCACTCATTCTCTGCAATAAGTGGAAATGCCTAGTGCAGTGGTTCCCAAACTTTCCTTGTGGGGCCCCCTTTTCTATTTAGGAACATTATGGAACCCCCCTCCCTCCCAGGTTAAGGATGAGGGCCAGCGCCCCCCTGGAACACCTTCGCACCCCCCAGTTTTGGAACCACTGACCTAGAGGGTAATAGTTCAGGTCTCTTCCTAGAAGCTTATATATATATTTTTTTTTTATTTCCCATCCTGGTTATGAGGATTTATGCAGCTATGCCAGACTGCCCTCACAGGCTCCTGGTCCGGCCCCTCTGTCAAATATAAAAACTCATTGTGGCCCTCATGTGCCACCCCTGGTCAAGTCACTAAATGTGAATTAGTTTAGGTGTTTCTAGTAAAGGGTTAATTTCATATACAAAGACATTTTATATGATTGTGTATCCCCCAAACTTTTGGCAATTGTTTATGTGTTTCAGCATTACGATGCTCCTGCGGACATGTGATGGTCAGGTGTCCACGATACTTAAACCAGACTGTGTAACTGCAAAAACATTTTTTTATCCATTTTCTCCTCTTCACCTTCATTCCTTCATCTTGTTTTTCTTCCAGGTTAATATGATTGTCCTAGGGAAGATGTTGGGAATTCCTAAACCATTCGGTCCAATCATCAAGACGACCTGCTGCATGGAGGACTATGTCATTGACCAGCTGAAGCCGCTGGATCTGTCCTGCACATTCATCGATGATGTAGTCTCATACCACAAACAGCTTGGTGAGGTCCACTGCGGCACCAATACACGGCGTAAGCCATTCACTTTTAAGTGGTGGCATATGGATGAGCCATAGAATGCCTTTCAAAAGTGGAGCTACATGTCCCCATCTGTCCACTCTTGAAATCTGGTGTGCAGTGTCATCCTCAAGTGTTGGACTGTAGCCTACAGCTAATCCCAGACCCTGTGTTCTGGGACCAATAATCAAGAAAGCAAAAACTCACCAGAATTCCAGTTTTAACCAGCTACCATTTCATGATGGAATCACCTTCCCTGATGGATTCTTCAAACTGTACAGGAAACGATAATTGGAGAGTCTAGCTTAGGGGGCAGCATCCTTTCCTATAAAAAAAAAGCCATTTTGCCCCCTCTTTCACTAAAAACAAATTGAAGCTGCAAAACACATTTTACACTTGTGCGACCTGCCTTTTATGCATCAGTGCACAACCCAGTGCGTTACCCATAAAACATTTTTTACATGCAGCTTGTCCATTTGCAATGTGTATTGTGCAACACGTGAGCTGTCTGTAAACAATGCAGCATGTATAGTGTGAAAGAGCCCAAAGACAGGATATAAAAAGATGGTCCTGTGGCCCTGCTTTCCTTTTATTGTGGTTCCTGCTCCCTGACACCGATGGTTCCCCCTCTCCTGTTTTAGGAAAGTGTCCTGTGGAATTTTGGTGAGGGGGTAGTCTGGGTGGGGGATGTGGAGCTAGGTACCACCTTGTGCTACATCCCCTCTCCATCTCTACGGACTTACACTCCTACCCTTAGTGCTGTTTGCCATCCAGTGACTGGCCTCTGGTTCCCTGCTGGCTGCTTCTATACCACCAGCATTTGTGTCCTGGGGTAAAGGTAGGAACAGAGCTTACCCTTGCGGTCAGCTCCAGCTTTGGGCTGGGAGGGAGAGGGGAGAAGAACAAGAAGTCCCAGCTGCCCAGCCATCTTGACTGCTGGCACACTCTCTCTACTTTTACTCACTCTCTTTTCCTTCCAGGGTGTATGTGGTGGTGGTAGGGAGTATTGCTTGCAGCCGGGGAGCCACAACAAAGAGGCTGAAGAGCTGCATTCAGCTCAGGAGCCACAGTTTGCAGACCCCTGGTCTAGCTCATACAGGTTGACACTGTTATTCTGGCCCTGTGGGGCAGCATGGCTATCACCAAACTTGCTCATAAATCAAATCTTTCCAGTGGCCTTTCTTCCAGTAAATTTAAATCAACCATTTTAAGATTAGGACACGGATAAGCACATTGCCATACAGCACATATTTAATAATGAGTTATTAAGGACAGCTGGTACATCAAAATAAATAAAGTAATCATGTCACCAAGAATGTATTGATTGATATACGCATACGCAAGAATCGGAAGCTTTTATTTATGTGTCACTGTATAGGTCACTATACTTAATATAAATTTGAGTAAAAGGACCAATTAATCTGAAGTTGAAAGATCTTTTGGTATTTGATGATGTCTTTGTAAACGCTTAAAATAGATATAAAGAAAGAAAATAAACTTGACAGGAGAGAAAGCTTGTTTCAGCATAGTCACTAGGCTTCCAGGCTGTATTATTAGCCTCGCAGCAGTTTTAGATCAATGAAAAATGAAAGGTTTGCACAAAATGTACGTACCGGCTTTGTCCTTAACAGAAAAATGATTTGCATCAGTAAGTTCTATGTTTTACATTTTCGACTCAATTGATACAAATTCCAAGACACACTTCAAAATCTTGCGGAAAGCCTTCTCAGAAGTAAGGGGGAAACTATGAATGGCCATGGTTTTTGAACGGGATATCCAACAAACTTAGAAAGGTGTGATGGTCAGGTGTTTTATTTCTACAATGAATTTTGTTTTAATGCTGCTACAGTATTTTCTGCTTTCCCACCTGACATACACAGACATAAACAAATTATAATTAATTTTACAGAATGAAATCCTCTTGTTAGTTGTTTAGGGATTGGAATAATCTGCCATGTACTATGGAAGGAGTGGATGTTGAGGTTCAGTAGTAGAGATCAGCGTACTATCCCCATCCTTAAACTTTATATACTTTTATCTCTGTCCTTTTTCAATTTACATTTTCTTCTACTTGTTTATGTGTTGAGACTTACAATGTTGCCTATTTAAGGATGTGATGATATTTTTTGTACACTAATACTGTGTTATTTCATAAACCTCTGTTTCTTGAAATGTTGTAGTTTTGTTTTTATTCTGTTATGTTGATGGATTGTGCGTCCCTTTTCTTAGAACACATTAGGAAACAGAAGTTATTCCTGTGATATACTTTCCTGGTATTTGGGTGTGATCCAGGTCTAATACTTTCGATGTCACTCAGCGGAATATGTTATGTATTTATGAACCATATGCTCTAATTCCCCTTAGACCTATGAAGTCATCTGCATAATAGTAATTAAATCCTGCTGTCACTGAATATCTTCCTGGCGACATTGTTTTCTCTCTATCTGCTATGTAAAATATGATAACAAATTCAGATTTATAAAGTTGTGGAATGTTGGATAACACTGGAGATGCCTCTTCATGCCTTGGTGTGGAATGTAGCAAAGTTTACTTGAGGGAAACTCTCCTTCTCATTATTTCCACATAGCCAATGAGAATGATGCACCGAAAAGAACAGTGCGAGATCTGGAAGCTTGTAAATGTTTTAGGAAGAACACTTAAAATTTACTAGGAAAAAAGGGTATCTAAGGGTGCCTGAAAATAAGTCATATGCGCCATCCCATTACTTAATTTATACAAAAATATTCTATTGTGGGAGGATACTCCCAGATTTGGACCCTATTGGGACTTTGTAGGCGCCAGTGCAGTCAAAAGTAGTCATGTCAGAACATAAAATGAAAAGGTCTTTATTGTGCGCATAAATGGGACCATAATCATACAAAATTACATTCAAATAAAAGTGTCATTTACAGTACACACATACTGAGTGACAGTATTTGCTATCACAGATATAGGGCATCTAAAATTTTAACCTGACCCATGGAGTTAGATATACATAAGCCAACATCCCATCATGTTGTTCATCATGTTGTTGGGGCAACCATCTTTTGAACAACATGATGGGATGGGATTAGATCCCCTATATCTGTGATAGCAAATACTGTCATTCAGTATGTGTGTACTGTAAATTACACTTTTATTTGAATGTAATTTTGTATGATTAGGGTCCCATTTATGCGCACAATAAAGACCTTTTAATTTTACGTTCTGACATGACTACTTTTGACTGCACTGGCGCCTACAAAGTCCCAATAGGGTCCAAATCTGGGAGAATCCTCCCACAATAGAATATACTTAAAATTTACTCTTTAGTGTGAGGTTGGCAACATGTTTTTCAACACCTTTCAGCTATCTTTTCAGTCTTCCTCTTCCTTTCAAACAAAGATAACACTTCCTGTTATAAAGCTCAGTCTGATGGTCAGTCTCTCCTGCCCTGCTTGATGTACAGTAGTTGACTAGTCTATATTTTCTAATACAGCTTATATGAAAATATAATAATAGGAAAGGCATGGGATTGCAGGTACTTAACGGAAACTGTGTCTTACAATGTAAAACAGTGCATTTAGTACAACAACTAGTAACCTCTGATTGGACTTCTCATTCCATTGGCTAAGAAAACAAGAGAAATCATACTCAAAGCAAGAAAAACACATGATCATCAATTATCATAAGCATAACTCATATACATAACATGCATCAAAATGGCAACAGTTAATGGGTATAATGTAGTCCACAAATAGATACTCATCAGAGCAACTAAAAAAAACTTATGGTAAAGGTACTGTACGTGCAAATATAGTCATTCATGCTACGATCCTCGCCCGATTCTCTAGCAGCCGATTACAGCATGATGAATCATCACGCTGCAGTCGGTCGCTCAGAGGACCTTGGTACACCCACAGATCACTGTGCGATCCGACTTGAGCGATCCTGATCGAAACGCATACGGTGGTCATTCACCTGCAAAATTGCCCACGGATCATAGTTTGTATGGCTACCATAAAGCGGAAGTAAACTCAAAAAAAAAAATCCCCCACATACATTACACAGACATATTACA
>CM070038.1:38268275-38285834 GCA_036250615.1 Ptychadena robeensis | reverse complement strand
GGGGGGGGGGGGGGGGTATTGTGGAGAAAATTTCCTGTTCGGTGTTTTCAGATACCAAGTACATGACAGAAGCCAGTCTCCCTAGTGGATCTTGTGTAGTAACCAATATGCTACAGAGTTCTTACAAATTGCTGGACAACTCCAGTTTTGCGAAATGCTAACTCTACTACTGCATTTATAAATATAATCATGGGTTGCCCCATACATAGGAGGCCTTCACTATTCAGGCTGGCAGTTGTAAATTATACTTCTCTGCTAAATTATCTGAGATATTTAAAATTCCTGTCTAATAGATGCAGTTATATAGGTTTTGGGGCAAAGTTCACATTAACGTGCATCTAATATTAGTTTTCATTATATAAACATTTTTGTGTTTTTCTTCAATATTAAAAGGTCATCTAGCATAAGTGACAGTTGGAATAGTCTGTTACACTGTGAAAGAAAGTTGTTTCCCTTTTTATTCACGTACATACATACATACATACATACATACATACATATTACATCCTTGTCCCTGTGCATAAATAAGGCGTCTTTCCAGGGCTCAGCCACAAGATGCTGCAGTGTGCTGAATTCTGTTCTGGTTACATTACAATTCAATACAAATAACAAGTTCTATATTATTAACTAAAGCTGTAATTGTATCCCATGTGTACAGGTGACCCGATGTGCTCAGACAGCTGCAGCACCCGCATCAGCAGCTGCAGCACCCGCATCAGCAGCTGCAGCCCGCATTAAGAAGTTTGCAATCTACAGATGGGACCCTGACAAGCCAGGAGACAAACCCCGAATGCAGACCTATGAGTTAGATCTTAATAGGTAGGCGTTGCCTATTACAAGACTTTCCTTCCCTAAATTAAAAAAATTGTTGCACCCCTGAACATTGTTTTAGAGGAACCCTTTTTTCTTATAGAGGAGCCCAACCATAAATCTTGCCAGAAAATAAGTGGGGGAAGTGCACGCATTCTGTGCACCCTATCTGGCACTCAGGAGGAAGATCCAGCCATAGGCAGGTCTTCCTACTGGTTCTCCCCCTACTCTCAGTCAACGAGTCAACACCTGGCAGGCAGAGTGGGCATAAATATGCATCTTTCCTGGCTGAGTGGCACAGAAATCCTTTACTGGGACAGTCAGCTGGAGCTTTTTAATGTCCACTTGAGCTATATGTCATAGAGAGAGCACACCTCTATATGGCAAAAAGTGGATGGAGAAGCTGATAGCTTCCCCGCCTCTTTTAACTCCCTCGATGCCATTTATGTAATTTTTGGGCCAAAATAAGATGCTCAGGTTGATGCTGAGTCACTTCAACTGGAGCGTCCTATAGCCGGAAAATAAGATACTAAATAGTTGCACAAGGAAGACAGTTCTAGAATCCTAGTGATGGAAGCTTCCATATATTTACCATGACAGGTACCCTTAAACAAGAAGGGGTCAGAGAAAGTTAACCAATTCCAAAAGCAGGGGCTGGCTTTTGTTGCAGTTGTATGAATGTTATGTGGGTTTTAACTAGAATTCTTGTAGAGATGTGAAGGTTCATCTTTTTTTGAGGCTGACATGTACCTTTCTCCCCTAAGCTGCGGTCCTATGGTCCTTGATGCCCTTATCAAGATAAAGAACGAAATAGACCCCACATTGACCTTCCGTCGGTCATGTAGAGAAGGTGGGAGCCCAGATGCTGTGCTACGTTTTTTTTATTTTTTGTTGTGGTTTTTTTTTGTTTTTTTTTTTAACAAAAGGCATATATACTAATTGTTTTGTCACTCTCTGTTCCAGGCATCTGTGGCTCCTGTGCTATGAATATTAATGGAGGCAACACTCTGGCCTGCACAGTAAAAATTGACAGTAATCTTAGCAAAGTCAGCAAAATCTACCCCCTCCCCCACATGTATGTGGTAAAAGATCTGGTTCCTGTAAGTGCTGACCCTTCGGTCTATGCCAGTTGTTGTTTCTAACATTGCATATTTTGTTTCAGTTTAGTAAAAACTGGAATTTTATCTCTTTTTTTTGTTTGTTTCTTCAGGATCTGAGTAACTTTTATGCTCAGTATAAATCTATTGAGCCCTATCTAAAGAAGAAGGATGAAACCCAGCAGGGGAAGGAACAGTACTATCAGTCTGTTGAAGACCGTGACAAGCTGGTAAGTTATCAGTACTACAGTGTGGAACTTTTCATCCTATTGTGCTACTTCAGGGGTGGGCAAACTTTTTGACATGAAGGCCACAATGGGTTCTTAAACTGGACCGGAGGGTTGGTGTCACGACGAAATCTGCTCCCCCTGAATCACCAAATGACCAACAGGGGGAGTACTTTCTGGGGAAGCTGATATTGACCGGGTCATCCAAAGCAGTGCCCGTGAAGCGGTCACCTAGTGCATCTGCTGTGCTCATAACTTCCCCGGTCTCCATCGAGATGTGCTCCCTGCGACCCTTGAAGAGCCTCTCACCTACGCCAGCTACTGTGGCCAGGCTCCCCTGGTCTCCATGCCCCCCGTCAAGATCTGCTCCCCCTGTAGCAGACAATATCATGCGGGAGAGGTCGCATGAACTTCGGTATGGATGGTGCGACATTCAAACCAGGTGAGTGAAGGGATGCATGTAGCAAAACAGGCCATTATGGTTTTATGGAAGCATTATTTGATAGCTGACTGGAAGCAGGCCAGGTAGAATAGATCCGGCTCCGCGGGCTGTAGTTTGCCCACGGCTGTGCTACTTACTTTTCATGCTTTCACATTATTGACATTTTCTTAATCTAAATATGTAAGGTGCTGTCAAATCAGAAATGTGGGAAAGCTTATTCTGACAACTGTCTAAAGCTAGCCATACACGTCTAGATTTTCTGTTCAATCAACTAAAAAAGATCAATTTTTTGGGGTCAGGGAAATCTGTGATTGATTGTATGTTTGTTAACTGTAGTAACAGATATTTGATCAACTTTCTGTAGATAGACTGAAAGTGTAATGCATTTCAATACAACCAATTTAAATTTACCAACATGTCCAATCCTTTTTCAATCAATTTTTTTCCCAATTTTAATTGGTTTAGGTTGATCTAACCATGTGGGCTGCCATAGATTTTCAACCAATCAACCAAAAAAATTGATTGGATTGAGTTGATTGGATGAAAAATCTAGTCGTGTATGGGGGGCTTAAGCTGTGATGTGCTTTACACATGAAAACAATCTGCCTAACTTCCTTTTGTGCCTGTAGGACAGAAAGTTAAGAGAAATCTCTTGAATCTGACACTGAAGGCAAAATATCGACAGACATGGCTTATCTCATTCTAAAGTTTTTATCTCAAGAGGAAAGGCAAAGCTATTTTAACCATTTCATAATGTTTAGCAAGGTTTAGGCTTTGTTTACTTATCCTCATCCATATATAGATATGTTTAAGAGAAGTGACCTTACTATAACTGGTTGCGTATCCACTGGCTGTATCAGCAGGTTACCCTTTAAAGCATACGACTATCCTTCCTCCCTTTCTGTTCTGTCTGAGCACATAATTGCCCTGCTTTCGATAATTGGTGCTATTTTTTTCCTCCAGATAATTTATTTTAATTCTTGAAGCTCATGTGTAATTCTGTGTCTTTCTCCAGGACGGTCTTTACGAGTGCATCTTATGTGCTTGCTGCAGCACTAGCTGTCCCAGTTATTGGTGGAATGGAGACAAGTACCTTGGCCCAGCTGTGCTCATGCAGGTAATACTACGAAAAGTTTTTCTTATACGGTATATATTTTAAATGTTCTGGGAAAAGTGTATGTAGGCCAGTCCCAAACTTTCCCTGCCAGGCCCCCTCTTACTTGATAGGAACATTTATCACCCCCAGATTCAACCAACACTGGTTCAGATTCGCACTAGTTATGTTTGCTTTGCAGCATTGTGTACAAGTGCAAAATGGATCTTAACCTTTTTTTGTAATACAATATGTACAACTTTATTTGGTTGTCACACCATACAGCAACATTCAGCATTTACAAAGACACACACACTCATGCAGAGTTATGAATCATTCACATAGAGAGAAACACACATTGCATGCTCTCTACTTACTTTCTGCAGTTCCTCCATGGCTGGCTCCATGCTTGTCCTTCCCCTAGTTTGGGAACCACTGATGTAGGGTGCATTAGATTCTGAAGCAGGTCATCTATCCCTTTTTCTCTCTCACATTTCTCGTTCCACTAAGAAGAAAATAAGGAAGGAAAACCTTTTTATCAGACTATCAAACTCTATATAAATTGCTCCTTACTTGACTCTCCTCGGCAGGCTTATCGCTGGATGATTGATTCCAGGGATGACTTTACAGAAGAACGCTTGGCAAAATTGCAGGATCCCTTCTCTCTGTACCGCTGCCACACCATCATGAACTGCACTAGGACGTGTCCCAAGGTAACTGTCCAATACTCTGTCCTATTACACGAGAAAGGGTGATAAAGTAAGCAGTGGTGAACCACAGTCCATGCTTGGATCTCTGGGCTTGTCATAACTTGGGCAGATAGAGAAAAGTAAAGATTAGACAATACTGAGGAACCTACTGCTGCTTCCAGCAGACAGAAAGCCTTGTCGTAAAAAAGTTTTATAACCTTTTTAGAATTCTAATGTGGTCCATTTTCATTGATCTGGTTAAGTTTCTGAAGATGCCCAATTTTAATGGATAGATGTCTTGAGCTATTATCTTGGTGCACTTAATTAAGCAGCGGGATGACGTCTTCACGCTGCTGTCAGATATTGGAGAAGCCGTGGAGAGCAGAACTGCCTCTCCCCGGCTCCTCCTCCTCCTCAGCCGAGCTTTGCCTGGAGACCCAGGGGAGTCTCCCTGTCTCTTGTACGCTGCATGTGTGAGGAAACTGCCAGCGGGGGCAGCTTTCCCCACACACATTCTGCATTGACTATATCTTCGGGGCTCTGCAAATATAGCCAATACAGTTCAGATGGGAGATCGGCTGTGTGCAGATCTTCCATCTGCCGGGAGAGCTGGCGGGGAGCTAGTCGCACATTCGGACCATAATCTTAGGGGTGAAAAAGTGTGTATTATAGTCGGAAAATACGGTAAATGTAAAGTGGCAGTGTTTATGTTTGTCTTGGCAGCTATTGCTGGTGAAGGCTCACCAAAGAGCTTTTGTACAACAGTGATGCTATTGCAGGGGTGAGCAAACTTTTTGACTTGTGGGCCACAATTAGTTGTTAAAATTGCCGCAGGGGACAGACTACACGCCTGTGTTGACCACCCGGCATAGATCCCAATTCCGTATCCTCAGCGTCATTGATGATGACAATTTTCTGTACAACTTTCACCCATATAATTATCATATTGCCAGGGAGGGAGGAAAAGGTAAAAACGAATATGCCATATTTCAGTCAAAGTTTGGAGACCTTGATGACGAGACGCTCTGGCTCCGCCTATTTACTGCAATGAGCAGAGATAGGGTGACATTCAGACTCCTTTAGGCATTATGTACGCTCATTGCAGGGAACAAGCAGAGGGGACTCGATGTCTTTTCACCAAGGCTGGATTAAAAAGCTAACCTGGATCTGGCCCCCAGGCTGTAGTTTACCCATACTGGACTAGAATGTGCAGATAAAGGGGTATTTGAAAACAGGGCTGTGGAGTCGAGGAGTCGGAGTCGGAGACATTTTTGGGTCCCTGGAGTCGGAGTTGGCAAAAAATGGACCGACTCCGACTCCTACTAAATTTAAATGGGAATAAAAATTTTTTTTTTTTAAATAAAAAAAAAATTACTTCAAATGTCGCAATTAACAAACAGTCATAATGAACATAATGACTTCTCTGCTATAAGAATAAATACATGCAGTGTATAACATTACAGCTCCCACTGTGACCCGAGCCTAAAGGCCTCCACACACGTATCGAGTGGGGGCCGACAGACCAGCTCAGATGAGCTCTAGAGTGCACAGTGATGAGGTCATCACGCTGCTCTCCAGAGCTGACAGCAAGACGCCGGTCTTCATTTGGACTAACAGCATCGGCCAGAGATTATCGGACATGTCGGCCGAGCTGTGCCGAGCTGTGGGGCGTCAGCGATCTGTCACCCCATGTGGGCTCCCCCCAACACACAACAACACGCCCATTGGTGCGGCATCAAACTCGGCCGCCCGCTCGGTGCGTGTTTATGGCCAGACTTAACCTCTCCCTGATAATGAGTAAATGTTTGTTGCCGGACTAGAGACGCTTGTATAAGCTTGCCATACACATGCCATAAAGCTTGAATCTCGGTGCATATACGGGACTGGTCTGCCTGCACAACCATCGGGGTGTGTATGGCACCTTAAGTGAACGGGAATGGATTGCCAATAGTTCAGGACGAACACCGTAAAGCATTCGGAAAAAACCGCTGTCAATCAGCTGAGGCGACAAATACTTTGTTAGCTTCACAACTTAATCAGACTCTGGGATTCCGGGAAATCATGAATCATGTTTGAAGGCCCCTTCTCCCTGCCTCTTCTTGGAGCCTTCCACTGACCCTAATCTTCAGCAGAAGATCAGAACACTAAAAGCTTGGCACACAACGGGTAGATCTGTACACAGATTTGTGTACAACGCACGGTAAATGATTGTACTCTAATCGTTTACAAACCTACCCGTGTGTGCCTTCCTTCGGGCGGGATCAATAGAGCCGGCTCAAAGGACTTGATTGAACGGGTTCCAACCTGTTGAAAAGCCCCGTACTTTGCATGGAGACATGAGTCTTCATGGAAGAGATTAAAACCGCTGCGGCTCTTGCCTCCTCCACAGCCGCGAGTCGCTGAGTGTGTGTGAAGGGGACCAGAGACAGCACTCTCCTCACTTGGAAACTGTGTGAGACAGGCTGCTTCTCCCCAGCTTGTGGCGTGTTGTAATCACCCACTGCAGCTGGGGATAACGGGTCCCCATTGAACAGGATCGATGTGCCCATGTGGGTGCACTAGATTTCCGTTAAATTGATCCCCGTATCAATCACAGCGTGGGTGCCTAGCTTAAGGAAAAAGCAGCAGCATCTTCTGCTCCAACTCCCTTTCTCTTCTCTGCTTTAATTGCCCATTACAGTCCAGTGTTGGTTTCCTGGCCAGTAGTTCTGTGGTTTAATGTATGATGCCTTCCTTCTCCTTCAATGGATGGATACAATACATTAGCATATTACATACAAGGGAAGTCCGGAAGTCCGAGGATCGGAGCGGAGAATCGAAACGAGGAGGTCGGAGTCGGGGAATTTATCGACCGACTCCACAGCCCTGTTTGAAAATGTAACTTTTATCAGAACTATGTACAGTTGTAAGTTCTCGTTTAGAAATTGAGTTGCAGATGTTTCATGCTTACCAGTTTGCATGTTCCTTTTAGTGTCTCATTATTCAAATGCCTTGCTGGGTTCTTCCCACAGCTCTGTTAAGACTTTGTGAATCATAATGAACAATTTAAGTGTACCTATCCAAGTACATACAACTAGATCTGTACCTTTTAAAAAAAAATCTGATATTTGGATTGGATAGAATCTTTACTTGGTCAACATCAGGGATGTTATCCATTCTGCACTGAGATCATAGTCTCCATCTCAGAGAGGATATTCATAAATAGTGTGGTGTCTGTTCAGTGGCAATTGAAGAAATACTTATTCCTGAAGCAGACTGATGACATCTTCCCTGCCTGGAGCTCAAAGATGCTTTTTTATTAATATAATATGCTGCCCAAAAATCGTCCTTCCAGTTTTATCAAGTTTTAAGAGGGGGGCACATTAATTCCATGTCGCCATTGTTTCAATGTTATTCTGCTCTATGTATTATATCTTATATTGCTCGTTTCAGGGTCTCAACCCAGGCAAAGCAATTGCAGAAATCAAGAAGATGATGGCAACCTACAAGGAAAAAGCTGCAATGGCATAACATCACTGGAGTTCTCCAACTAATACAGTTGAGCTTACAACTGTTCCTTCTCCACTAAGAACTCCCAGCCAAACTCTACCAATATCTCCAGGGCTTCCTACTGCCTTTTAATCATTTTCTGCTTCATGGATGTAGAGAATCCAATAATTGAAGTGTATGTTTCTTTGCAATGCTCAGATTAAAGCAACCAGTCTGTGTATAGACTGACTGAATACAGCTGGAAGAATAGCCATTATTTTATATATTTTACCTGTTTTATCTTACAACACAGTTCTTGTATCTGCCGTTGGATGTTTAACAGTTTAAAAATGTATTTGTTGGGACTGCAGAACCAAAAAAACCTTGCTTGTTTTTACATGTCAAACAATTCAGATAATGAATGTAGTGAGAATTAAGTGTGGTTTCTCTTATGTGTAACTCTACCTGGTGTAATCATTTAATTCTATGTCTATTTAACTTAGAGTTTCTGTTCCATAAAAGAAAACATACATTTTATTTACCTTTCAGTAGTGTTGGTACAGAAAAACAGATCCCCAAACCTAAACACATAATCGCCTTCCCCTCTTCATCTAGTCTCAGTGACGCTGCATGGACCGAGGGGACTTGGAAAAGTATACATCACATCTTCCTTCCCAAGCCTCCTTGTTCCCATAGCGTGCCATATTGCGATGTCACTAAAGGGGAGGAACATCGCTGGATTTAGATATTTTTTCACCTATTATTGACTCTTGGTGGCGAGAATGCAAATAGGGTGATAGGTCTGCTTTAAAGTATTCTGAAAGTGGGCAAACACCGATTTTCCCATTCAATCAATTTAAAAAAAATATATATATATACACCACATTTCTGTACACTCTATCACTCTGAATTTTAAATGCTGTTCCTTTTATTTCTATAGGACATTCACTTTAAATTTGTAAAAGTTGTATTGTATGTTGCTTTTTGTATTGATCCTGATGGCTCGCAGGTGCTGGTGAGAGAAGGCTTCTGCATCAGGTACTATTCACAGTGAGAAACACCCATCCTGTCTCTATATTAAAAGCCCCCCATACAACTTTCATTCACTCCATACAATTTCCATTATATCTACCAACAACTATAGAATACATAGTGATTGGAAGGTTTAGAACGGTCCTCATATTACATGGTTTTGGTAGAACAAGGTTGATTGTACAGAAATTGTATGGCAAGATTGTAAGGTGTATGGTGACCTATAGATTGGAGCTAAACGTTTTCAAAAACCCAACACTGCATGCAAGGCACTGTGCTTACACTTTGGCATTCAGTTCTGTCTGTGTCAGTAACCAGAATTATGCTTTAAAATCAGATTTAACATTCTTTGGTCACCAGGTACCTATCTAAGCCACTAACGCCAAAAAGATGGTGTGTTCTAGCAATAATTTAGGGTGACAGTATCACCAGGGAAATTCCCCCTGAGTTAATCAGGGGCAAGGAGACTTTTAGGGCCACATGAATCAAAAATGTCAGAAAGTATGTATAACATAAATTTAATAATTCAATTTACAGATTTAAATATAAATATACAGTATTACAGCATAAGTAGCAATTTATGGTAAAAACAATCAATCCAGCATGATATATGGATAAGTCACGGACATGGATTCTACTTGGGTCCACCCCTGTGTTCTAGTTCTTAGCTGATGACTCTTGATTTTCAGTTCCTGTTTAGGTAGTTATTAGACTATGTAATTTTGTTTGAAAGGTAGGTGAAGGGTATAGTTTGCATATTAACTTGGACATTGTAAATGTTTTACAGGCCACTTTGACGGACTTTCTAGATATTTAGATCAAATTATATACCATCATACTATGGAACATGTGCACAGGGCTAACAAAAGTAATCAATCTGTTTTTAATCACATTATGTAGTGGTAAAAAATTATTAAAATGTAATATGATTGTATTGTAACTTCCAGGGCGTTACGTCTGAAGTCAGGATTGGCGCAGTTTGATCTTGAAAGGTGGCACCTTAGACTTTCAGGTTAATGGAGGGGGTGTCACTTTTCCATGCACAAATAACCTGTTTCTAAATAGAGAGGCTCTTCCGCAATTGCCTGGACAGCTGCTTCTCGCGCCATAAAAAAATTGCACAAAAACCCGTAATGCCCAGGAAGTTAAATCAGTTTAATGAAAAATCCAACCATGTATGCCGAGCCTTAATCACGGTATGTCACATAGTCTCTGTTTTGGGAAGGTCCCAGCAGGGCAACCCACAGAAAATTCAGAAGACGGGTATCCTGAAACCCTGCTCAGAATGAGAGCAGCAGTGACTAGTCTATTTTAATAGAAACTCATGCACAATCAAAAGTTTGGTTTGCACAGGATTACTCGATATAACACAAAACACAGCTGGGGGTTAGGAAGCTGCCAGCTAGACTAAACAGGGTTACATTGTGAAAAAGCAAGACCAGATCAAGGTGGCAGTGCAATATAATGTATGTGACACCAATCACCCAAGCAGGACAACTGCCTGTAATGTAATTGTTTGGATTCTGCTTGTTTGTGCATCAGATCAACAGAGTCAATCAATCAAAACTGTGAGTGGGGAGGCATAAGATGACAACTCTTCTCTATTATATGATCACACGTCCATCTCACTTCCAACCATGGAACTGTCTTCTTTATTCAGGCCAAAATCAAGAAATCTCCACGCTTTGCTCTAAATGCGATTTCACAACCTTAATGCGCAGTGAGGTACACCATAATGGAAAGTTGAAAGCAGGGTGTGTAAAATCTATCTTGTCCTTGTTTAAAATATATCAAATTATTATAAGATTAAACATTTGGACATTGTACAGGGATTGTTCCTATTTTCAAATCACTCAATTTACAAACATTTTTGTGGAAAGTAAGCGGTGCCATCTGCTCTCTACTATAATTAGGCCCTCAAATGTCACCATGTAAAGGTGCCCATACATGTACAGATGTGCACTCTTGCGGTCATCAAATGTGTCACCATCGGATGCAGCCACCCCTGTCTTCCAGCAGGATCAACCAATCCAACTCAAAGACAGGTTTGTCAAACAGGTAACGGATAGGTCCGTAAATCCTGATCCAGTGTCATTCCTTTCTAATCGGAGGGCGCTTGGTTGCAGCATGGTGACGCAATTGTGACGTCACCACACTGTGCTCGAACGGGTTATTGTGCACCTATCCATGTGTATATGGGCACCCTTAAGGGTCACATCTACTAATACAAGAAGTCAGATCAAGGCCAAGAGATGTTTATGGTATTGCCCCATCCTTAGTAGTGTTGATCGTGAATATTCTAATCTAAGTTTTATTGCGAATATAGGCGCTTTAAGAACTCGTGAAAATCTTGAATATAGTGCTATATCTCGTGAATATTCAAGATTTTTTACATCAGTACTGGGAGCTTCCATGCATTGCATTCACAAAATGCGTATGTACAAGTGCCGATTTATACAATGAAAATAATAATGACTAAATCACAAATTCTTGAATTTATTGTGAATATTAGGCAAAGTAATTGCGATATTTTGCAAATACCAATATTGCCTATGCTGCTCATCACTAATACATCACTAATAACAACATGTCACATCCCTAGCCTGGAGTGACAGGTACTCGCTGTCCTATGGTATGCAGCTGTGTCATGTTGAGTAAGGACTTAAGAAGTAGTTCTACAGCTTGTTCTTAAACACTTAACTTTACAGTGCCGGAAAAGAGGCGCTCAACGCTCTGCAAACACTTGTCAATGGATCTTGTTCTTCATGCCAGCTGTAAAGAAATGTGGTTGTGTGTCAATCTATCATTTCTAAATGGAACACATGCCCATTGTCGTCACTACAATATTGCAGAAAGTGGATGGAAAGTCCAGAACATTACAGTTGCCACCAGAATAGTAAAAAGTGAAATCCAGCAATTAAAAAACCTGTTCTGCTGGCTACTAACTTTCCCTTGCTTAAGGAATTTCTCGTCTTTTCCTGTTGTTACATTGGGACAGGAAGTGACTGAAAACTACCTCATCTGGACTATACATGTTATTGAATTTCTGAGAACACCCTCTCTCACATTCTTGGAACATGCAATACAGTCTATTAAAGAATATTCTAGTTTATAACGGCGGGAGGGGTGGAGCTGTTGAGTCATAGATTGGCCAGCAGTCCTCCAGAGTGCCCGGGGAGAGAGACGAGCTTCTCTCTCCCCTGGCAGACTTGCGCTTTATAGGTGGGCGCACTGCGGGGGAGGCATCTGAGCATCAGAAAAAAATGCTGATACCCAGATGCTGCACCCCAGTGTGACTCCACCCTGGGCAACTGCCCATATTGCCCATATATATACACCATTGTATGTAAGCTCCACACATGGATATCTCTTTAAAACAGATATTGCACAATCTGTAATGTGCAGTATGTGTCCTTCATATATTTGGCTCTTAATTATTTTCTGTTTTAAGAAAAACCTGGTCATCTCAGGCTCACACTGGTCACTAGTCAGTCCGGTGTCACCTGTCCATCCAGATAAAGTATCTGAAATACAATAATTACCCGAACATTCCGGTCCTTCCACTGACCACCCAGCATTGCTAGACAGAAGATCAGATATGACCTGTGATCAGACCGTGACAAGACGTTTGTGTGAGTATCCACATCTGTGCGTTGATTTCTGTGTTACTTTTGATTTAACAGTTATATTGTAAAAGGATTCAAAGGCCTGAAACTAATTTGTTACATTCAAAGTGGGCAAAACCAATAATACGATATTGGAAGATCAGTTTTCATTTGTGTCAATCACCGCTACAAACTTGGAATAACATCAGTACATGTACAGCAAATATAAACTAAAGCTAGGCATACACGCACCGAGCGGCAGCCGATTTTGCTCGCGGACGGCGGCAAATTCCGCCGCCGATCGGAGGTGCCCACAGCTCGGCCGGCCAGAGAACAGACATGTTCAATATTCTCTGGCCGATGCTGTTAACTTCAATGAAGACCGGCATCTTCATTGAAGCTAACGGCCGGCACACAAAGGCCGATGCTGTCAGCTCTGGAAAGCAGCGTGATGACGTTTCAGAGCTGATCTCTCCTGCTCTGTCGACCCCCACATACGTACGTGTGTGGGGGTCTTTAGTTTTGTTAGGTTTTTTTTACACGTGCGTTTTTACTGTGCTGCATGCTTTTCTAAATGCCTTAAAGCGGTTTTAAACTAAAACAAAAGACTAAAAAAAAAACACATTTATTGAAAAGACGCATTACTTACCTGTCAGCAGTTCAGATCCTGGTAATCTGCTTCACAAAAACAAATAAAACTTACTTACCTTCTTCATGTTTTCACTGATGGTGGCAGCATGTTGATTAAGGGCAGAGAAGCCACTTCCGGATTGATTCTTCTCAGTGCAGCCTGCAGCTGACTACCCCCCTCACTCCTACACAGACAGAGACTCCTGCAGAAGAGCTTGGTATGGGGGGGGGGCAGTCGGCTGGATCCATCTAGCTGCGGCTGAGTGAAGAGAGGCTTCTCTCTCCCCTCTTCACAAAGTCTTACAGATGTGACGCTGACATCACATCTGTGAGACTGGGACACAGAGGCCTATGGGAGAGAATTCCCAGTAACCCTGCAGCTGGTTATGTCTTGCCTAGGTAAGATGTAACACAGTGGGAGGGGCTGTCTCTAAAAAGACACCCCTCCTGCTGTCAGAAATAGTTTTGGGTTTTTTTTTTCATCGGCTGAGCTGCAGCTGATACTGCAGAGTGACCTAACAGGTGGTAGGTCCGCTTTAACACGTACCTTTAGTAAAACGCATGTAGTGTGAAAGGGCCCTACAAGTTTTCCATCACCAGGACTAAAAGCAAAGGGGAATCTTCCAAAAAGCAACAAAATACAATTCAGGTTTTCATTTGGTTTGAGAGCCCTTTCACACTAGCCACACTGCGGCTGGTGTGGTACAGTACCACAATGCAAGAGCTAATAGTGTTAATGCAGGGTACAGAGGTTTCCAATGGATTTTCCAATGCTGTGCATTACCGTAAATTCCCTGCAAAATGCGGGGCTTTGGCTGGTAACAGAAGTGGTAGCATTACCCCTGGTACATCCGTTATCGGCAAATATTGACAGCACAAAATGACTAGAGACTTTGCTATTATACCATTAAATATTTCTTTACATTTCTGCTGACAATTTCTCAGTTAAGCTTTCGGAAGTAGGGATTAAAGGCCCCCATACACTGTACAATCTTGCCATACAATTTCTGTACAATCAACTTTTCCAAAACCATGTAATATGAGAACCTTTCTAAACCTTACAATCACTATGTTTATCAGAGAGGACCCGGCACTACATAGTTGTTGGTAGAGTTAGAGGAAATTGTATAGAGAGATCGAAAGGTGTATGGGGGGCTTAAGAATACAGACCTGTGTGGGGTCTTGTAATGTTCTAATGGTGGGTGATTTTATGCTTGTGCTGATTTTATAGTGATAAGCTTGCAGTGGATCGCCTTTTTAGAAGTCCCATCAGACCAGATACCCGATGGATTCACCTGTGTGTCAGGGAGAAGATCCATCCACTGACTTTGGCCTAGTCTGCAATCGGAGTAAGGGTATGTATTCACTGCGTTATCGGTTCACATTACGTGTCTCGGGGACTGGCTGTTCTCACTTCCTTCTGCAGATCCACTGGCCGGAGGTTGATGTACTGCACTACTTTGACCTTCCAACCGGTGGATCTTTTTTCAATGCAGCGCTTCCAGGCTGGAAAAGGACTATTAAGTGCTATGAAACAAAAGTGTCCGAAATACACTATTTCCAATAACACACATCTGCACATACCAACGCACCACACTATGAGGAGTCAGTTACAGAACTGAGGGGAATCCTGTGTGCTTCACTAACACAGAGACTCTCGTCAGATTGTAGCCAATTAACTTGGAGGAGACTCCCCCTCCAAGTTAACTGCCTACAACAGGATCGGCCACAAAAAGAACCAGCAGGACGGATCACCATGCGATCCGACCTACCGGCTTTTTGGGTAGAAACCGCACCTCTGTAGTTGCGGGCAACCACCATGCGTTCAGCGAGAGCGTTCACCCCAGTTGATCGTCTGCAACTGTGGCCGGGAATCAGCACGTCTATGGACGGCTTTAGACATCATTGTCTGTTCTTGCTCTTTCAATTGTTTTTGCTCTTTCAAACAAAATTAATAAAAAACTAGTTAAAAAAATGCAGCAAGCCCAATATTTTAAAATCCCAACACAATAATATAAAAGGCTAAATAGATCCCCAAAAAGTTGGGATGCTGTGTTAAGCCCCCCATACACCACATACAATTACCATGCAACTTCTGTACAACCAACTTTTCTTCTACCAAAACCATGTAATATGAGGACCTTTCTACACCTTCCAATCACTATGTATTCTATCAGGGAGGCCATTATACTACACAGTTGTTGGTAGGCCTCATGAAAGTTGTATGGAGGAATCTGAAGGTGTATGGGGGGCTTAACATTTAAAGAGACTATAGTATCTTTTACTTTACATATGTGTGTTTTAAGTCTTATTGATGTCAATGGAATCAATAATGAGGTTAGATCTGTTTAGACTTTACAATAAGAAAGTTTTCCTGGCATCAAACCCAAAATGAATATATATATTTGCTATAAAAAATATGATTAAAAACTTTTTATTTGGTGTTAATATATGTTTTACTACTGTTTTTTAATTAAAGGAAAGTTACCAAACGTAAGACACATTTTTAATTAAAGGAAAGTTACCAAACGTAAGATACAATTTTCTAAAAAAGATTATTCTTACTCAAAAATTGTCTCAGGTTTATGGAAGTGGTTTTTTAATATGGAGTCCTGTTTTAACAGATTGTCCTAGAATAGGATTAGAGGGGACTCCTATAATAGTAATATCTGTTCTGGTGGCCACTTTAGCTGTACCTTGACTACAGTATCAACTTCAGTCTCTGTATAAGGGGAGTTTATAGCAGGGCCTTGTCACACAGGTCATGTCCTTTATGACAGATCGTCTTTGATTCCTGATAGGACAATATTCTGAACTTTTCATAACATGATATGCTGAGCTGTGATTGAACGCTTGTCCCAGACTGTGCAATAGAGGAAGTCCCTTACTGTTAATGTACATGTAAATGAGCTATGTGTTTTCACTTCCCTAATGGGACAGTGAACAGTTAAGCCGGGTGGGCTCATCATATCACTGAGTGCATGCATGTCCAACATCATGGAAGCCAATCTGAGTTCAGGTATGGATAGATATATGCTGCTATATGTCCCAAAGTACTTTACAGACCTATTATACTATTTTCTGATATAGTCTGTGAACATGGTAATGTAGGCTGCCAAGGTTGTTGAGAGGTACAAAGGAAATGGTGGAGTGAATGTTGGGAGTAATGGGAAGTATATGTGGGTACAGAGGAGAGGGACCAAGGGGAAGAATGGTGAGGGTTCAGATGGCAGGGTGGTAAGTGTACAGCAGAAAGTAATAGAGGAACAGAGAAGGAGCCGGTGACGGTAGAGGATGAAGTTGTGGGAGTACATTGGAGGGGATGATGGAGTTTTAGCTGATAGGAATAATCAGGGTTTCAGTAGAGGCCACAATATACGGTAGGTACAAAGGATCCGAATGATGTAGCTTTATGTAAATTGCTAAGTGATGTCAGCAATTACACAGCGTACAGAAATAGGACACATATATGTTAGGGCTTGTTTCCACTAGAAGCGGAAGCCCGCGGCGCGGCTGCATCCACGCCCATTCACTTCAATGGCGCTGGTCCCCTGTCCGCGGAATAGCGCGGACGGCCGCCTAAAAACTCGGTCGACCGAGTTTTTAGGCGGCCGTCCGCGCAGTTCCGCGGCCGCCCAGCACTGACCGCGGCCATAGGGATGAATGGCCGCCGCTAGAAACCGCATGAGATGCGGTTCTTAGCGGCGGCGGTCCTTAGCGGCGGCAGCCGCGCCGCGGGCTTCCGCTCAAGTGGAAACTAGTGTGCAGAGGAGGATGGAACCTGTACATGTCAGTGCAGAAAAAAAAGAACAATATGCATACTATATATAAGTGTTTAGAAGATGACAATTGGTACACTGAGGAGGATAATGGGAGTAGTATGTGTCAATATACAGATGATGGGAGATATAAATGTCAGTGCACAAAGGAGGATATGATACGGATGTTAGTGTACAGTGTATGATTATGTGACTGGTACATATCAGTGTACAGTGGATGGAGATGTGAGCAGTATATATCAGTGCATAGTGGATGGTAATGAGAGTAGTACAGTATATATCAGTGTACAGTAGATATAGATGGGAGCAGTATATATCAGTGTATAGTAGATGGGAGCAGTATATATCAGTGTATAGTAGATGGGAGCAGTATATATCAGTGTATAGTAGATGGAAGCAGTATATATCAGTGTAAAGTGGATGGTGATGGGAGTAGTATAGATCAGTGTACAGTAGATATAGATGGGAGCAGTATATATCAGTATACAGTAGATGGGAGTAGTATATATGTGTATACTGGCTGGTCATGGGAGTAGTAGATAACAGTGTACAATGGATGGGAGTAGTATTTATTAGTGAATAGTGGCTGGTCATGGGAGTAGTAGATATCAGTGTACAGTAGATGTAGATGGGAGTAGTAGATATCAGTGTACAGTGGATGGTGATGGGAGTAGTATATATCAGTGT
>CM070038.1:38254231-38267819 GCA_036250615.1 Ptychadena robeensis | reverse complement strand
TCAGTGTATAGTGGATGGTGATGGGAGTTGTATATATCAGTGTATAGTGGATGGTGACGGTAGTAGTATATATCAGTGTATAGTGGATGATGATGGTAGTAGTATATATCAGTGTATAGTGGATGATGATGGTAGTAGTATATCTCAGTGTATAGTGGATGATGATGGTAGTATATATCAGTGTATAGTGGATGGTTACGGGAGTAGTATATATCAGTAAATAGTGGATGATGATGATGATGGTAGAAGTAGTTGTATATATCAGTGTACAGTGGATGATGATGGTAGTAGTATATATCAGTGTCCAGTAGATGGGAGCAGGGTATGTACGGTGGAGGACAGTGAAGCTCGGTGCACAGTCCGTCTCTCTATCAGATCCGTTGTATCTTCTCCGGTGATGTCAGTGTTTGGGGGAGGAAACTCCACTTCCCGGCATGCCATGCGCTCTGGTTCTGCAGATATGAGGGCGCTGAGGGGGGCAGAATGGACTCAGGTGAGGGGCATTACCCATACTGTATAGGGTCTGAAGGAGCTCAGTCTGGGACACTGTGTAAGGTGACGGTGGCATAGCCTGGCACACTATAAACGCTGAGGGTATAACATACTGGTACACTGTAAGGGGGGTAGTTAGACAGGGACACTGTATGGGCTGAGAAGACACCACAGTCTGGCACACCCTTATCTCAGGGAGAAACAGTCTGCGACACTGGGGTGACTAGAGCAAAAAGTTGGCACAAGCTATTGTGGGACCAAGCCTGGCACATTGTTTGGGGTGTTGGGTCATAGCCTGGCACACTATATGGGATAATGTGGTATAGGACCTAGCCTAGCACAATGTATAAGGTCGAGGTGGACACAGCCTGGCACACTGTATGGGGTGAGGGGGTTGCAGTCTTACACACTATGAGCTAAAGAATGCAAAGGGTGGCACATTCTATGGGGTAAGGAGGCTTAGCTTGACACATTGCATTGGATAATGGCATTCGATTAATGGGGAATAGCTTGGCACACACTGTGTGGGTTGAGGAAGACACTATCCTCATATGGGCATGAGGAGGATGCTGGCACACTATCAGGAGAGAGCTGACATAGAGATGAACTGACATAGAAACGGGCACCCTGTGTGGTGTGAGGGTCATAAAGCCTTGCACAATGTATAGTGTGAGGGGGCACAGCCTGGCACACTGTATGATGTGAAGGGGGCATACTCTGACACTATATTAGGAGAGGGGCATACCCTGACAGTATATTAGGTGAGATGGGTCATAGGCTGACACTATATTAGGTGAGATGGGTCCTAGCCTGACACTATATTAGGTTAGAGGTTCATAGCCTAACGTTGTTGCCGGTATTGTTGGGCTCCTACAGACTCTCCCTGTAGAAAGTTAGAATATAATATTTAAAATATAATTTTGTGAATGCCACCGTGTGCTGATCCATGTTCTTGCCCCCAGATGTGTTGTGTAGTTCTGAAGTCTCAGTTCACAAAGCTCACATACCAGGATAAGGATCTTTGTATTTTTAAAATGACAGTTTATTTTCAGATATTGAGATTTGACAGTGTCCCTCGCGTGGGTAAAATACTGATCCTTATCCCTGTGTTAGGACTGCAGTGAGAGAATGAGAGAGATCAGGGAAATGTAAACGTGTCCCATATGTAAGTGACCTACTGATCCAGCTATACATCAGTTGTTTAGTTGCCCACTCTTCTGTACCATTTGTCTTTGGGCTGACCCCACACATTTGTGAAATTATCAGATCATCATATGAATTTACCTGACAATATTAAATTGTAGTTGTAAAGTTTGTAAAGATCTAACAAACAGATTTTCATTCTTCTGTAAAATCTCAGGAGCCCATGTATAGCCAGCCATACACAGTCGGATTCCATGGCCGCTCGACCACCCATCCGTTCGATTCCGACGATTCTGCCGGGAATCGGAGGTGTGATCGATCGGCCAATTAAGAGAATCCGATCGCAGCATACCACCTTGTCCAACGGATTCCGGGACGATTCCGTGTCCGATTCCATCTCCGACTCCACCTCACAAATGGCAACTCCCCCTGATCTGTGCAGAATCGGATCAAAAAGACCAACATGTTGGTTCTCTGTTGGATCCGATTCTGAGCCCCTGATCAATCGGATGCGATCGATCGGACAAGGTGGGCTGCACACGATTCCGGCACGATCGATTCGCGTGCACGCGCCCGGAATTGATCGTGCTGGAATCCGGTCGGAATCCGACCCGTGTATGGGGGCCTTATGTGTGATGCCCACTTAGATCACTAAAAGGTGTCCTTCTGCCTCTGTGCTCAGTATTTATAGTATTGGCAGCGGGGGTCACTTCTCCTGTGAGTTGGCTCTCCTGCGCATGCATAGTACATGGGGTAGCACATCTCCTCGGGCAGCACATGTTAGCGGGACACAAAACATTATAGGGCTCCACGCCTGGAAACAAGTTGCTTGCCCAAATACCTTTTGAAGCATCAGATGGATCAACTCTGATCTGATCCAGAGAAGGAGGGGTTGGGTTTTTATATCATCAGTGATTGTGGGGAAGATTCTTTTTCAAACAGGATGCTTTACTGTATAACTGTACATTGCAGGTCTCCATGCAAAGCATCGGCTGAGCTGTGGAGAGAGCAGAGCTGTCTCTCCAGCTCCTCCGATATCTCATAACGCTGCTGCAATGAACATCGGACGGCTCCAATATCAAGCCGTGTGTTCCCTGATGTAGCGGTCACACGGCTTGAAGCAGTTCACAAAATGAGTACAGGGAACCGAGCAGGACAGACAGCAAATCGGCTACACACCAAAATAAGGGCCTCAATCAATGGCCTGTGCACATACTTATAATGCAATTGTATACTTATCCATCGAAATACCAAGAAAGCCTGAATTTAAGTCAGATATTTCGGCTTAAATTTTCCAATATGACTAATCATAGTTTTTTTCATTGTTTGAGTCGATTGGCTTAAGTTGATCATATGGAAAAATTGTACCATGTATACCCACACACACAGGTGCTCTTGGAAAATGTAGTGCCAGGGAAGGAGTTCCGGACTAGACAGGAGGGGTTACATAACAGTCAGGAAGTTTGAGGCAGCACTGGCACAGCAAGACTGTCAGGGACACAGAATATATGAAATAAAGGGGTGAAAAGCTTTCTTTGTAAAAACAAAAATGCCCTTTATTTAGGTTGGATTGAGGGTTGGAATGGTTATCTATTACATGAGGGTTAAACTCCCTGCCGTTCCTGACGGCTCCATCTCATTCAGGGCTAAATTGTCAGTATAGCAATGGACGAGATAGAGCCGCCAGGTTAGAATATCGGAGCCCCGGCAGCACAGATTTACTATACTGTGCTGCTGCGGGGCTCCGATCTGAAGGAGAAGCTGGAGGAGGAGAACGGATATTGTATATAAAAAAACATAGATATGAATACATACTGTTTTGAAATCTGTCATACAAAATAAGTATTTTAGAGATTTTATTATTCACATCATACCTTTTATTATATATATTATATCATTTTCACATAATTGTTTGTTTCAAACACTATTATATTTAGGATGTCCCAAGGCCCTTGTACGGACATATTTTGGGAAGTTACAGGACTACAACATATAAAAAATCATTTTAGGTCTATGGTTCACTTTTGGTAAAGAAATCTGGACCTCAGCAGTGCATTAGCGGGGGTTAATACCCTCTAACCATTCACTGCCCTATTCCTCATAAGGTTATAGCACAGTCATGTCTCTAAATAAACTTTGTCCTGGAATGTATCTGTGATAATCACCTAAACTCTGAGAATAAAACAACTCGGAGTGCTTACATCAGGAGGGGAACTCCGTATAATATGTAAACTTTTCCTGGTAACGTGTATTGCGTCATTCTATGTTTGACAACAGCATATATGCAATGGAAGAACTGAAAGAAACTATCACAATCTTTCTAGAGGATTTATGTTACATGATTAGAAGCTGCTGTTTGCTGGCGTTTTTGTCTGTTCATTTTTATTTCTGTTAGTCACTAATTAAAAGTTAATTACACTGAAATGCACACAATCCAAATTGTTTTGTCAATGATCTCTCCCATCCTTCAAATATTTAGCTGGTTATCACAGATCAGTTAAGCTGGGCATAGAGGGGCAGATTCCTGCTTGATTTGACAACCGATCAGCCGCTGTGCGCATTCCCACAATCGATCAGCAGAGAATCTGGTGCGCCCCCTGGTCATATTGACCAGGAATCTGCCGCATATTGGATTGCACGGGGATCGGTCATGCCGGTAAATTCACAGCTGATCCCATTAGTTTGGATGGGGACTGCCGAAGTAATGGCCGGCACACAAAGGGTGCCCAGCTGATTCTCAGCACTAGCAGCCATGCATGATGAAGTCATCACGCCCGGTCGGTCGGCTGGGCAGTCGATGGGAAAACGGCCCGTCTATGCCCAGCTTTATAGATATTTGCTTTCATTGGAGCCCAGATCTCCACTAGTCTGGGCCTGCCTTTAAACTTCCTATAACGACCAGCAGTGATCCAATAGTTAAACTAGAGTAAAGAGTTAGGGCCCCCATACACCTTTAAGCTAGGCACACACAAATAGATCTATATATAGATTCGAGTACAATCGAGCGTCGTGCATGCTCGCGAAGCTGGATTGTGCTCTCATCTATTTACAAATCTACCCGTGTGTGCCGTCCCGTGTGTGAAACTTGATTGAACAGGGTTTAATCTCCATTACTTTAAATGGAGACATGAGTCTCCATGCAAAGTATTGGATGTGCTGCTGCAGCCTGGACACTGCTGCTCAGTGTGAAGGGGGCGGGGCCAGCATGTCTCTGTGGGAGGCTGGCTGCCTTTTCTCCAGCTCGCAGCTGTGTTGTGAGTGAGTGAATCTCTCACAGCACAACACGGGCTGCATGCAGGGGAGAACGGGTCCCATTGAACGGGAAGCGATGTGCCCATGTTCAATTGATCCCCAATCAATCACAACGTGATGACGTCAGGGAATCTACCCGTGTATACCCAGCTTAAGATTTCTCTGTCAGATTTCCTTTAGATCTCCTTTTGTTTTACCAAAACCATGTAATATGAGGGACTTTTTAAACAATCAAGTCTACCTGTGTTCAATCACAAAGGACCCTATACTACACAGTTGTTGTAGATCTAAAGAATATCTGACCAAGCGATCTAAAAGTGTATGGCCAGCTTAAAGCTCCCCATACACCTTTAGATCACTCCATACAATTTCCTTTAGATCTACCAACACCTATATAGTATAGTGGCCTCCCTGATGGAATACATAGTGAATGGAAGGTTTAGAAAGTTTCTTCTATTAGGGCTTGTCCCCAGTGGCAAGGGCGCAGCGGCCGCCTCCATTCATTTGAGTAGCCCTGTCCTCAATTTGGTGGGTGGCCGCGGTCACAGTTTGGCCGCTAGTGGCTGCGGCCAATTACGTCCATAGACATGAATGGACACAGTCAAAAATCATGTGTGAACATGATTTTTGACCGCGTCCATTCATTCTCTATGGACGTGATCAGGGGGGCGGCTTTACTGAATTTATAGTAAAATAAACCGCAGCTGGTCGTGCATTTGTTCAGCCGCGCAAGTAGGGACAACCCTTACATGGTTTTGGTTCAACAGAAATTGTATGGTAAGATTGTAAGGTGTATGGGGGGCTTTAGAAATTACTATTAAAATCACAATTTATTGTTGTCCATGTCCACCCCTAGGGAGGTCACCCTCTCTTTTTCTCTTTCTTAACATTTTTACAAAGACAAAAATTGATGAGAAATCCATAGATTTACAGTTGCATCCAGAACAAGATTAGAGGGCTGCACTTGCACTGTCCTTATCTAGCTGTACACTTTCTGACGTTGATCATTTCAGCATATTGAAATGATCAAAGCGATCATATTTACAATTGGGAATTTGGTTTCTCTTCAGTCAATCAGAAATTGATCACACAGGGTGTTTCTTTAATTAACTTTAATCCTGAACTGGTGGTGTCAGGGAGATAAGAAACCTTTGGGAAAGGTTTATCTTAAGGTGCCCATACATGTTGAATTTTTGCCGGTCCCACTCCATAGAAAAATCGATCGAACAGGGATCCAACTAGTTGGACAATTCCTGTTGGATTCAATCCAAAGTATCGGCCAGGAATGATTTGCTCAAAGTGTGCATCGTTTTGCCAAACAATTGTCGAACAATCACTCACTGATTCTTTGCTTCACCACTTTGTGACCGATCGTATGGACCTGTGTAGTATGGACCTGTGTATGGGTACCCTGATTCTTTACTATACCAATCCTTCCATAATAATGAAAAGATCCCTCCAGATAAAAAGAGGTTTAAAGCTCAGGAGCACCATCATTGTATCCACATCTAAGGCTTCTTTCATCCTGTAATGCCGAGTTTCCATTAGTGCCTGAAGTCCCGTTGTGGGGAGGGTAATTGCCTGGGTGGGTCGTCCCTTATTATGATAGACTGTATGTACAGAGAGAGCATTGCCTTGTCTCACTGATGTGATAGAAGAGTGGTGTCATCGGAGCAGATGTGGCCGCTCTCTGCACACTAATCATTCAGCAGCATTATATTTGGCTGATTAGTTCAGAAGGACCGGGATAAGTATCCTCTCTACACTGGAGAGCTCACCTAGCAACCTACCCGCCTCGCTGGTGTTGGAGGGGGCACGCCGCTCCCCTGTAAGGCACTGGGGTGCTGGAAATTTGGATGAATGTGAGAATGGACAAACAAAGTGCTCCAGGTAAGGTGCTCTGAGGTTTGTGCTATGCAGGGTGGAGGGAGGACTAAATTGTACCAGGAAGACCAGGATTGGGGCTGTGATACTCTGCATGATGGATGTGGCTACACCTTGCATCAGTTGCATTAACATGGCTTCAGGCTCTAGCAGTCTTCTGTAACATTGTGAAAGTCCCATGTAACAAGGTGATAGCTTCTCATAATATAACAGCACTCTAATATTTTCTGATGACATAGTTGAGTCTGTACTATTTTATGATAATATGGCTGAAGACTCTGATGTTTCCTTATGACATGGCAGCAGTCAGACACTTTCTTATAACATGGTGGCAGTTTGTGTTTTTTAGGTGACATAATGACAGGTTGTAGTATTTTATTATAATATATGGTAATCTCCTGAGGTTTTCTTGTGACATGGCAGCAGTCTCTTTCAGTCATTTTCTCATAACAATGTGTCGGTCTCTAGTATTTTCTTATGTTCTTTTGACATTTTGCTGGCAGTTTAATGCAAACTGTGGCCCACGGGCCATATCTGACTTGTTTAGTCTTTTAATCCACCCCTTTGTCACCTTGAGGTCAAGATGCTCTGGCTCCCCTCTACTTCTTCCCTGTAATAATTAGATATAATGCCTAGAAGATGATTGTTATGGTCTCCTAGAGGCTGCAGTGTGCCCATAGAATGTTTAAGTTTACTACACAAAGCCTATAACTTCCTGGTAGTATGATAATTATTTTTTTAAAAGCAGTATAAACCTCATCAATTAACCTCCTAGGTGTTACGCCCGAAGCCAGTAGCTTTCCCCTGTACACACCGCCGACATGTAATTGACACTGGCGGTGTGCAGTGAGCAGAGGAGAGAGCAGGGAATCGTGGCGGAGTACATTGTACTCCACTGCGATTGCCCGGAAGGCGGCTTTTCACGCCATGAAAGATGGCGCAAAAAGCCTGTAGCGCCCAGGAGGTTAATTCTGTTTACATTTCCTACACAGGCTGGGAGGACTTGGGACCCGGCGTCCCTTACAGGTTCTATGTCCGGCCCCTCTGTTAAATTGAAAACTTAACTTAAAACTTTTGTGGCCCACAAGAAGTTTGCCCAGCCCTGGTCTAATGTGTTTGGAAACAGTCTCTAGTAGTCTGTTAATATACCCTGTTTCCCTGATAATAAGACATCCCCATCAAATAACACTCCCACCACCCCCATTTTTGCAGAAAACTGGGAAATAGGCTACCCCCCGCAAATCAGACACTCACCACAAATAAGACACCCACAATCCGTGCCCGAATCTCCCATTCGGTAACTGAGTGCTTCCATCAGAGCTGGCTGCAGTGCAGAGCGGAGCAGGAAGTGACTGCAAAGGCTCGCACACGCGCCCGCGCCTCCGTGCCAGGAAGGACAAGCTGCTGATCCCTGCCTTACAGTAACAGAGTCTGTTTCCCGGCCGGTAGAACCCCCCAAAAAAGTGAGTCTGTGCCATTCAGTGACCAAATAAAGACATCCCCCTGAAAATAAGAACTGCCGCATATTTTGGCTTAATAAAAAATATAAGACCGTGTCTTATCATAGGGGAAAACGGTAGCGTCAGTCTTTAGTGTCCTTTTGTAACACACTAAATTCTAGTGTTGACTTCTGACTTCGCAACAGTTTTGAACATTGTCACCACATTTTTCGTGTGCAGACACCCCCTGCATTCCCCTATGGAAATTGACATGCCAGTTTATAATTGTGAGTTATTAACTGAGTCAAGGGGTTCTGCGGCAGGGCATTGTGGGCCCGTCGGCATCACGCAGATGCTCGAGAGTCACATAGTGTGCCCATTGGTAAACAGTGGACATGTTATGTGACGTAAGCATTTGCGCCTGATTTCTGGCACATTTTGCTCATAAGACGTATAGGGAGTTGTATTGCTGACATGGCAAATACCACCCTCCCCTTTAAAAAAATGACAGGGAAACTAACCTATCCCCACTACCTACATTAAAAAAAGTTTGGCCTTCAATAATATTATATGTAAAAAAAAAAGGCCTGCAGCAATCTGGGAAAATTCTTGGGTGGAAGTTCCTTTGTTCTGCCTTGAGGTGTTGTGATGTTATTATGCAGATGAGATTTGGGAAGAGGAAGTTGTTGGTTGTAGATCTGATGACCTTTATACCATCAGCAACTGTTCCCAGCTGCTTTGTATCTGTCATTTCTCCTGTCCACCAAATTTCTACAGAGGCTAAAGTGACCTGGAATAATCAGAATGATCAAGATTTCACAAGGTCTCTGACATGCAGTTCCGTGGTGTTATCATGGTGGTAACTTGTGAAGCTCTAGTAAAACCAAGGGAGTTAAGGCTGCAAAATATGGGAGCCACGCAAAAAATATTGACACTTTGGGATCAATTTGCAGGGCTGCACATAAGTAGGGTACAGAAAAAGTACTAAAATGAGCCATTAGTACCTTTATTATCCTTATTAAGCACATCTGCATACTAAAGAGGGAGACATGTATAAAGGTTCCCCCTTCTTCCTGAAGTGTGAGAAGGAAGCCGTGCTTGTGTTGTGCTTTGACAGCAAGGGCTCACTAGTGACATCTGATGGCTGAAGTTGATATTGACATTAAATAGCTGTACAAACACCTTCGCTTTATCATGTATACACTACTGTAAAATGTAATTCTTTAGATTGTCTAAATTCTTTCAGTTTTAATTGTTAAATGTATCAAATTTATGTCAGTTGGATAACTGAGGGAACCATTAATAGCTATGAAAGTTTGCAGCTAGGGGTGTGGAATTGCAAATGTAAATTACTAATCCCAAAAAAAGATTGGACAGGGTGTTGGAGATCTGGGGGTTGAAAGTCAAAGTAGGCTTATGTTGGAGACAAGAGAAAATCACTGTTGGACAGCTGGAATATGACTACAAAAGGTTGACATTTGGGCTGCAGGTAGTCTCAGTTACTAACCCAAAAAATTTCAGGGTTGCACTGCTGAGGTATGAGATCTGAGGGGTCAAACGGTGTTGTGCTGTGAGAGTTACATTTGACCCAAAGCCAGCTGGTGACCTGTGGATGGAGACAGCTAATCGGAGGCTCAATCAGGAACAGGGAGGTCCATCTGCAGCAGAATCTACCATGCAGGAGGCTAATTCAGAGGACAGTGAGGATGATGGACCCTTTTAAAACCACACTACATATGGGGTGCGTACCACACACCATCTCCTGGTACTCATGCAAGTAGCTCACAATAAAGTTATGCGTACACCTATCAATTTGGACATTTCTCACTTAAGGGCATAATTACTTTTGTTGCCATGGCAGTGTGTTGAGTTATTTCAAGGGGACAGCAAATCTACATTGATGTATATAATAATATTATATATATTTGAATAATATTATAGTATATATATATTTAAATATATTAAAATTGGCCTAAACAAAATTGTGTTAATTGCCGTAAACCTTTTTTTTTTCTCATCTGTCCAGAAGGTAATTTTCCATAAGGGTTGTGGCTTCCATGTGTAAATCTTAGCAAACAGGAATCTGGCTTGTGTGTTTGGTGTCAGCAATGGGTTTATTCTGGGTCTGCTGCCATAGTGTTCCTTGTCCTTCAGTTGGAGACAATGCGAGCTGACATTGTGGTACAGTCAGTGCAGGTCAGTTGATTGAGGTTCTTTATTCACCATTTGAATGATTTTTCTTTGTAACCTGTGATCGGTCTTTCTCTTTCATCGACAGAGATTTGCTACAGTATGGCCATGCTTTTCTGTTATGTTAGTTGTAAAACCCTCAGACAGTTGTCTGCTTTTTTTTTTTACTAGTACCTGTAAAGCAGGGTACAGACATGTAGATATGGGCCAGATCGATGGCCGCTTCAAGCACCGTGCGTGCTCACGGCCATCTATCTGAGCCCATATAATATGCGGCCATCACTGTTTTCGAGCAGGATCAATCAATTCCGAAAACAGCCATATCGGACATGACTGTTAAATACGGCCGATGTCCGGGTCCCCAGCATCGGCTGAGCTGGAGAGAGCAGAGCCGATATCTGACAGCAGCATGATTGCGTTATAACACTGCTGCAGGGAACATCGGACAGCTCAAATATCGAGCCGTCTGTACCCTGCTAATGTCTACAGGAAAGCTGAATTACAAATAAGGAGCATCATATTCATAAAATAAAATGATTTCCAACAATTCTTAGAATTTTTCCCAGGTTGTTGTAATAACTTCTTGGGATATGTGGCCTGTTTTCTGACATAAATGCAGGGTGCCAATATTTTTGGCCATGAATGCAATTTGTAATCTGCCATATAAACTTAAGTATAAGTCCAAAAATGTGCTGAAAAAAAGCCCCCCTTGGCTTATTCTTGAGTCAGGGTCCCATTTAGCTGTCCGGGTGTTCGCTGGTTTCCCTGTGAGTGCCGGCAGCCTCTGTGGGTGGTCCAATGACTGATCTGTCTTCTGTTCTCGGTATTCTATCTGCAGCATTTACGAGCTGCACTTGGCTAGTGAGATGTAAACTTGGGCAGCAGCGCCATTTTGTGGACATTGTGTTTATTTTTTACTGGAGATAGTGGAATTTCATTTTGAAATCTGACTTGTAGCAGCTGCTGTATTTGCCTCCTTTGGCTTATACTCAAGTCAATAAGTTTTCCCAGTTTTTGTAGATAAAATTAGGAACCTCTGCTTATATTCAGTCGACTTATACTCAAGTATATACAGTAATTATAAAAAACTGATCCAGATTTTGTTTTTCTGTTTCTGTTGGATTGTACAATTTTAGTTGTTTCACACCCTGTGACATTGTATCAGTAAATTGGAATGTAAAGAGAGATTACAGAATGTAAGTCCTTGTAAATGTTTTAGTGAAGTCATAAGACACAAATCTGTCATTGTGAATCCTCCTCTGCTCCCAGTTAGATTAAGGCAGAACTCTTTTCCCTCTCTGGATTTCGCACAGTCCACCTACCCTCCCCTTCCCCTGCTAGAGGAATTGTTCATATTTAGAAAAGGGGTGCCCTGTAGGCAAAGTTTGGGAACCACTGGATTAATGTGATTCACAGACCACACAGTAAAGCCCCCCATACACCTTTCAATCACTGTACAAATTTCCTTTAGATCTACCAACAACTATGTAGTGCTGGGTCCTCCCTGATAGAATACATAGTGATTGGAAGGTTTAGAAAGCTCCTTATACTTGTATTACATGGTTTTGGTAGAAGAAAAGTGGATTGTAGAGAAATTGTATGGCAAGATTGTAAGGTGTATGGGGGTCACAAGCAAACAGCCTTCTGATGTGTATGGGAAATGTCAAGGATGTGGATATGATATGGGGGGAGTACAGGGTGATAGACATAGAAGCGTGGATGTACTGCTCTCCGGTGCTCTTTGTGTACATACTATATCGTTTGATACATTGAAAAGAAACAACCAGTGAGAAGCTTCACCTGCTCTTCTGTGATTCATCCTAGTCATGGGTGTTATCCAGCAAGTTCGCCCCCTTTTTAAATAATATATCGTGTAAATGTGTATTGGGGGTCATGAATGTGGCAGTTTCTACCTAAGGTGTCTCACAAATGTCCCAAATACGTTTGACACAAATGAAAAAGCTGCACAATAATGTTTTTGCACAGCAGTTATTGTCTTTCCTACCTGATGGTACACAAGCTACCTAAAGGATGAAACTAAACGGATGAAGATACGAATCTAAACCCAGGATGCATTGCCGATATAGACTTAAAAGGAGTTTGGTTTTGTAATTGCCACTTTCCAAAACTCACAATTTCATCCATACGGCAACTGATGGAACTATTCAGGAGCCTGCGTTGCTGTAGTATATGATTTGCAGATTTATACTAGGCTCCAGCAGCTTAGATCTTCCCAAGGGTGCCATTTGGGCAAATGGTGTCACAGCAGTGTCCCCGACCGTAATATTACACATGGGGCAAGGACACCTGTAACAAGGAAAAACCTGTTTTGTTAGCTGCCATGTGGCTGTTTGTGAACAATGGGTGTGGTCAGTGTGCATTCCAGGTGTACAGCCGCTCCATGCCTTCCTACACCTGTTACAACCGACTTTGGGACTGAGCTGACACTCCACTTCAAGCCTCGCTCCACCAGCTGCTGATACATAGGTAAGGGAGGGTTGTCTGGGGCTTGTAGTCCACCCAATACTACGTAAGTAGTTGGTGATCAGACACAGATTAGGATAGGCACATCGATAAGATTGGCAGTAGTTAATAATCTTTTCCTGTTATTATGTAGTGTGATCCAGCATCTTATACAGCAGTTTACATTTTAGGATAACAAAAGTCCTTGAAGTGTAAAAACACAAATTGTGTGTATTTATCTTTTATTTATATCCATTGCCATAGGTGTATAAACCCTGCATCTAGCCAGGCAGTCTGCATTTTAAACTGAATGGGGTACTATGAGAAGCTCAATTACTTTTCTTATGCTGCTGTCATTGGATGCCACTCTCTCATCATGACATTTTGTCCATGCTAGATTTTTCTCCTACGTAAATAATAATGTATTTTTTTGCAATATAGAAGTGTTCAGAAAGTACAGAAACTCTGCAACAAAGTTGCAGATTGTGTGAAGTCACTGAGTGTGTAAATATACATAGGGTGTAAAAGTGACCAATGTGTTGACTCACTTCAAAACGTCCTGGCATTATCCTCGGCACAGATTTTGTCCCCACCCATGTGTCTATAAAATGAGCCCAAACGCTTGGGACTTGGGATGCTTATGTGTGCGATGCTTGTGTGCGATTCTCATGTGTGGGAACACATTGTGTGGGATGCTCATGTGTGGGAACACATTGTGTGGGATG
>CM070038.1:38216589-38251007 GCA_036250615.1 Ptychadena robeensis | reverse complement strand
CTCCACTCCCACCCCAAGAATGAAAAAAATAAAAAAATGACATTTTCTTAACAATTATTACCCAGTTCCCAGTTTAGTTTGACTTTTGTACTCAAAATAATGTGACCACCTATTCCAGAACTGTTATTAGAGACCGTTCTGAGCCCTGGTGCAGCTCTTGTATGTAGTGTTTCGTGACAACGTTCGTGTCTTTCTGTCACAATAATTATTGTACAACACAAAGCAAACACGCATACAGCTGCTGTGTAATTACTTCAGGTAGAAGAGAACAAATATTTAATATATAATGTATACCTGTACCAGAGAGCTCTCTATCTCGGGAGCTGGCCAGCCACCAAAAAGGATCTGGTAATAAACTTTCCCACAGAGAAGCTGCAAAGAGGAAGTTTTTTTTTCTATTCCACATTTTTGTCAACTGTCATCATTCTAGCAATTTTACTTGTCAGCTTCAATATCAGCAGACCCCAATCTGATGTCAGGGAAGCTGACAATGCCAAGCTGGCAGGAGGTGGTCAGCTTCATTGTGGTCAGCTTCATTGCTGGACCTTCTACAGTAATCAGTAGATTAAAGGATAACTTACAAAAATCTTTCCTTTTTGTGCCTATCAGTCCTTAGATTGTAAAACCAATGCCCTAAGAAATACAGAGCTTGTTGGCATCCTTGGACATGAAATGTGTTGTTGGCGGGTTCACCAGGTGAAAATAAAAGAAACCACTACTGCAGCCATTTTATTGAAGCGCTGACAAGCTGCCATAGAGAACAGTTTTGTGTTTCGATATCCTTTCAGTAGATGCTAGAGGTTGGGTAGGTTGTCAGACAGGTTGGGAACAGGTCTGTCTGGTGGCAATTATTGTAAAGACTGAATTATTTGAGTCCTCAGCTTATTGTCATATACATTGTTCCATGAGTTATTATACCCTGTCAGTGTGATCACCTCAGTACAGTCACTGGTAAAGGAACAGTCGCAGTCGTTGTGTGTGTTTATATACACTGCTCAAAAAATAAAGTGAACACTAGAATAAGACATCCTAGATCGGAATGAATGAAATATTCTTTTTACATACTTAGTTCTTTACATAGTTGAATGTGCTGACAACAAAATCACAAAAAAATTATCAATGGAAATCAAATTTATCACCCCATGGAGGTCTGGATTTGGAGTTACACGCTCAAAAAAGTGGAAAACAAAAACTACAGGCTGATCCAACTTTGATGTAATGTCATTAAAACAAGACAAAATGAGGCTCTGTAGTGTGTGTGGCCTCCACATGTCCCCCTACATGCTCCTGATGAGGTGGTGGATGGCTTCCTGAGGGATCTCCTCTCACACCTGGACTAAAGCATTCCCCAACTCCTGGACAGTCTGTGGTGCAACGTGGCATTGTTGGATGGAGCCAGACATGATGTCCCAGATGCAGGGTTGTGGAGTCGGAGTCTGAGACATTTTTGGGTCCCTGAAGTCAGAGTCGGCAAAAAATGGACCGACTCCGACTCCTACTAAATTTAAATGGGAATTTAATTTTTTTTTTTTTAATTAAAAAAAATTACTTCAAATGTCGCAATAAACAAACAGTCATAATGAACATAATGACTTCTCTGCTATAAGAATAAATGCATGCAGCGCATAATATTACAGCGCCCACTGTGACCCTAGCCTAAAGGCCTCCACACACGTACCGAGTGAGGGCCGACAGACCAGCTCAAATGAGCTCTAGAGTGCAGAGTGATGACATCATCGCGCTGATCTCCAGAGCTGACAGCAAGACGCTGGTCTTCATTGAGATTAACAGCATCGGCCAGAGATTATCGGACATATCCGTTCTCTGGCCAGCCGAGCTGTGGGGCAACAGGGATCTGTGGCCCCATGTGGGCTCCCCCGATCGGGCATACACACACGGACATTTGTCGGCAGAAAATCGGCCGCCGCTCGGTGCGTGTATAGCGGGCCTTAACTCTCGCTGATAATGAAAGTAAATTTTTGTTGCCGGACTAGAGGAGCTTTGTCATAAGTGACGGGAATGGATCGCCAAAGTTCAAGACGGAACCAGTAAGGCATTTGGAAAACCGATGTATTCGCTGAGGCGACCATAATTATAGTGTTAGCTTAAACTTTAAACATGACCTATGGATTCCAGGGGAAATCATGAATCATGTTGAAAGTGCCCCTCGCACTGCCTCTTCTTGGGAGGGGAGCCTTCCACGGCCCTATCTTTAGCAGAGATTCAGAACACTAAAAGCTAGGCACACACAGGGTAGATCTGTTAAAAGTAGTTGAGTGCAATCAATTAACTTGGCGCGTCACGGTGATTGGATTGTACTCTGAATCTGTTTACAAACCTACCCAGTGTGTGTGCCTTGCCTGTAGGCGGGATGCAATAGAGCCGGCTCGAAGGAACTTAGATTGGAGGGGGTGTCCAAACATGGTTGAAAAGACCCGTTTAATGCCAATGACTTTCCAATGGAGAGAGATGAGATCTCAATGGAAAGTTATTAAGAAACAGCTGCGGCTCTTGCGGGGCGTGGCCTCACACAGCGTCGGTGTTCAGTGTGAGGAAGGGACCGGAGCAGCACTCCCACTCGGAAGCTGTGTGAGGACAGGCTGTGCTTCCTCCCCAGCTTGTGGCGTGTTGTAAATCACACACTGCAAGCTGGGGCGAAGGGTCCCCATTGAAGGAATCGAGTGCCCATGTGGTGCACATGATTTGTTCAATTGATCCCCGATAAATCACAGCGTGGTGCCTAGCTTAAGGAAAAGCAGCAGCATCTTCTGCCTAACTCCCTTTCTCTGCTTTAAATTGCCCCATACAGTACAGTGTTGGTTTTCCTGGCCAGTAGTTGTGGTTAATGTATGATGCCTCCTTCCTTCAATTGATGGATAACAATACACTTAGCATTTCATACAGAGGAGTCAGAGTCGGAAGAATCTGAAACTGAGGAGTCGGAGTCGGGGAATTTATCGACCGACTCCACAGCCCTGCCCAGATGTGCTCAGTTGGATTCAGGTCTGGGGAACGGGCGGCCCAGTCCCATTACATCAATGCCTTCATCTTTCTTTTTGTAAAATTTTGCTACCCTTGCATATGCCTTCTCTCAATCTTTTACTTTGAACCCCTAGATCTCTGGCACCCTTAGTATTTTAACCCTGATAATTTTTTTAGAGGCAACACTAGAATATGTTTTTAGTCCCAGAAGTTATTATTCCCTCCCCAATAGTTTTATGTGTCAACATGCCAATATTCATATTCATGTGCAGTAAAGGAAGGGAGAGATGGGTAGGTCACGCTATCACATGTTTCCCAACACACAAGTGTCTGGGACTTGGGGAGTTTTAAGGCACCAATTTATCAATGTAATTTATTTATATACTTCAATATATTGTTAGTACATTAACCTCCCTGGTGTGACTGCCGTAAAAAATTACCAGTTCCGCATGGGATATCGCGGCAGAGTTCACAGTCAAAGAGACGTCGGCAATGTGGGCGGTGCCCCCTCCATTAACATGGAGGTGTATGACGTGGGGATCTAAATACAAAAGTGCCCCCAGCCATCTCTCTACACGTTATCAATTATAGTTAACCCTAGAATTCATGCTCTCCCATTTCCCATCCATAGCTACTACATAGCTATATTTCAGCTTCTTTCAGGTTATTTTCTAGAAATACATTTATTACACTTAATAATAAAAACTGGAAAAATTGTGTTGTTATCAAATGTTAAGTGTATACATGATAAATTCATGCTTTGTATACAAGCACTTGAAGTATCTTTAAAGTTTACCTCAATTGGAGAAACTGTCCCCCTGCAATACCTTCTTGTGCCACAAGATGCCCTCAGCCTTTCAAGAGTTCCCTCCCAATTATGGAGCTTTCTATCGGACAGCTCAGACTGTCAGCTGCTATCTTGAAGACCAGTCACCTGCTAGGCACCACTTCCTGGCACAGGGATTTGGGACCTCTGCTGTGATATTAAACACATCCAGACAGGACCAGGTAACAGGAGTGCAATAAGGACAAGACCTTCTACCTTTGCTGCTTTAGTAATTCACATAAAGGAGTTCACATTAGAGTAGCCATACACGGTCGATATTTCCCTTCGATCGGTTGAATCGATTTCTGTCCATCTGGTTTGTCTATGGCCCAGGTGCCCAAACTGCGGCTCTTAGGGCGTTCTTCAGCGGCCCCCCTCAGTCCTCCCCATGCGGCACCCGAAACCTAACTGTTATTGCTTAGGGCATAGGAGCTTGCTTGTCTGCCAATCCCCCGCTGACGCATCTTCACCCGGGATCTTACAACGGGAAAGGTTTTGTGCCCCATAGATATCATCAAAGGCTTTGATATCTTTGTGTATCCCCATACTACGGTGTTCCCTAATGCTTAAAGTATAATTTATACAAGTCAGTATAGATTGAAAATTTTATGTGCGGCCCTTTAGTGATGCCGAGGCACACTTGTGGCCCTCCATATCTACTCAGTTGCCCACCACTGGTCTATGGGTACCTTAAAGTGAACCTACCACCAGAAATCTATGTTTTTATGAATGGCAGTAGAAGGGAGGAATGCAGGAAAAAAACTCAAAAACGTTCCTGTAATGACCATTTTAACAAGATTACCACACAGCTCCCCTCACTTTCTGGTTCGCTGAAGGCAACACATGAAACTGGGGGTGCAATATCGCAGGTGGCCACTGGGGGCGTTCAGTGATCTTCTATGGGAATTTTCAAAGCAGATCACTGCTTCCTGTGACGTGCTGCCTATTTCTGCCTACAATGAACCAGGAAGTGAGGAGAGCTGCCGGATTATATTCTTAAATTGCTCATTACAGGAAGGTTTTGGTTTTTTTTTCCACTGCATTCCTCCCTATTATTGTTCTTCTAGTGCCATTCATGAAAACATAGATTTCTGGTGGTAGGTCCGGTTTAAGTCTATTTGCTTTTTTACTAAAAGACCCAAGTTAATATTTCTGTGGGTTTATGATAATATAAATATATATAAATATTGGTATGTTTTCCTGTTTTTATCAGCGTTTATTCCACATCTGAGCGGAGATTGTACTTTACTGCTCCTAAATGTCTCTGACAGGGAGAGAGGCTCTAATTTCACACACTATACACAAGGATAATGTTCTTTTTTAATCAATGTTACTGTAAACTGAATGTAATTCCACTTAGGTAAAAATAATTGTCACTTTTATTTATAAAAGGATCCTTATCCTGGTTTGTTGGCAATGTCAGTGGAGCCTATTGTGTGATACGCAGCCATAAGAAGGAACACTGTGTGCGAGTTACCATGACATGAAGGTAACATTCAGGACAAAGCAGTAATAGGAGCTCTGGGCCTCACCCCAGGCTGCGCCATCAGCTTCTGGCAAAAGCTGGCGCTGTGGGCGGGGCTTCCTTTTGTCTCCTGAGATGATGGTTACCCATTCTGTGACAATGCGTATATTTCATTGTGATTCTCCGTGCCAGAGAAATCTACAAAGCCTTGTAACTTGCCACAGCTCAGAATAACTATTAAAGCATTAAAGCCGGGTACAGACGGCTCGACATTCGAGACTTCTGATGGTCCCTGCAGCAGCGTGATGACGTCATCATGCTGCTGTCAGGTATCTCTCCCCAGCTCAGCCGATGCTTTACATGGAGGCCCGCGGTTTCCATGTAAAGCAACGGACATCGGCCGTATTTAATGGTCATGTCCGATATGGCTGTTTTCGAGCGGGATTGATTGGTCCCGCTCCAAAACAGCAGTGAGCGCATATTATATGGACCAGATAGATGGCCGTGAGCACACACGGCCGCTAGAGGCGGCCATCGATCTGGCCCATATCTTCACGTATGTACAATGCTTAACTACATGATATTTTCACTTTGAATGGAGTCAGGAAGGGTAGGTTGTCATTCCTTTACTAGAGGCAGTATAGGAAGTGAGAAGACATTTCTCTGAAGTGTTTCTACTAAAAATACCAACAGGTTGAAGCCCTAGGCTCCACTGTCCATTGATCCACCTGCCGTTCCTGATGGCTGCATCACGTCCAGCGCTGACCTGTCAGTCCTGCAATGGACGAGATGGAGCCGACCGGCGAAGATCAGAGCCCCAGCAGCGCAAATTTACCATCCTGCTTTGCTACAGCGGCTCCGATCTCAAGGAGAAGCTGCAGGAGAACCGACTACTCTCTGATGACTTCACATCGGGGAGGGGGGGGGGGGGGGGGGGGGGGAGATTCAAATGTAAATCAGGTGTGGCCTTTGCAGTTAACCCTTTCTCCCCTGGTGTTTTCATCACACCAGAGCAGAGAGGTTGCCAGGGAATTGTACTGGATACAGTGATAACTGTATCCAATACAATTCAAAGTAAAAAAAAAACACATAACACATTGCCAATTAAAAAAATATTTGATTATGAACAAAATATCAATATAAATACATACTGTTTTGAAATATATCATACAAAATAAGTGTTTTAAACATTTTATCATTCAAATGATACCATTTTTTTATTTTTTAAATGTAATTAGTTTTTTACATAATTGTAAATCAAACATTATTATATTAAGGATGTCTACTAGACCCTTGTAAGGACATATTTTGGGAAGTTACAGGCCTACAACATAAAAGAAATCCAAAGATGTTTGGTACAGAAATCTGGATCTCAGCAGTGTGCTAGGGAGGTTAAAACCCCTGCGTTGAATGCAGGGGTTTTAACATAGTGCACGAGCCCGCCATTAACGGCAATGGGGCTATGACAGGGCGGTCTCCACAGCCCATCAGAGTCCCAGATCTTCCATGCTCCTTCCAAAACTAAAAGTATACTTTTTACATCTTCTCTAGTAGACTCTTATGGAAGCTTAAAGCAGATGTATACTCAAAAATCTAAAATATGTATATGTAAAATTAAACTTGCCTCTGAGCTGGTATGATGGTGGCATAGCGCTCCACTCCCCAAACAAAATACTTACCTTCTGTTCCTGGAATCATATGAGAGATTCCATCTTTATTTTCCAGGCTTCCATAGGTTTACTCTGGGGGCGTTAATAATGGGTTTTATTTGGGAAAATACGTTTCATTTGTTTAATGCAGAGCCAAGATTAGAGAGTTGGGGGGGGGGGGGGGGGGGGGGGGGGGGGGTTGTGGTGCACATCATCCGAGCCAGGGAGAGAGGAGGTTCTGCAAGGTATATTGTTACTCTTTACAGGTATGTTTTTATTCTTTTATGCATTCCTCCCTATTATCGGCACTTGTGCCATTAATGTAATGATGAGCTTATGGTGGCAGGTGCGCTTTAAATACATCTGATAGTGGTAGCTTGGTGCAGTGTTCTGATCTTTGTCTTAGCAGAATGTTTTGGTGGACTTTAGCCGGGAAATGCAGGAACTACACTGTGGTTATCGGCTGTGCTATGTAAACAATGGCGTCATACAGGGGACAGCCAGTGACAGGTATAGACTTCTTGTGTTATTAGGGGTTCAGCAGTGATAATGGGTGAGGGCGGGTGTGATGCTGAATTGCTGATCCTCGCAGCCTATTTTTGGGATAGTGAGAGGTAAGGTCAGTGTTTCCTAGTCTGAGAGTTTAGAGCTGCATTTTCAGAAGCCTGCATAGGATGAGTGCTCTGTAACTCTTTGCTAGACTTTGATCATCCATCAGACTGGAGGGATTGGATCAGTGGGGTGAATCCACACAGACCCACTAACCTTGGAATGGACAGAAAGCATCTCAGAAATGTCTGATCTCCCTGACTGAATACAGTATAAATGTAACCCAAAACTTTTCTTTCTTTTAATTTTGTTTAGAATGGGGAAACAGTATGTGTTGTGTGTTATTCTGGTCTGGGGCTTCATTCAATAGATTCCCCTTATTTGTTTTGGTGACCGCATTTTACCAGATGGAATCTGCAAAGGGAAGAGACAACAATACAAATGGATAGTGGCATCCCCCTACCTTTCATTAATGTTTTGGATGTGTTGTGTACAGGAATAAACCAGATGACAGAGGCGGTTGTTGATGCTTCAATTAAACATTGTTTAACACTGAGAACTGAACAGGGCCTCAAAACGCAGAACGTTGCTGGAAAGACCTCAGCAATATAGTGGAACGGTGGCGTGGGAGGCCGGTCAGTCTGCACTTCACCCCCAGTAGGGCCACAGGTGGCAGTAAGGTCCCCAGTTGCTGTTGGTAAGGACCAGGCAGGAATATATGGGCAGAGGCACTCCAAGGGCAAGTGATGTCGCAAACAGTCAGGTGTGGCCCAGTAGAGGGGGGGTTGGTTCCACCCCACCCTGACTACGGCACTATCCTTGCAGGCTGGAGGGCTGTAGAAATGGGGCGCATGCTATTATGCTCGCCGGCTGCATGCATGCCGGCACCAAATGTCCAGTGAGTGTCCCTTCAGGGGAGAGATACACTGGCTGATCCTGGTGTGCCTCCATCCCGAGACTGAGCCCCTTCCCTTTCAGGTATGCTACTCTTACGTCCTCTGGTCGCCCCGTCTCCTGCTGGGGCACCATCTTAAAAGGCACCTCCGCTCTCTCGGAGCATTCACCCTCCACTATAGATGTAACTATATGTAATTGCTTATAATGTTTGTGTCTTCTTTTGGTAACTCCATTTTCCTCTCTCACACATTGATTTCCACCCTATGTTATCTGTATTGTGAGCTTTCAGAGCCCCTGTAGACAAAGGGATTATAGGGATTGATATAACTCTTTGCACCCTGTGGTTCTGTGCACTTGGTGCAGCACAGTGGCTTTATATATTGGCTTTAGCTGAAAAAGGTTTATTGGCGCATATAATGCTAAATAATACTACATTTTTTTTCTCAGACAGCAGCAAGCTGCTGGGGGAGCCGCACGTCAGCAACTACGGGACCCTTCCAGTCTGGAAAGCCCAGCTGTGTATGGTGAGTACTTTGTGATGAACCCCCCATGGTGCCCCAGCCAGTATTGTGATCCTGTCCTCCTCAAACCAACAAATGGCCACCATCCCTTCACCTTTCAGCAACAATATGAGGTCTATGAGTGCATATTTCCCAGACAACACAAAATGATCATAAAACTGCCTTCCTTGGTCTGAAGCGACTTTACCAATATGGCTCATTACTCTGCTTCTATTTCGTAAAGCTAGCCATACTGCATCATTGCCTGATTGATATTAGATTCGATCAGCTTGTGTGATTGAAATATCCACTGTCAGTCTAAAGCAGCCCATACACGGGTCAGATTTTCAATCAATCAACTTAAAACAATCAATTTTTAAGTCTGTATAAAATTGTATGTCGATTGCATCATGCCCCATATGTAGTACAAGATTTTTGATAAATTTTTGATCAATTTTTTTTTCACTCGACATAATAATCGATCCAAAATAGTCCGATTGAAATTTCAATCAGAAGTGAGGTAGAATAGGTAGAAAAAAAATCGATCAAAAATTGGTTGACCACACTTACCGAACCAATTTTCAATCGACCGATCAAAATTTACCATCCAGTCCGATCAAAAAACGACTGAATTTTCACTCAATTTTGATCGGATTAAGTCGATTTAACCAGGTGGGCAAAACTCAATTCTCAATCAATCGATTAAAAAATTGATCGTTTTAAGTCGATTGATTGAAAATCTGACCCGTGTATGGGCTGCTTAAGGCAATGTTCCCACTTAGGCGATCATCCATTCATGTCTATGGTAGGAATTAGGGGAAAATAACGCATGCGATCTTATCAATGGGGACAAGCCCATAAAAAATAGTGTAGGCGATTGACAGCGATTCCGCAGTCGATAGAAAATCGCCAGTGCCAGGCGATTAATCGCCTAAGTGGCAAAATAGCCTAACATCAATCAATCTTTCCACCACACAATGTGATCCATTCAAAACTGATCGATTCCATTCCAAAGTCCTGTGCTCAAGGTTCATAGTACTGTTGGATAAATTTACCAACATGTCTGATCATGGCTCAAAACCTTTTGTTTCTCCTGTCTTGGTCATGTTGAATAGTTGTTTTAAAAAACCTAATTAAAGCCCCCCCATACACGCATAGATCCTGGCGCGATCCTGGAACGTCATCACGCTGCGGCCGGTTGTTCAGAGAATTGGAGGGCGCCATGTGTGTGCGCTATTCCCCGGCCGATACTTTGAATGGGGATTGAATGGTATTGCCATCAACCAGAGAAAAATGGACATGTCCGTTCTCTGCATTTTGTGCGACATGGATTGGTAGCTTCAGATGAGCAGCTTCGATCCACAGGATCAATCGCCACGCACAATCGGCCGTGGATCTATGCGTGTGTTGGGGGCTTAACTTTGATTTACTTGTACAAGTGTTTTGCTATCCAACTGGTTACATTGCAATAGGAGAGTGCTGTGAAGTTTGACTGAGGTGATCACCTAATCAGTACCTTATTGAGCAGAACGAGATGCTTGTGTAGGAATTGACAATACAATGACATGGAATGGTTTCCAAAGTAATAGGGGGGGTTTCCACATGCGTCGGGACCCCCTCCGCTAAGTGTATTGCTTGGGGAGGTCCAGATGGAGCACATTAACTTACCTGCTTGGTGGGTGCTGTGTTCTCACAACGCTGAGCCGTTCCGCCGATGCAGGGCTGAATGTAGTGGAGTACGTCTGTGTCTGTTCAGACATCTGCCGAGCAGGTAAAGTCGGGATCCCCGCCAAGCAATGCACTTAGCGGAGGGGGTCCTGACGGATGTGGAGACCCCACCCATAGAGATTCTGATTTAATATATACTGTATAAGTGTATATATAGTGTGTATATGTTGTCATTTATAATTCCTTGCTTTATAGCTCTCATAATACCTGAATTGATGTTCAAATGATCCAAACATTAGTGTTTTAAGTTGATTGAGGGGACAAGTCGAACCATGTATGGTCACCTTAATCACCTGTGACAGGAAGCATATTGCCAGTGTGGTAATTTCATCTAAATTCCCTATCTGACCTCCCACCTTCTTTCTGTAGGAGCTTTGTGGCTATCGAAAGGTGACGTCATGGACAGTCCTCTGCTACGTGTGCTGTGCTCTGACCCTGGGGCTTCTTTTTATCGTCTTCCACTGGAAACCGCGATTCTTCATATTGGTCACACACCGCCGCTGCCCACTGGCTGAGGCCAACACTATCATTATTAAGGTATTTTACATTTGTTAAGTTGTTACTCTTAATTTCTTGAACCCAAGAATTACCAAATCTTTTAGATGTATAACTAAATGTAGAAACTGATCCGTTGCCTTAAACGGTGTCCCTTTGACACCTGTTTAAAAATGGTAAAGAATGGCATAGACAGATAAGTGCAGTGTGCATAGGAATATTTACTCCTACATCCATATCACAAGGGGCATGTCCGCTGTGTGGAGGTGGCAGGTACACTTAACCATTGCCATTAACAAAATGTTTCAAAACTGTGACAACGTTTTTCCTTCTTATTCAGGATGCATATGGACAGATTTCTATTGTGCCCGTGCAAACAGAGCTTGGCATAGATCCAAGGTAAGCTCTAACGCTTTTCTTGTATTGTAATGACATTTGTCCTGCTGTGTCTGTGGTGTTTAGTGCCCCATTCTCATGTGCCCGACAGTAGGCTATATGTTATTATGATTTCTAGTTTGTATCTCGGACATCTAGATTCATTTCTTTACGGTGTCATACAACACTTTGAACTTTCCTGTTCAATTTTTTTTGCCTGCCAGATAAAACGACGCTACTGTCTTCAAGTTGATAGCATTTTCTCGCCTTTTCTGCCATCATAAGGGTTTTCAGTTTTCTCAAATATCCTCCTTTACCTGTAGTCTGTAGTTGAGTCACTACTGAAGTCTGCATCTATATTGGTACTGGCACTGATGATGAAGTTAAAACAGATCTTCACATTCATGTTAAAAGACTAAGGGTATGTTTCCACTGCGTTTTGTGATCTGTCAGGACCCCTACGTTAAGCGCAGTGCTTGGCGGGGGTCTCAACGAATCACATACACATTACCTGCCCGGCGGATGCTCTGTTAAGACATCCACCAATGCAGGGGTTAACATACTTCACTATGTTAACCCCTGCATCGGCAAATTGGCTCAGCCCGGTGAGAACAGAGCATTTGCAGGCAGGTAAAGTGTATGTGGTCCATTGGGATCCCCGCCAAGCACTGCGCTTAACGTAGGGGGTCCCGACGGATCACAAAATGCTGTGGAGACATAGCCTTACAGCACAGTATGTCTAACTATTTAGTATGTCAGTATGTCTATTTAAAGAACATCTGTAGCAATTGTTAATATGTTTATTAGGTGTTGCAGTTCCCCTTGAGAGCTATTTATTTTCCTTTGGAAAAGTTGAAGTGCCATTTTTTGTTGTCTCATCTCCACAGTCTTCAAAATGAAAGTGCCGGACATGTCGGCGTTGCAGTTGGTGGCAGTGTCGCCCTTGGTGTTGGGGAGGAAGAAGAATTTAAGGACACCATTCAGTTGCACTATAAAGAGGAGGTAATAAAATGCTTCATTCTGAGTTCAGTAAGGCCTGGGTGTGGATTTATCAATAAATGTTTAGATGTTTATTCAGCTATATACATGTCTCCTTTATTCTGAGAATGGATTGCCTAAAATGTTTAGAGAATATTCTGTGTTCAATGGAACGTCTCCACGACCCCACCTCAGCCTGACTTTGGGAATTGCCAACTTATTTTTCAAAACTGTCCTTCTGTCTTCCAGAAACATGTCTTTCGATACTTTGTATTTGAAGGAATGCGTTACATATGGAATGAGCAAGCTAAAGACTTCATCAAAGTCTGGTAAGAGCCCTGAGAGAAGCCAAATGTGATGTGACAAATAACTGGGGGGGTAGGGTTCTAGTAAAGGTTTTCCCCGATATGGAGAGTTTCTGTGAATCTCCATTGTTTTAATTCCTTTCCACCTCTGTTTACAGTTCTCGGGATGAAGGTATAACTTGCGGTGAGATAAGGACATTTAGGACCGGGTTGAGCCAGAGTGATCACGATAATAGGTAAGTGTGTGTGACCACTACGTGACTCTAGAGTGGGAGATGGAAATATGTTCTTGAGCAGCACCTCTGCAGATATGACCTGTAATTCATACTAGTTCTCCATATTATATAGACCTATTTGGTTTTTTTTTTACATATCCACTAATTAATTACATTTTCTGGCAGGAAACTGATCTATGGTCAGAATGCAATTCATGTTCCTGTGAAGTCCTATGGACAGCTGCTGATGGAGGAGGTAAGCCCATATTTTCTGGCCTGTATTCTCCTGTCCAGGTTTCTGTAAAGTCCCTATATGGAACCAAGTGTCTAATCATATGATTTTCACCCCCCTCACTTTGGCACTTCTGCAGAGATGGAGACAAAGACTCAGGCATGGGCACTGCCAGCACTGTAGGGTAGAAAATCTCACTAAATTCAACCCCAGGTTTAAGCAGGGTACAGACGACTCAATATTCGAACCGTGCGATGTACCCTGCAGCAGCCTGATGACGTCATCATTCTGCTGTCAGATATCGGAGGCGCCGGGAAGAGACAGTTCTGCTCTCCCGGCTCAGCCCAGCTTTGCCTGGATATGGTCATGTCCGATATGGCTGTTTTCAAGCCGGATTGATTTGTCCCGCGATGGGGGCATATTATATGGGTCCGATAGATGGCCGTGAGCGTGCATGGCGCTCGAAACGGCCATCGATTTGACCCATATCTCCACGTCTGTACCCTGCTTTACTGTCTATACTAAAAACAATCTTCAGATTCCCATCCCTTACTTTGGTGTCAAGACACTCTGGCTCCCCTCCGCTCATTAACTTCAATAAGTGGAGATAGCAGCGCCTAGAGGCTGATTATAAAGGTCTCTTGCTAGAGGCCGTATTTTGCTTAGCTTTACTATGGTATTTTTTTTATTTTCTACCTTCCCTGGTAATCAGTAAAATTATAACTTTTTACAATGTTTACATTTTCCACCCAGGGTGGGAGGACATGAGATTGGGGTGCACTTACAGTTCGGTCCCTCTGTCAAATTTAAAAACCCTAGCTAGCCTCTTGATTCTTTTAGGTGTCCCCCTAATTTAATCCAAATGACAGGTAGGCTTAAAGTTTACTTATGTCTAACTCATCATTACTGTCTGCTGTCATTCCAGGTTTTGAACCCTTTCTACATCTTCCAGCTCTTCAGTGTGGTTCTCTGGTTCTGCGAGGGATACTATTACTATGCAGTCTGTATCATTTTAATATCCCTTATCTCCATCGCTATATCGCTCTATGAGACTAAAAAGGTGAGGCCCAGATTTCCGATTGCACAATTTTTCAGGGAATAGATCCAAGTTCCCAGTAAACAAGAGATTAGCAATCTGATCCCCGGGTTAGAGGAATGAAGTAGGCAGATTCCTGGGGGGGGGGAGAAGAAGCCAATCCAGAGGGAAAAGAGCCAAGTGTGCAGTTTCTCAGGGCCAGACAAACCAAGTGTGAAGGTCTTTATCTAAAGCTGGCCATACACCTTCAGATTTCCTGTCAGATTTCCTTCAGATCAGATTTTGTTTTACCAAAACCATGTAATATGAGGACCTTTCTACACCTTCCAATCACTATGTATTCTATCAGGGAGGACACTATACTACATGGTTGTTGGTAGATCTGATCTGATCTGAAGGAAATCTGACAGAGAAATCTGAAGGTGTATGGCCAGCTTAAGATAGATGAATATGTAGATCTCAGGATCCAGGGATTTGAATGGCAAATTGTCTAAGGAGAAGAGCAGAGTAGTCACGTCCCCAGAGAAGAAGAACCAAGTAGGCAGGTCCTAGAGATACCAGGAAGAGGAAGGGGAAAACATTGGGGTTAGTAGTGTATTAGACACAATGTAATAAATTGTGGAGTGAATTTTATGTAGATGCTAAAAATTGTGTTCCTGGTGCAGACAGTTCTACATAGACAGTTCTGCATCAGAGATGTTGTTGTTGGTGTTACTATTTTACCTTCCTATCCTTCTCTATAATTGTGCAATTATCATTGTTTAGCAATGTGCTATGTCAATTCCATGAATCTTTTTCTCCTCTTCCTACAGCAAAGCATCACACTGCACAATATGGTGAAAATGTCTGTCAGTGTAAAAGTGCGGAGAGCGTTTGGAGGTGAGAAGCTGTTGCTGTACATAGTAACGCTGCAAGCATTGCTGCCGCAGTGTGGTCAGCCATGTACTGTAACCCAAAACAGACAGTATTGTTATCCCAGATGAACCAATTGAATTGCGGCTTAAGCAGCCCATACACAGGTCAGATTTTCAATCAATCGACTTAAAACGATCAATTTTTTAATCGATTGATTGAGAATTGAGTTTTGCCCACCTGGTTAAATTGACTTAAGCAGCCCATACACAGGTCAGATTTTCAATCAATCGACTTAAAACAATCAATTTTTTAATCGATTGATTGAGAATTGAGTTTTGCCCACCTGGTTAAATTGACTTCATCCGATCAAAATTGAGTGAAAATTCAGTCGTTTTTTGATCGGACTGGATGGTAAATTTTGATCGGTCGATTGAAAATTGGATTGAAAAGTGTGGTCAACCAATTTTTGATCGATTTTTTATTTTTATTTTTTTTTTACCTATTCTACCTCACTTCTGATTGAAATTTCAATCGGACTATTTTGGATCGATTATTATGTCGAGTGAAAAAAAAATCGATCAAAAATCTTGTACTACATATGGGGCATGATACAATCGACATACAATTTTATACAGACTTAAAAATTGATTGTTTTAAGTTGATTGATTGAAAATCTGACCTGTGTATGGGCTGCTTAAGTCACACTACTGTGTTCTCATTACTCTTATGTAGGCACTTCAGATGAGCTGATTGTGAATTCCTTGGATCTCGTCCCAGGGGATTGTATCCTCATTCCTCCAGAAGGTCTTTTATTGCCATGTGATGCTGCCCTGCTGGCCGGAGAGTGCATGGTAAATGAAAGTATGCTGACAGGTGGGTGCCCGTACTTTGCCATATGTTATTATTATATTGAATTTTTTTTAAATGTATGAATATGTTTTTGTTTCATCAACTTAGACAGAATAGTTGAACAGAACACAGAGCATACTGGTACACATTACTCCACCATCAGACAAGACTTTAGCTTTAGTTTTCTTCACATTTTCTATTTCTATAAAACTTTTCATGTGACACTGATGAGACACAGGGGCTTATGGGAGAGAATTCCCAGTAACCCCTGCAGCTTGTTACGTCTTGCCTAGGCGAGATGTAACACAGTGGGAGGGGCTTTCTCTTAAGACACCCCTCCTGCTGTCAAATATTTATTTATTTTTTAAGTCTGAGCTGCAGCTAATACTGCAGAGTGACCTAACAAGTGGTAGGTCCGCTTTAATAGAAATAATGAGAATATACCAGTGCTACTATAGACTACTAACCTATAATTATTTTGGGTGTTTTTTCTGTTGTCCCTTTAAGGAGAGAGTGTACCTGAAATGAAAACGCCATTACCTGATGGACCTAATGCTGCAGACACTATTTACTCTGCGGATGCCCATCGCCGCCACACCCTGTTCTGTGGAACGCAGATTATACAGGCCAAGAGCTATGTGGACAGTGATGTCATTGCCATTGTACTAAAGACAGGTATCAAATGGCCTTATGCTATTTCCCCTTTGAAATCATATAATTGTTGTAGGTGGGTCTTTGCCATATCTATATAATTAGTTAAGCATCTAAAATGGTAATTTAACTCTTTGTAGGTGTTTTACAAAGGTTTACAAATTATGTTTTGTAAATAATGTATTGTTATATTTATAGGGTGTATATTTGAAAGTGCACCATGTTTGCTTAGATCTTGTCCTTTGTATGGCTGAAAGACATTCAACGTTAGGCTGCTTAAAGCTTGTAAAAATTACAAATTTATATTACCAAATGTTCTAGCTGGCTTTCTTTTTTGGTTGTGTACAGGGTTCTGCACAGTGAAGGGGAACCTGATCAGCTCCATACTTCATCCCAAACCTATCTTCTTCAAGTTTTATCGTGATGCCATGATTTTTGTACTTGTTCTGGCTGCTTTTGGTAAGGATTTCCAATCTGTCAATAATGTACATTTATTGATGCTCCGTTTCTGTGTATGATACGGAAGAAGTTAAATATCTCCAATTATTAACTTATTGTTACTTATTCTAATTCATGTATTGTTACTAATGTTTTGCAGCCTTAGTTGGAACCATCTACAGCATTGTGATTCACATCCTGTACAAGGTGTGTAGTGTATTTTCTTCTCCTCACTGTGTGACTCTCCATGAATTATTTTTTTTAAATACCGTTTTGTGTCTCGCCCAGGTTACAGTGTCTGAAATCATCTTAACTGCACTAGACATTATCACCATCATTGTTCCCCCTGCATTGCCAGCTGCTATGACTGTAGGGACTGTCTATGCCCAAAGCCGGTTAAGGAAGCAGAAGATCTTCTGTATCAGTCCCCCACGCATCAACGTCAGTGGCAAGATAAAATTGATGTGTTTCGATAAGGTAGGCAGTATCCTCTGTCACCACAGGATGCTCTGTGTGCCTCTTCCTCATACATACATTCAAATTGAAGTTGGTTTTGTTTAAAAGGCAAAATATGCATCAGAGATGCAGGATTGGGGAGGTCATGCCTTTTCCTTGTTTTATTTTTTTCCTTTTTTATTTCTATTTATTTTATTTTGCCCCACTCATCTTCCTCACCCTCTCCTTTTGTCCTAGTCTTCGAGACTGGAACCCATGGATTTCCAAATTTGTCACGATGGACATCTACCATTAGGTTATGTTGCTGCCTCCAAGAGGATGTTGAGACTTCCATGAAATGCACTATAGTATAATAGGAGGTTGTACATTTGTTTTTGCAACTTAGAAAAAATACCATAGAAAAATTTCCCTTTTCTGGGTGCAATTCTTTTGAGAGAAGTGTGCCTATATTGACAGCCCTCTCTGGTCAAACTGTGTCTGTGATCTGTGATGGCGTCATCATGACTAGTTGACTCGACCACAGCTTTAGTGACTGATGACTCAACTTTATAACATTTTATGTAGTTAATACCCTACTTAGTACATTAGACAACCTTTTTATTAGAACGTGTGTTCTTAACATATGGAGTGTGATTGAACTATACCAAACTGTGCATGTGTGTTCTGACCTCTATGTTACCTTCAGACAGGTACTTTAACAGAAGAAGGGCTGGATGTTTGGGGGGTGGTGCCACTGGAGGGTGCCAACTTTCTGCCGATTACCCATGATCCCCGTTCTCTGCCAGATGGAAACCTATTACATTCTCTGGTCTCCTGCCACTCCATCACCCTGTTGAATGGCCAATACATTGGAGATCTGATGGACCTTAAGATGCTGGAGTCAACTGGATGGGTGAGTACCAGGCTTTGTGCTATGTTTTATGACTTTCACATGTAAATATAGGATCATGAAAGCTGAGGCCAACCTAAAACATACAGAATTTTTTATATTTTACTGGCATATTTTTGTTTGGACTGCAATCGCCCCTTATAAAATGGATTTTATTTCTCTGTATAGGACAGTTAGTGAAACCATACATTATTCTATGTTAATGATGCATTCAGCTGGCGCGAATAGACGAATAGGCTCCTCTTGTCCTGTGAGTCATGTGATTATTTTCCTCTTTCAGGTTGTGGAGGATGGAGATACTGATCCACGTACAAAGGACATTTTTGGGACCAAAGTGCTGTCGCTGATCAAACCACCCAACCTGGAGGAGCAGCCATATGGGCCTGTAGGTGACATTTGATATGGCCAGTCTTTCTGCCTGGAGATCATTTACATATTGAGAAAAGAATCAAGTTCAAATCTGTTTATTTGCTCCCATACACTGATCACCAAATATGGTCTCTCCTCAAGATGGTTCTATTCCCCCTTTTAAATACAGATTTTACATTCTATCCTAAACACCTGTTGTAAAAAAAAAAAATAACATATGTACTCTCTAGGTTGTAAACAGGGTAGTTTCTTGCGCTATGCAGAATATGCGTAGGCATAGGGCCCTGGGGACCACAGGGGGCCCAAAACTCCACTCCATGAGCCCCCCATGCATGGGCCAATTTACAATCGCAATTGCCGCTGTTTGGGGATTCACTTTCTACCTCTATTCCCTCAGTCGGCGTGGGAGGGGGCGCAATGCATGTGGTGGTGGGGAGGGTTGTGTGTGATGCGCCCTCTCTTCCCTCTGTCAGCAGGGGTGCAGGGAGGGGCTTCACATAGGGCCCCAAAGAGCTAGAAACTGCACTGATTATAAATGTTTGGTATTTTGATAATATTGATATACATCATATTGACCTGGCTGTTTTCTTCTCATTAGAAACACGAAGTCTCAGTAGGAGTTCTTCAGAGATTTCCATTTTCCTCTAATATCCAGCGGATGAGTGTCATTGCCAGGCTGCCCAGTGATCAGCATTCTCAGATCTACATGAAGGGTGCTCCAGAGATGGTGGCCAGTCTGTGCCGGAGCGAATCAGGTAAGATTTGCAAGCTGACAAGTGGCAGGATAAATCTATTTGAAGTGTGATGACAATATTCTTTTTTTGTTAGCAATGTAAACATGTTGTGATGCCTTTGTTTTTTTAAATTGCAGTGCCGCCTGATTTCTCTGCAATGCTTCGTCAGTATACTCAGGATGGCTACCGGGTTCTGGGCTTAGCATATAAAACTCTAATGTCCACCAGAACATTTGAAGAAGCACAGGCTGTTACCAGGTTCGACCATGACATACTCTTTTTAAAAAAAATTTAGGGATAAAAGTATAAATATTCTAGCATTCATGTAATTACAAAATGTTCCATATATTACCGTAAACTCTCAAGTATAGAGCAATCTAAATAAAAATGAACTTTGGGTTATATTCAAGTCAAGAGGAAAAACAAAAAATTTTGCTGTGAAACTTTGTGAGTTAAATTCAAAGCCCATGAACATGATAAGAAGGTTTGTACTAGTATTGCAAAGTCAACTTGACTTTGAACTTAATACTTATTTGTAAAGTTTCTACAACCATTCTCTACATCTATCCATCTATCAATTTTTATGATGGTACTATGTTCAGAGGCTTTGCGATTCAGATAGTCAAAATTTCACAATTGTATCTAAAAATGACATCCCAAAACTAAAGCACACTTTCTGTGTGTTTCTGTGCCTTACATCAGGGGCGCGAAGGTATTCCAGGGGGGTGCTGGACCTCATTCTTTGAATGTTTGAATAGGATGGGGGGTTCAATAAGGTCCCTAAATAGAAAAGGGGGGCCCTGCAAGGAAAGTTTGGGAACCACTACCTTAGATGCTGAAAAAAAAAAAAAGAAAAAGCGTTGCAAAAAATATTTCCTCAAAAGGACTTGAGAACATTTTATCCTTGTGTCCCTCTTAGAGAGTCAGCAGAGCGTGATTTAACCTTTCTGGGGTTCCTGGTCATGAGGAACGTGCTCAAACCAGAGACGTCGCCAGTCATTTACTCTCTGAGGAAAGCAAACATCCGCACCGTCATGGTAACCGGTAAGTTATGGAGTACCATTCTTTTTATGTAACCCTAAATGTTTTGTAAAATCTTGCACACTGAACCCTAAGATTTGATTTCACTTTAGGCGATAACATGCTGACTGCTGTGAATGTCGCCAAGAGCTGCCATCTTGTGGAGTCAACTGAAAAAGTTTTCTTTGTAAATGCCTCTCCTCCCACTTACAACAGTTCTGCAACCCTGAGATTCATCCCATCAGAGCCAACAATGGGAGAGGAGACTAGAGAGGTGAGTGTGCCAAAGATTTTTTGCAGCTGAGCATTTAAATGCACTTGTGTGCTCAGAATGAAGATATTAAGAAATCTCTGGAAACCGCTCCTGGACTATTTTAATTAATTACATTTTAAAGTCCACATATCTATTACCAGTAATTGTTGGTGAGGATGATCATCCTGAGGGATGTTTGGACCTGCTTTGTCTCAAACATAGCCCCTGGTAAGTCTTGTGTTTTGTTTGTTAAAAATATTTAACTACATTTTACTTACACAGTAGCTGTCCCAATTGCTCAAAGTTGCTCATACCTAAAAAAAAAATAATTTTGTCTGCTCTGCTCTCATGTGGAAGTCGCCATGTTGATTTTTGCGTAGCTTTCAGTCTTTCGGGGGCTAATGTTGCAGTAATGCATATGGCCACCAGTGGGGGCACCATTACAATGGCTTTCAATAGGAAAAAAACAAAACTAATTTGAAAGAGATGTGAATAGCTACATATTGAGAATGAGACACCTCCGATCTTGTACCCCCACAGCGATTCTGTGGCGAGAAGAGGGGAAGAGTGCCGCAAAATGCACAAATATCTCCTCCCACGTAAGGATTTTTATGGGTTTTTTTTACAGTCCAAATAGTAGGGGATTGGCCAGTGGGGAACACAAAGCTTATCAGGTTAGTTAAGGTGTGATTAATCTCCATGATTTGTTCACAAGCTGAGAATCTGTATTGGATCACTAATATACTTTTATGAGCAGAGATATTTGTTTGGGATGCAAAAATTCAGCTCTGTGTATTGTCATTTCACCTTTGATCACACAATCTATGGACCTGTGGTTCCAAGAGCCCAGAGTATAGTAAAGCAGTGACTTGATCTCTCTGGAGAGTTTTGTTTTTTTAATCTAATTTGATATTTTATCTCACCATCTTGTCCTCCATTAGGGACTTTACCAGCAAGGCGGTGCTTTCCTTGACCGTGGGCCTTTCTGCTTTGCCATGAATGGAAAATCCTTTGCTACACTGACTGATTACTTCCCTGACATGCTGTCAAAGGTGAGAGCTTTTTGATTGATATCTGTTTTACTCTGAAATATATTGTAAGCTCAATTGGCCAGGTATTTCCTCTTCTCCTGCATGTTGGCTTGTATTGCCTTGCAACCCCTTTTTAATGTACGTCGCTGTGTAATATGTTGGAACTTTGACTAAATGTTGTTAATAGTTTAAAAAATAGTAATTTTTTTAATCATGTTCCCTGTCTTACGTTAACATTGTGGCATATTTCCTTTTATTGCTTATATATATTTATTGCTTATATATTAATTTGTATTAATATTAAATGTGCTTTACACCTAACCTTATATATAAGCTAATATCTCTTTGACGTTTGACGTTGTGTCATTCTTGTGTAACCCCTGTATATAAGGGACCTTTCACACTATATGCAATTTTTATTTACATTAACACATGCGTTTTGCACATTACACATCTGTGTTTGCGCTTTTGAACAGTAATCTTTTTTTGGACAAGAAAAGCCCTCCAAACTAGTACAAACTAACTAAACCAGTCTGGGGGGAGTGTTCAAGATTTCAGCAGCTCTACATTTGTCTTCAGTCACCAGTCTCTTTTCTGGTGGTGTGCGGTATTTGCATTCAGTGTGCATCATATATACTCAATGTGAAAAATGTGCTCACAGTGCGCGGTATTTTTTAGCAGTGTGCTGCCTTTGCACTTGGTATGTGCTTTTCCATTCAGTGTTCTTGGGCAGCAGTAATGATAATGATCACAAAAGCCAACAGTTGAATGTGTATGATTTAATGGCATAAAACATGAAAATGAATCACACCCGTTGTTGCACGTGTCATTCCCTCAGCAAGGGCAATACATGGCCAAGCCAACCACTGGGCATCATGGACTCTTAATGCTGGCGTATCCATGGTGGCAAATTAATTAAAAAGGACTGTAGCTTGCATCCAACGCGTTAAAATCCCAGCACACAGGAAATTTGGTGTGGACACAACCTGTCTCTGCAGGGCCCAAAGTTGTCATTATGGCAAGGCTGAGAGTTTCCTCAATGATGCGATGACCAACTCGAGCATAGACAAATCTAAAAAGAAAACAGAACATTTTAATATAAGCCATTTTATGCATGAAAATGCATGCAGCAGGGTGTTAATAAAATGCATGCGCTTACGCTGCATTTTTAGAACTGCAAAGCATGCGTTGTAACATTGGGTTTCAATGAGGAAACTCAGTATTGTCAAAATGTGCACATTTAAAAAAACGCAACGCAGCATTTAAAGTGTGAAAGGGCCATAAGAGTACTCATACTAGGAGAGGGAGGGACAAGCATCTGTTGCACTGTGAAGCATCTGCGGGAATCCTTATCCTGATACACATCTTTTCTCATCTTTCAGGTTCTCATGCATGCTGCCGTATTTGGCCGAATGTCTCCCGACCAGAAAACTCAGCTGGTGAGAAACTTCCAGGATCTTGAGTAAGTAAGCTATGAGTCGGTATAGTGTCAGATTAGTGGCTGGCCTATAAATACTGTTTATGAAAAAACATTTTTTTTGGCCTGAACATATTCTATTATATACAGAGATTATAGATATATACAAATAATCTGTTCACAACTTCATGTTTATAATATATTTAGCACCTGCTGAGTGTATTTTGTCCAGAATGCAGCATTATTCATATATCTGTTTGCGTGGATTAACATATTATTTTCCAATTTGCAGCTACTGTGTGGGGATGTGTGGAGATGGAGCCAATGACTGTGGGGCTTTGAAAGCAGCGGATGTTGGTATTTCTCTGTCGGACAGTGAAGCCTCCGTTGCTTCGCCATTTACCTCAAAACTGAACAACATTGAGTGTGTGCCCATTGTCATCCGGTCAGTAGATGACACAGTATCGTGAAATTGTGATGTACATTACTCACACTGAATACTTTATTTCTAAATATTAGCATGATATGTTTACTATATAAGAGATTACATTTTTGGGAGGTTGGAGGACTAGTGAGCTAGAACCACTGGTGATATATATTGGATTTGTGGGGGATTGAAGATGGTGAGGGAATGCTCCGCTTATATGGAGATAATGGATGGTGGAGGCATATTACTAGTTTTGATGGTATTGGGAATAATGGTGGATAATGGAATAATTTTTTGTTGACATTTGAATCCTTTTTATAAACAGGCATTTATTGAAATTTTCATAGGAATCTAGGAATTGAGGTCAATGGAAGTTTTGAAGATGAAGTGGGGGAAACATTATTCCATAAATAGGGATGGTTTATAAAATTGAAAAATATGGGTGACACTGGATGTATGTTTCACAGGTTGAAGGGAATTAGAGTCATTAGGAAGAGTGCATGAGAGGCAAAGCAAGACCCGTGTATGCAAGAATGAGCAATTAGTGTTTTCAGGTTAATAATAGTAATAATATGGGAATATCGATTCTGGTAATAATTATAACTGAAGACATAGTTTCCCACTCACATTCTGGTTGTTAAATTTTAGATTAGTAATATTTGTATTTTTCACATATGTTTGGCTCCGCAGGGAAGGTCGCTGCTCACTAGAAACTTCATTTGAGACATTTAAATACATGGCAATGTACAGCCTGACGCAGTTCATCAGTGTTCTCATTCTGTACACAGTAAGTGATGGGAGACTTTTTGTTCTGCATGTTTGTGAGTTGCATTGTGTTCTGCTGTGTTTGCCCAATGATAACAAAATGTAAAATCTTTGTGTTCCTCACAGGTAGACACCAATCTGGGCGATTTCCAGTTTCTTCTGTTTGATCTGGGTATTACCACCACAGTGGCCGTTCTAATGGGCAGGACCGGCCCAGCCAGTGAGTTGGGGTTAAAGCGACCACTCGGCACTCTGATCAGCATTCCGGTCCTGGGTAGTCTTGTTTGTCAGACTCTGCTCATTTTTCTCGTCCAACTGCTGTCCTTCTTCCTGACCACATCACAGCCCTGGTACGGGTAACCTACAAAACCTTTATCTTTGGTGTCTAGGAAAGGGATCTTTAAAGGTTCTGTAAAGGTGTACATTTTCTGTTGGATCAAGCAGTGATATTGATTCTATATTTTAAATTATTTGAATATTGATTCCTTTCTCCTGAATTTAATGGACCAAAAATGATTGAAATCCAACATAAAAATGGAAGTGGATGGTTGCAAAATGTATGGCTTCAGTCCTAAATTATGAGTTTTCAAAGATGGGATTGCATGATGTAGAGGTTAACCCTTGGTCACTTACACAAAATGCAGCTTAACTGTAACAACTATACAAATCTTGTATAGTTAACAGCTAGTCAATGCTTAAAGCTGAACTCCAATGTAAAAATTTATTTGGCTGGGTCTACACTATGCCGCTCCAGAAACCGCTGGGGACTTTAAGGGGAACATCTCGTTAAGCCTCTTTGGCTCATTGAGCACTGGTCTAAAGTCACATCATCCACTTTAGTGTAAAGTCTATGGGTCTATGCTTCAGGGGGAAGCAAAACAGGACTCGCCTCCTGCATGTATACCTGAAATTCTGGATGGAATTGTAAGTTTTTCTTGCCCTCTAGACCTAAACAAGTTTCACTGCAGTTAAGCTTTTATAGGTTGCATATTAATTTAAATTAATTTAAATTTAATTTCTGACTTCAGTTTATGTATTGACATGAAAAAAGTTGCTTCTGAATTGAACTGTCTCACATCATCTTATGTCATTAACTGATCTCTGTCATGCAGGTTTCAGCCAGTCAATACCACTAGCCTGATGCCTCACAACCTTCCAAACTATGAAAATACGGCAATTTTCTCTGTGTCTGGCTTTCAGTATCTCATTCTTGCTGTCATTGTGTCAAAAGGATATCCTTTTCGAAAGCCTCTGTACACCAACAGTAAGCAACTAATTTTCTTCTATCTATATGTAATAGCTTTGTTTCAGGATTTGCAATTGTGAGACCTCCATATATCGGTGTTATCAGTGCATAATTGTTCTGGGATAACTTAGTGTAAAATTGTTTCAGTTTTGGGACATCTGCGTGTAACTATGTCACTTATCTGGGACCCCTTCTAGGACATCTGAGTTGTGTTACCAATGTTGTATGACATTGTTGTAAGTATTAGTGTGTCATTGATCTTGGACCCCTTGTGTCAAGACCTGTTTGTACAGGCGTGTCACTGTTCTGGGATCCCCAGTTTAGATGTATCATTATTTTTTTTAACTCTCTAGTGTCAATGTGTCATATTTCTGGTGCCCTCCAACATTAGTTTATTATTATTCTGAACCCCCTAATCATAAGTGTGTCATTGTGGTTCTCCAATGTATGACATTTCAACATTTGATAACATTATGTAAATATGATTTTCCCTCACAGTTCTGTACCTGTTTGCACTAATCGTCCTACTTGTGTTGATGGTGTGGATCACACTTTACCCTCTTCTCTTTATGCGGAAAATACTGAACCTTATGCTTATAGAGGACATAGACTTTAAGCTCATCTTACTCGGAATTGCTGCGGTGAACTTTGTAGCTGCCTTCCTCTTAGAGGTATGTGTACTCATCTAGTACCCAGTTCATCTCTTTATATCATGATAGTAGTAGACATAATGCAAGAAAAAGTCCGGGCTGGGCTAATCCAAACCTTACATTCCAGGAATAAACAAAATGTTTTTTTATGTAGCAAATGCAGATTTATGATGTTTGATCCTGTGCTACTTTAGGCTAAGGCTTCACTATGCGTTTGGACGTGCTGACATCAGTGCATCCAATGAGCCCAAGCCCCTCTTTTCCTCTTCGTTAGGGCCACGTTATTGGCCGTGCTACATATCACATCTGATAACGCGGCCCATTTAAATGAATGGGATGATGTATAACTAATGTGCCAGGGCATGTTGGTCATATGTCATTTTGATGCGTCCATTGATTATCAATGGATGTGTCATCCATCGAGCCTCCGTTGTGTTAACCTGATGGAGGCTCGGACCAATGGATCGGGGGCTCTGACAGGCTGTGGAGACAGCTCTGTCATAGCCCCATTGCCGTCAATGGACAGGTTTACGCATAGTGAAGTCAAGCCCTTACATGTGTAATTTATTAATGGAATATTGTAGTTCAAGGAATAATCCCCAGTAGGTAACAGAGGGAATTTATGCAAAGATTGTTCAGTTTGGAATCGTATAATATGGTATAACATGTCATACAATAGTCTGGGAAAGGATTCCTATTTTCAGTATTTCTAATAGTGTAATTTTTGAGCTGACTAATGGGGAGCAGTCTATTTTCCAGTCCATTACTATTCTATACGCTCACCCAAATGAAGATATTGGTTACCCACAAACTGCACATGTCTAAAATTCAATATGTACGCTCTCCAATCTTTTTCAGACCTCTCTGGATCATGGCTATTGCAACTTTGTGAGGAAACTGCGTAGGAAAAAGGAACCAAAGAAGGCATACAAGAAATTAGAACTGCAGCTCCAGGTGCAGCACTCTTGGCCTCCCGTAAATCAGACTTTGTATCCCAGCGGAGCCAAACTCTCCAGGTAGCAGGAAATCTGGCTACCACACATTAACAGACAATGGTCCTTTATAACAGGTTACTGTTTACTCAGAAGCTTGGCAATGCCACTGTGACTTAAAAATGTTTTACAGAAGAAAAAAAAATGTGAAGCCAAAAAATGAAGGGTTAGGGGGTTCCCAGAGCACAGATGGGTACGCTCTGCAGATACACGTTTCTCAGACCAACAAGCACTGGATACCTGGAAGACGACTTGAACTCCAGACTTAGTTTGACTTTATAAAGACAAACATATTTCCAACATTGATACAAGAATGGAAGAACCTGCACCGTAGATTGCCGAAATGTGCCGTGGACAGCAGGACAGACTAGTGATTGACTAACGATTAACTTTCAGCTGTAAAGTTCATAAACCAAGAACAGTTGGTGCCAGGAACATTTAATGTGCAATAATTTCCTACATAAACACTTAATGACTTTATCCTGTGTTGCCTTGGTGTCACTGACTGCTGTTCTTTCTGTTTACATGTGACTGTGTTGTGTTGCGTTTTTGTCTCTGTGATACCCAATGTTAGCCAGTTTCTGTCGTTGGTACACTGGTTTGGAGTTTGGAATTGGATATTATGGTGCCACATTTGTTTGGGGTGTTTTTTGTCTAACCCCCTTGTGATACGATTTTACCACTTTTCTGATCTGGGTTGCAACAGTTTTTTAGCCCTCTGTGTAATGTAAATGTGTACAAATTGCTTTTTTTAGAACAATTAACTACAGCTAGCATGCAGTATTTTTCTCTCCTGGTTGCCTTTGGCTTGGGTTAAACTCTCCCAGTAACACATACACTTATTAGCACCTTCTAGGTTTCCAGTTGCTTTTTAGAGTCCAGCAGTGTTAAAGTATATCATTTTATATATTACAGCTTACCAGTGCTTAGATGTGGTGGCTGCGTTCGTTTTCTGTCAGGCTTTTTTCCTCTGGTAACATACTTTATGCCTTAGGGCTGTGGTTCTTAACCTTTTTTGATCAACGACCTCCGAAAGTGATGTTGTAAAGTGTCACTTTCTGTATCTGGAACACAGAAGTGCCTGTGTTCCAAATACAGTAAATTACACTCCGCGACATCACTTCCTGGAAAAGAGGTAAGTGTAATGTCCCCTTACTGCTATTTTCCCACCCCATTTGTGCGTTAATTTCCCTCCTAACTCACCCCCGCTTGTGGGTATCCGTGCTTCTGATACTTTCAGTGAACTCGGCGTCCCCTGTCAAATGGTCATTCGACCTCCAAGGGGGTCCCGACACATAGGTTGCGAGCCACTGCGTTAAGGTGATATGGTATCAAAAGGAGAGCCGAGGATGTCACAAAAGGCTGCTTTGTGATTTGAACTGCAAATACAACAGTCTCTTTCTTTGCCATTATATGGGTAGTCAGTGACCTACACCTACCATTATATGGGTAGTCGGTGACCTACACCTACCATTATATGGGTAGTCCGTGACCTACACCTACCATTATATGGGTAGTCAGTGACCTACACCTACCATTATATGGGTAGTCAGTGACCTACATATGAAATCTAAGGATTGGTAAGCAGTGATATATAACATTTTGGTTTCGAGTTTAGATAACTTTTCCTTTACTTTACCCGCTTACTTTATTTTAGTTGCCGGAATCCGTGTTTACAGCGTCAGGATAGTTAAATGAATGTTTCACACTCACTGTGTCCTCTTTCATCTGGAGAATACACCCATAGTTTTAGCTGATCATATAGCAATCCTCTGTGGCATAAGCTTAGTACACCCAATAACTGGTGCCCAAGACATCTTTGAAATGAAAATCTTTCGTCAGTACAGGTGCCCCTCACAGTTTCACAAATTCCATGCCAAGCTGCTGACCAGTATTATAATGGACAATATATGTTTCAGTTTATATTTTTTAAAGCAAACATATAAAATGCAAATTTAAAAAGTATAAACAATTACTTTTTCAAAGGTAAATGGTAAACCAACAGGAGATACATTTTGATCTAAATAACTTGTTGCAAGAGATTCAAAAAATTGGAACAAATAAAATATAATTGGCTGACCACTCCTGTATAGAAATTGGTTATAGGGCTGGAAATGTGGAAATACTCAGACCTAGTACTTAAACATAGAGTGGTCTGTGCACTTCACTGTACTAATCCTAAAACATTGTGGCAGAAATGCTGTGTTACGTGCAATAGGTCTCCTTTTATTTGGTCCTCAGCTTTGATGATACTTCTAAGATACAGAAGTGGGGGATTAGGATTTTGGTGTGTCCTGTTCAAATACAAGCACATTTCTCTTGGAGGAAAATTCGTTCATAATAAATAAAGTTTTGTAGCAATTATATGGAAATAAAACAGCAGTTTAATGATGATCACCAAATGCCAACTTTTAGAAATTTACAAATTTTTACAGAATACAATCTCTGCATCCCAAAGTGAAATAATGCAAAAATATACATACATGTGTTGCCTTAATGCAAAGAAGACTTAAAGACCCCTGTTTCTAATCTAAATTAAGTTGTGGTGGTGATGGTTGATGTTGATACTATGAGATATTGCCACATTGATTTCAGATGTTCCAACTCTGACACTGGTACATCCCACAATCAATACACACTAGTCTATGGAGCATTGGCTGCACTGGAGGGGGGGGGGGGGGCAAAAAATTGTATATATACAACTATTTCATGCTGCAGAGTTTTAGGATGAAGCATTTGCACAAACCTGTACTAGTGATGGTTTTTAATGCAGCTTCTGCCTTTACACTCCAGTTGCAATATTTGTGTCATGGTGCTGGCAATCAGCTCTCACTTAGGCTATGTTCCCACATGTGCGGCTGCCTGTGGCGTGACTGACGTCTTTGGCCATGGGCAGACAAGGCCCGCGATCAAAAACCTGGTGAGCCGAGTTTTGGGTCGTGCCGCGGCCGCTCCTGAACGCCCCCTATCGTGGCCTGGGGAAGAACCCCATTCAATAACATGGGCATGATTAGAACTGCACATGTGGGAACCTTACAGGGTTAAAATTTAAAATAAGATTCATTCTTTCCTCTGATAAATAGAATTTCCAATTTAGAAAACTTTTTATGGATAAATAAGAATTTTCACAGATAAACCGCATGACACATACTCTCCATTCCATAATGTTCCATCACACCAGCTTTGTGACTGCAAAGCGCAGACTCCAGTTCACAATGTCTGCATACGTGTATCGGATGTGTAAAAATGGCTGCCTGAAACGGCACCCTGGGGGCCGGTGAATTCACTGTCTGTTCTCTTTAGAATCTATTTTCATTTTTTTTATAATATATATATATTTGTTTTACAGATTGCTGTTTAAAATAAAATAATGTAAATGTGCAGAAACTCCTGAGCAGCCAATCAGACATTTGATTTCATGGCCCTGCATCTGATTGGTTGTCACCGGTTTCTGATATTTGTAATAAACCTATTTTATTATATATGAAAGTGTATTGGTTTACTGCAAATGGTTTTTAGAGGTTGGAGGTCTTTGCAGGTAAAGTAGCGATTGTCTCATTTTTGGTTGTGAAAGGATGGTCATTGATTGTAACAAATATAATCTGCCAGTAGGTGGTGTTGAGCATTATGCAAACTTTTTGGTTGTTTTAAGACGTGTGTAAGTAAGGTGAAGATGTGTTGGGGGGGATCATTTAACCTAACTTTCTATGAACCATTAACATTTATCGCTCATAAACATTTCACCCAACTCAGCACTGCTCATCCTAACGCGGCATCCTGGTAGTAGCATCCAGCAAACGCATAAAACTACACATAGGAGCCAGTGGCATAGGGGCCTGTGAAAACCTTGAGCCGGCCTGGGTATGCCTGTCTTTAGTTCAATTCACAATCACTGTCCGTGTTTGCAGTAATCGATTTGCAACATGTTAGTAAATCCCTGTAAATCCGATTGCCATTACTTTGGATGGGGACAAGGCAAATATTGGCACATGTAAGTTGTTTGGTGTCTGATTGTAAAATGTGTCTCTCCACAAGTTGATCAGCGTTTTCAGAGAATGAGTACTGCTAGTGTATAGACAGATGCTAAAGTTTCAGCCTTCACACTTTTGGCTGGAGTAATACTATGTGAATACTGCATGGTCCAATCCTGCCTACTTTGCTGGAACATTCTGTATATTCCCTTGATGGCTGTGTCTTATTTCTGTCATTTTTTTTTGCTAGTTTTCTCTCCAAAACATTGGGGTGCGTATTATGGCCCAGTGTGTCTTTTATAGTGTGCAAAATATGGTAGTTGTTTAAAGTAGTTCCCAACCTTTTTTACGCCAGGCGCCCCAACTCCTACCCGCATGCATGCATTAAAATAATTTTTCCCATAATGATGTCACAACGCTCCTGCCCTGGGGTAATGTCCCCTCCCTCCTAACTTGAATGATGATACCATGTTCAGGAGCCTTGTAATTGCCTCCCAAAGTCAGATAGTGACATTTTCAAAAAGAACATGTCTACAAGATAGAGCTGACACTTGTTTACATTTCTCCTGCCCCAGTCCAGCTTGGGATTACCTCTTTCAGCAACTTTTTTCACCCCAGCTGTATTCAGAGAGAGAGAGAGAGAGAGAGAGCAGGAAACCCTGGAGCTGAGCTTGCAGCCTCTCTCTGTCAGAGGCTGCAGGACACAGGGTGTCACCCCACTCCGATGCCACTGCGCACCCCTGCAACCTCTAGTGCCTCCCCAGTGGGGCCGCAGACCCCAGGTTGGAAACCAGTGGTTTAGACCACACATCTGCTGTACACAAAATGTTTAACAAAAGACAAAATGCTGTTCTCCTGCCAGTCTTGATGCACTTATTGCTCAGAAAATGTCTCCAAGTGAAATTCTAGTTTCATCCACCAGTATCCGTGTATATTATATTTCGCTGTTTTCCTGACACCAGTCGCGCACACATCCAGAATATTTAATTTTCTCTTTAGGGTTATCTCTTTCTGTCTGACCATAATAGAGTCACAAAAGGAAACATTGAAGCAGTCTGATTACACCGGAGATGAAAGCACAGCATATGGGGATCACCATAGACTGAGCCCAGCCACATGCAGGAAGAATACAAGCAAGGAACGGAAAACACGAACCTGACATGGTCTGCATAAGGTAGGTAGGGCATCTGATATTTTGAAATAAAGTGTAATGTATAAAGCTATAACCAGATCAGTGGTCTGCCAACATCCCGGTATGAATACCGGTACAATGCCAAGAATGTTTGCACCTATAAACTTTAAAATTTCTTGTTAAAGGGAAGTAGATGGACTTTGAGGCAGACAGATCATATGTACAGTTTATGTGATAAACATATTTATATAATGTAATATATAGACATTAGATTTGAGGTAACAAGGTCATGAACTTGGCCATTAAGTCCAATTCCAAAAGTTCAAATAGCCAAATCAAACAATGCATATGTTTTCCAGTCATCAAGAAATTCATGCGTTTATCAGCCGACACGCTTTGCGACCTTTGGCCACTTCTTCAGGACTAAATGCATGAGTATATTGTGATGGCTGCAAGGAAACATAATAATGTGAAAGAAGGAGATTATTATAATATAGTATAATGTTCTATTGGATATCTATCTAAGGGAGCTACTATACTTAACCATCTATATATGGCAATGTGTCAAACCGTGCCTATTGTTGCCATCATCCCTATAATCAATTTATATTTTACACACCACAGGGATAATCCCTATGTGTCGTGGCACCCTTTACCAGGACCCTTTTGGGTAGCTGGTACACATATGTGGGACTTTTAACACGGCAATGAGTATAAAGATACGTAGTTTATTTTACATCCTCACAGTCATTGTGCGTATGTAATCACAAATTCCAAAACAAACAAGAAACAAAAACGCTTGATACATTACAGTTTCTGTACATCAATATCGACTTTTGGCAATGGTCCTCGATCTTTTTAGATCCATGGCCCCGGAAGTGATGTCTCAAAGTGTATTTGGAAGGGGAAGTGCCAGTGTGGAGTGTCACTTCCGAATACCGGAACTAGCACTCTGCGAAGTCCCTTCCAACACGATCAGGTAAGTGTAATGTTCTATTGTCCCATCTGGCTTTTGCACATGATGTGCAGGGTGAGAAGTTAGGAGGGGAGAGTAATGCTAGCCATACACTCTGAGATAAAAATTAGGATCCATTAAAACAGACCAATGTATCCCGGCGGCGGTATCGATTTGGATTGTAATATTTGGCAAAAAAGCTACCACATTGAAAATCCAATTTAGGATCGTATTTTTTTTTTTTTACGAGGATGTCATCGAAATTCATCGCCGTTTATATCGGCCATTGTGATGTCTTTTTTTTTTTTAAAGGGGAAGCCTCGGCAGTAATTGGTCGGTAAACACTATGAAAACAGTATGAAGTTTCCTGATGTTGCCAGACCAATTCAAATTTTTGACCATGTCCAATAAATTACGATCGTAAAAAAACGGCAATTACGATCGTAATATATCGGTTGTACCATGTGGACATGTGCGGATTTCAGGACGATAAAATGCATTAATTGGTCGGTTTCAATGGATCCTAATTTTTATCTCAGAGTGTATGGCCTGCTTAACACAATAGATTTGGATGGAGGGGGCGTTACTCTTCTTCCTAACTTCTATGACCCCTGTGAAATCGTAATTTGACCCACGAGGGGTCCCACAGGCTGATCTATGGGAACCCCATTTGACCCTATACAATGCCAATACAGGCATTATAATGGCATCCAATATTTCTTTAGGCATCCAAAGATGATGAATTGATGTTTATCGAAGCACTGATTAGAATTTACTTATAAAGATCTGTCGCCCCATGTGGGCACCCCCGATTGGCGGCCGTTTTTGCCGACGGTCGCGATCGTGCATCGGTCGGTGGCAAAATCGTCCACCACTCTGTGCATGTATGGCTAGCTTAACTTCATACAGCTTTTTGCAACAACACAGATTTTTATGTTTCTGGACAATAGCAATGAGCAATACAGAAATCTCAGGGATCACATCTGCCTATAAATTGTGTATGTTGTGTATTTGCGGTAAAACCCATCACTGTACAGGGAGTGCAGAATTATTAGGCAAGTGGTATTTTTGAGGAATAATTTTATT
>CM070038.1:38166284-38208758 GCA_036250615.1 Ptychadena robeensis | reverse complement strand
TATGGACTGTGCACAGTGCCACTTCTCTTGTCCTGTATGCTGGGTGTAATTCTCAGTATCATTATAACTTTCTCTGCCCCTTTTTTGTGTTGGCAGGGATTGTGGCCCAGCAGTATGAAGCTGCCCCCCAGTATGACTCCACAGGTAAGGAGTAATAATGTTGGTTGGGACATCGCAGGGTCTCTGTATGGTCAGGCTGCAGGATATGTGTGATGACATCTGGTGCCTTTTCCATGCAGCTCACCTGTTTTGTTTTCTTTACAGATGTTCCATATTTCTATGATTATGATGGTAAGTAGGGCTGGCAGGTTGGGGGGTATTTGGTGCAGAAAGCATGATGACCTGTTGCACATACTGGGGGTCTGTGTTTCTTGTTCTCTCTCGGTTGTGATGTTTTTTTATACTCTCATTATTTGGACATTTGCAGAGCAATCGGTGGGACAGCAACAGCCACAGACAGGATTCCACGTACTGACCCAGCCAGGCCTTCACCAGTCTCAGGAGAACTTTCCATTTGTTCCACAGCAGCAGCAACAGAGCCAGCAGGAGGTCATCCCTGTCCCCACCTTCGGTAAGTATCAGCTGACCTTTGTGGCTTCTTCTGGAATCACTGGACTCTCCCTGGGGTCTTTGTTAATCCCACAAGGTGCCTTAAGTTGATTCCTGAAATAGGGAGTTGTCATACCTATCTTTTTTTTTTTTTTTTAAACAATCAGGTCCATAAATATTGGGACATCTACACAGTTCTAACATTTTGGCTCTGTACATTACCACAATGTAATTGGAATGAAACAAACACAATGTATTTTAACTGCAGGCTGTCAGAATTTCAGAATTAATTTGAGGTTATTTACATCCAAATCAGATGAACGGTGTAGGAATTACAACAGTTTGCATATGTGCCTCCCGCTTGTTAAGGGACCAAAAGTCATGGGACAATTGTCTTCTCAGGTGTGCGATATTCCTTCATTATCCCAATTACAATGTTCAGGTAAAAGGTCCAGAGTTCATTTCAAGTGTGCTATTTGCATTTGGTTGGGAACAGTCGGGAAGAGAAGGAAAGTAACTGCTCGTGATCCTAAGCATACCACCTCATCAGTGAAGCATGGTGGTGTCATGGTGTGGGCATGTTTGGCTGCCAATGGAACTGGTTCTCTTCAATTTATTGATGATGTGACTGCTGACAAAAGCAGCAGGGTGAATTCTTAAGTGTTTCAGGCAATATTATCAGCTCATATTCAGCCCAATGCTTCAGAAATCATTGGACGGCGCTTCACAGTGCAGATGGACGATGACCCAAAGCATACTGTAAAAGCAACCAAAGAGTTTTTAAAGGGAAAGAAGTGGAATATTATGCAATGGCCAAGTCATTCACCTAACCTGTATCCGATTGAGCATGCATTTCACTTGCTGAAGACAAAACTGAAGGGAAAATGCCCCAAGAACAAGCAGGAACTGAAGACAGTTGCAATAAAGACCTAGCAGTGCATCACCAGGGGTGAAACCTAGTGTCTGGTGATGTCTATGTGTTCCAGACTGTAATTGACTGCAAAGGAAAGTTTGATATATGATTATTATTATGTCCCGTTACTTTTGGTCTCTTAACAAGTGGGAGGCACATATGCAAACCGTTGTTATTCCTACACTTTTCCCTTGATTTGGATGTAAATACCTCAAAGCTGACTGTCTGCCGTTAAAGAAATTTTTTTGTTTATTTCCAAATCCATTGTGGTGGTGTATAGAGCCAAAATTGTTGAATTGTGTTGATGTCCCAATATTTATGGGTCTGACTGTCACTCTTCCTCACCTTACTTTATTCTAACGCACCTTCCCTTCCACAGATCCATATTTATATCTGCAGTGAGTTCCTTGGTCTGTAAACTGTTTTTTATGAGGGGATTCCATCATTTTATTTACTGTAGATAATGCAACTCATTGTTTGGGAGAGAATCTGGAGTGACAAATCACTGAAATGTCATTTAACTTTCGCATATTCCACTGCCTCTCTTGTCCCATAGAGGGTGTGGGCTCTCTAATGGGGTCACAGGTAGCAGTAACATTCTGCCATGGGGGTTTATCTTATTGTCTTCTGTGGGTAACACCATTCCTTCTTTAGGCTTCTTCACAATCCTAGAGTTTTCATGTCATTTGGCTGTTTGATTTGTAATAATTGTCTTATTGTTTGTGTGAATGGGAGTGTCGATATTAACTTATATTTCTGATTTTGCAGATACATATCAGACTGAACCCACAGAACCTGGCCCCTTAGGTGAGTATAGCTAAATCCCATGTTATTTTCAATGGATACTGAGAGATTGCATACACTGGACAGTGGGTGTCGGTAAGATGAACCTATCTATGCGTAGTGTTTTGCTGAAGTGGTGTTTGGAAGCGAAATACAGTATTTACAGGCATCACTGAATGTAGTTATGAAGTGTAACTGCAAAGGGTTTGCAACACAACTTGTAAGATATTGTTACACTATGGGAATAGTCTGTCATTTCTGCAAGACAAGCCCACTTCAGCCAGACTAGCTGTTGATCCATCAATCAGTATTGTCTGGGGAATAGCAGGGGGAACAGTGCATCTGGGTGGTGGTATGGCAGATATGACATATCATGATGTGTGTTCTCTACCCTTGCAGATTGCCGTGAGGAGCAGTACCCGTGTACCCGCCTGTACTCTGTACATAAACCCTGCAAGCAGTGCCTGCAAGGGATCTGCCTGTACAGGTAAGGGGCTTTCTCTGACTTTTCAGGTCATTGGCGATTAGAATTGTCACTCAGTTACAGCATTGATGTCTGATCACTGAGGAAGAGGATAATTTAAAACTGCTTCCTGCTGCATGTAGAAGTCTAGTGGTATCACCTAAGCCCAGCAATGCTACTTGCCTGTTAATGAGATACTTTGCCTAGGTGCTGACTTGCTGTACTTTCTTTTACAGCCTGCGGCGTATGTATGTCATAAACAAAGAGATCTGTACACGCCTGGTGTGCCAACATGATGAGCTACTAAGAGGTGAGAACGAAAACTGTTAAGGGTAGGGGGGATGTTTTGTCAAATACAACACAGGTCAAAGTCATACTAATGGAACTCTTTTCTTTCAACTGCTCTATTCTGTGGGTAACACAGTGCATGCTGGGTAAGAAATGCTAATGCAGCTTAGATACATTTTAAGTATTTGTTGTTTTCTTGCAGTGTGTTTACTTAGTACAGTAAACTATTTCCATTGAATTTGAGTACTGTAGGAATTCCTAAAGTCAATTTGCTAGCACAATCTCCTTCCTATATCTGCTGGAAGTGTCTAAAGCTAGCCACACACGGGTAGATTCCTGTGCAATCGACCGGCGATCAATTACAGCGTGGTGACGTCACCACGCTGTAATTGATCGCGGGTCCATCGTACAGTAATCAATGTGCACCACATGGGCACATCAATTACTGGACGATAGAGACCCGGTCCGTGGCTGGCAGCGCTGTACCTGAGCTGGAGATACGCACAGGCACTGACCCAGCCAGCCCCCCTCCCTCCTCTCTATAGGCAGCTTCCCCTTAACACAGGCAGAGCCGTAGCCTGTCACAGCCTGTGTTTACCTTCTCCCTCTTCATTGTTTACACCGGCTCCAGCTGTCATCCATTGCATTGAATTTGGATAGCGGGTTCCCTATTCAATGCAATGGATTTCGACCAAGGTTTTCCAACATGTTGGAAACCTGTTGGTCGACGTTTTTCGAGCAGAATCCATTGATCCTGCTTGAAAGGGACAGTGGATGGCTCAGATGAAGTGACAGATGAGAGGAGAATCGGGAGCCGTGAGCGCGCACGTCACCCGATGTTCCTCTAATCTGTTACTCTATCGAGCCGTGTGTGGCTAGCTTAAGGGTCCCCATACACCTTTAGATTTCTCTGTCAGATTTCCTTTAGATCTCCTTTTGTTTTACCAAAACCATGTAATATGATGGACTTTCTAAAGCCCCCCCATACACCTTACAATCTTTCCATACAATTTCTGTACAATCAATTTTGTTCTACCAAAACCATACAATATGAGGACCTCTCTAATGCTTCCAACCACTATGTATTCTATCAGGGAGGCCATTACACAGTTGTTGGTAGATCTAATGGAGATTGTTTGGATTGATCTTTAGGTGTATGGGGGTCCTAAACAATCAAGTTTACCTGTGTTTAATCACAGAGGACCCTATACTACATAGTTGTTGGTAGATCTAAAGATTATCTGACAGAGAGATCTAAAGGTGTAAGGCTTTGTTTCCATTGCATTGGGACCCGTCTTAGCGGGAAGTCCCAACGTAACAGATAGACGTACCTGCTCGGCGGAGGGTCTGTCTTGATTGCGCTGAGCTGATCCGCCGGTGTAAGGCTTAACGTAGTCGAGTACGTTCAGCCTTTACACCGGCGGATGTGCAAACAGACAGGCAGGCAAAGTCTGCCGGCGGATATACACTTAGCGTAGGGGTCCTGACGTATAATGGAAACAAGCCCTAAGGCTGGCGGGTCATTTTTCGAATAGATTCAAGCACATTCGATCGCCATGCACGTTCACTGTGATTCATTGTTCTTGATTGCATCCAGCCTTTCGATTGATCCCACTCGAAGAAAGCACCAACATGTTGGTAAACCCTGTTTAATTGCCATTACGTATCAAATGGGATCCATTGCACAGAATTGCTGCACATAGTTTCTATTCAATCAACAAAGCTCCAACGCAGTGTGGTACCGCCATCATGCTGTGCTAGAGGGTTCATAGATTGAACGGGTATCGACCCGTGTATGGCCACTTTAACTATCGCATCTCTGTGCCAACCCTCACAGCCCTATGCAAACCTTTTATGTGACTCCCTGGGAAGGATCAAAGGTTTGACAGCTTGGAATACAGTATGCTGGTGCTGCTGAGAGGCCATCAAATTTAGCAAGGGCGGCTTTCCCAAATCAATAACATGCATAAATTACAGAGATAAAAGAACATCAGTTGCCTGCAGAGCTCCTGCTTCTTCACCAGCAAGTCCTCTTTGCCAGTCTAGAACTGATCTTGTAAAGTTATATTAAGTCTGTACCATGTATGACCACCATGCAGACTCTAACCTCTCCATTCTCCCACCAGCTGATTTCTGCAGAGACCAGTACTCTCGCTGCCCGGTATTTGCTGCCATCGGCAATTGCAATTCTGTTGGATCCCAGTGCAGCAAGAGCTGCGGAAGCTGCTAGAGGAAAAGCATGGGTTGTGCAGGGAGGAGAACCCACCAATGGGAGGGCACCCCAAATCCTCACTTGCAGTCAATGTGATTGTTGGAAGGGGTAAGGGGAATGCAAGAGGTGCTAATATTTTACCCATATTATTACCATTGTGTACTGTAAGTGCCGCAGCGGGGGGCGCTGTGGCCATTTTAACCTTCTGTCCAGTGTGTATTATTGTGTTATGTAGCCCAGCGCACTGCACCGCTCCTTACAGTGATTCCGCTCTGCTTGGGACTGGCTTCTCCAGCAGCTAACGGGTCTAGGGCTTTGGCCAGTTGCCTGCCGTGATTTGGGGATCGTTATAGAGGAAACACGGCTTTGGCTCTTATAATGCCCCCAGAGGTACCAGATCCATGTATTGTGTACTGTATGACTGTCTCCATCCCCCACTTTCCAGTCTCTACGCCACGCTGTAGCTGCTGTCACCTTGTTTTGTTGCTGAATTTTCTGCCCGCTTCTAATGACTGATTATTGTTAATTTGACTTTTTTGTAATTTTGTTTTGTACAAAGATAAATAAAGTGCAGAATTTTACTGTCTGTATCTTCATATCACCTTAAAGATAATTCGCTAGTTATTGCCCGTCACAGTAATCACAAGTATGCCAGCTTACTAATCGTAAAATTTGTATTTGGTCTTGTTGTAGAAAAAAAGTGTTTTCAGTTATGTTTCACAGTCATGGCTAAAATGAAATGTTTGGCCCCAGATTGGTTACATTCACTGTGTTCATCACAAGGAGTGCAAAAGTTATTAAAGTGTGCTTCCCATAATACAAAAATACTAATATGAAAAGGTAACAAAGTGTCTGCCAGCCCCTGTGGGGTAGGTAAACCTGTCTTTCTGGACCCCAGGCTCAGGAATAATCTGTGGGGGCCATCCTCGTCTTCAGTGCTCCATCCAGTGAGGTTACATAGACAAAATATCAGGAATGGTTCAAGATGGCCAGAAGGGCCACAGCTCTATTTCCCTGAGAGCAATGCCGGAGTCTTGTAGTGAGACTGGCAGCGGCGAAGTTCTTGCTGGAGCTGTTCTTTCAGGGTGGAGATCTGCAGGAGCAAATGGCAAACTGTCAGAACACAGATTTAGACCTAGTCTCCATTAGACGGGAAAAATGTTTCTGAATTTTTAAATGCTAAAGGGGCTTAAAAAGAACCATTGGGTCCTTTACCAAAATGCAACAGAGGGGTTTTTGACGTGTCAAATGCTAACACAGCAATAGACTCATCAATGTGTTCCCTGGGTGAAAATGGAGACCTAAAGCTAGCCATATACGTTTGGATTCTCCCTTGATTCCTGATGGACAGACTGCAGTGTGGTGATGGCATCACCTCTCAGAGGATCGTCTGGCAGCCTTTGTGGGCCGGACATTACTTTGGATGGGCATTCCAATCCCCATGCAATGTAATTGGATCGGACGGGAATCTACCAACATGACGGATAACTGTGCGAGCCGACATGCGGCAGATTCCTGGTGGATCTCGCCAGGTTGGCGCACCAGATTTTTGCTGAGTGAATGCCGGCCGATTGCCGGGAACGCGCACGGCGATCGGCTCAAAAAAACGGGTGTAAACCGGCTACCTTTAGTTTGATGTCTAGTTTTGAGAAGGGGCATTTGTAGGTGCATGTTACTTTAATGCAATTATATAAGGTTTAACCTCCTTGGCATTACGCATTTTTAAAAAGTACGGCAAGGGCAATCGCAATATGCTCCGCCATATTTTCCTACCTGCCCAGAGGCCCCAAGCATAACTCCGGTGTTTTGTGCTGGAAAAAGGAGACGCCCCCTCCATTACATGGAGGTCTATGGCGCCCCCTACCCCCGCCCCCTTTTCGTCACCTGTGACAATCAGGGGCAGACCCGGAAGCATCTGTGTACATGCCGATGCACAGAATTGCCAGGGGAATCAGGCAGATGTTTCTCCTGAGTTAACTCAGGCCAAAGCCAAGGAGGTTAAACTATCCTTAACCCTTTCCTTCAGCTCAGTGTGTACCATACAGGCAGAGCTAGCTCCTATCCAGCTCTAAATCTTTTCACTTTACCTTCTGATTGAAACCCATTCTTGCACCACTGCCATGTCCTGTTTGAAACTGGTGCCTTATTTGTCATTCCTGTAATTAGGAATGGCAGATAGTGGGCCTAAGTGCTAAACTGGAGCTTATAGTTATAGCTTTAGAGACGTACACACAGCTGCGGCTTGCTATAGCTATGCAATTATATACTACAGAGAATGTAAAAGGCTGATTCATGTTACAGGGCACTTGGAAAAGACCTGTACGCTCTGTAAATGTGTGTCCTTTTTCTGTAGCTGTGGTTCATCATTCTGCATTAGTCTGGTACACTGCAGAAGGCTGGGAAGTCATAATTACAAAGCAAACGTCTACTCCCCCCACCGATCAGTTAAATTGGCGCACCTGTTCCTCCAGGCCTTTGATTCGCTGGCGATGAGCCCTTTCCCTGGCATCCAGAGTGCGCTCTGCTTGGGTCTGAGCATTTCGTAACCGCTCTATCTCCGTCTGCAGCTCTTGGCGGTGCCTCGCCGCCGTATCCATTAGACTCTGAGAGTGCGTCTGTTCCATGTCTGCGATTTGAGCCTGGAGTAAAATGAGAGATAATTATTGGTGTGTGGATGAGGAAAACCACAGAGGACTACTGCTAATCTATAACAGCAATACAGACGGCAATAAGCGGACGGGAAGGATGGAGATACTGGCGGTCTGCACTAACTATGCCACTCTGTGTGGGAATCATCACTAACGGGAGTCTGGAGGAGATGACATGCAGGGCTAGGGACCGCAGCAAGGGGAGGACAATACTTCTGGACTACACCAAAATATGGAGAAACATTAGCTGCTTAGGGAGAGGGCTAAAGGAGGCGATTGTAAATGAGGAATAATGTTTAGCCATCAGGGGGTGGATCACTTTGGGGAAGAGGGTTTGGTTAGGATTTGATAAGGATGCAGCAAGAAGGAATGTCCCTTAAACGAAAATAGTATGATGAACTCTTTTCATTTGGGAGACATGATTTGGTTTGGGCACATGGGACAGCAAAGGAAGGTCAGCAGATGGTCAGGGTGATGAGGGATCACTAGTTCAGAAGCTAGCTAGCACACTCCTTAGCATCCAGTCACATCAGTGACAACAGTCAGTTACATCACCACACTCACCAGACTGAACGTGATCTTGCGCCTAACCCTGTTTAATTGCATCTTCATGGAACAGCAGGGAAGGGGAGAAAGAAGGCCATGAGCTAACCAACAGGAACACAATTCTCATCTGCACCCCCTGTTATTCTATCACCTGCAAATGGGTTAACTTGGTGACCTCAGCAGTCACTCACCTCAAGAAGATGGACCTGTCTCTGTGCATCAGCCAACTCCTGCTCCACAGTGGTCAAAGAGCGGTCCAAGCGGCCCTTCTCTGCAGAAAGCCTAAGTGTGTCTTCTGCTGTCTTCAGCTTCTCACGTTCCACCTATCAGAAAATAAACATTTGTATGCATCTTTAAAAGGTCCATTCTTGTCTATAGAGCCTTATTCCTCAATAACCCCTGGAAGCCTGTGGACAGATGTATATTTCCGTCTCACCTTATCCAGTGTCTTCTTTAGTGCATTCTTGTCTTTCTCTAGTCTTAGAGACGACCGCTCCATCTCCCGCTTTTCTGCTTCCAAATGAACCACTGTGCGTTGTAGTCCAGCCAAACGCTCCTGAAGCATCTCCCTCTCCTCTTGTAGCTTCTGGAGGTTTCTCAGCGAGACACCTTCACTCTCCTGACGCTGCCGCAGTAGCTAGCAGTTGATGGGAGTAATGAGAAATTTTCACCATCATTAATAGGATTTTACTGCTCAATGGCTCTTCTAATAAAGTTTCATAGCAATACCTGTTCCCAGGAGAACTGTATGGTTATTTAATGACAAATGCTCCCTCAAACACTAACCTCCTGCAGCTGCCGTACTTGTCCCTCCAACTCCATCCGTTGAAGTTCTCCTTCAGCTATCTCATCCCGCAACTCCTGAATCTGTTCAAGAAACCCTGCGTTGTGCTTCTTGCCGTCAGCCACTGCTAGTCGTGCAGCTTCTAGACGTTCCTTTAACAATAACCAATAAAGATCCGGAAGTGATTATTAATGGATGAGAAATTAAAATTACACTGTGCAAAAATATAAAGCAACACTTTTGCTTTACTTGAAGATCTGAAACATTTTCTACATACACAAAAGACCGATTACTCTCAAATATTGTTCACAAATCTGTCTACATCTGTGTTAGTGAGCACTTCTCAGTTGCTGACATAATCCATCCCACCTTTCAGGTGTGGCATATCAAGGTGCCGATTAGACAGCTTGAATATTGCATAGGTGTGCCTTAGACTGTCCACAATAAAGTACATTATTGGCAGTACATCCAACCAGCCTTACACCTGCAGACCACGTGTAACCACACCAACCCAGGACCTTCACATCCAGCTCCATGATCATCTGAAACCAGCCACCCGGACAGCCGTCGCAACAATCGGTTTGCATAACTAAAGAATTTCTGCACAAACTGTCAGAAACCTCAGGGAAGCTCATCTGCATGCTCGGCGCCTTCAACGGGGTCTGGACCTGACTGCAGTTCATCGTCGTCACTAGCTTGGGTTGGCACATTTGATAGTGTCCGCCATGTTGGAGAGGAGTTATGTTCACGGACAACACCCCCGGTTTTCACTGTTCAGAGCAGATGGCAGACAGAGTGTGTGGGGTCGTGTGGGTGAGCGGTTTGCTAATGTCAACGTTGTGGATTGAGTGGTCCATGGTGGTGATGGGGTTATGGTATGGGCAGGCATATGTTATGGACAACAAACACAGGTGCATTATATTGATGGCATGTTGAATGCACAGAGATAACGTGACAAGATCCTGAAGCCCATTGTTGTTCCATTCACCCCCGACCATCACCTCATGTTGCAGCATGATATTGCATGACCCCATATTGCAAGGATCTGTACACAATTCCTGGAAGCTGAAAACATCCAGTTCTTGCATTGCCAGCATACTCACCGCACATGTCACCCATTGAGCATGTGTGGGATGCTCTGGATTGGCGTATACGACAGTGTGTTCTATTTCCAGTCAATATTCAGCTACTGAATAGGAGTGGACCAACATTCAACAGGCCACAATCAACAACCTGATCAACTCAATGCGACAAAAAATGGATTTGGCTTTAGATCCAAAATAACTTTTAACTGGATAAAATTTAAACTGCCTTATACAACCAGTAGCTTATCCATACCACTCTCCTAGCATAGGCTGCACTATCATTCCAAGCACATCCACCATAGGTCCTGGATCTCCACTGACCTGAAGTATGCGCCTCTCATGTTCACTGGAGGTCAGCAGCTTCTGGAGCTGTCCGATCTTCTCATGGGAGGAACTGGAGGTAGAGTTACATTCAGAGAGGGCACTAGACAGATTCTGAACTTTTTCCTTTAAGTTAGATTCACCCTCTTGCACCTTCCCCAGAGTTGCATTTAAACGGTCTACGCAGAGTTGTAGGGTGTTCACTTTCCCCTCACTGTCCGCAAGCTGGAGACACAAAAAGAAGACATAAAAACACCCACTGTTCACAAGTAGCATTGCAACCATTCATACCAAGCCCTTAACTGGGACAAATATGTCAGCTTATAAAAAAAAATAAAATTGCAGATTTTTCTATATCATTGTACAGCATTGAATACCTAGGTGTCCCGGTCACTTTGCATAAGGTGCAGCTGCTGCTTATGGTGGAGGAGTCCAAACTTTTAGATAAACAAAAGTCCACTTGGATATATAGACACAATATGGCGTCCCAAGAAAGTAATACATTGCTAGCCCCTTATACTATAGGTAGGGCTCTGTGTTCACTCACCTGTCTCTGCAGTACTTCCACCCGCTGTTGCATTTCTTGCATTTCACAGTCTCGATCCCCCAGCACCAGTTTGACCCTCTGCAGCTCTCCCTCCAGCCCACGCCTGGAAAGTTCCAGTTTAGTGTTGCGGTTCTCAGCAGCATCCAGCACTTCCTTTAGACGCCGCTTGTCACTGTCCAGCTTGGCCTCATTAGCTTTCATTTTATTGAGCTTATCCTGAGAGAAAAGAAAGGTTTAGGGGGCTGACAATCAAATGACATTGAACTCCAATCAAGTCAAAGATTCTTCATACGAGAGATAGAGAAGGATAAAACTTCTCATACAGTTGTAAGACACAATAATGTATCCATCCAAAACAGGGACAGTCCTAGGGTGATCAGCACCCTGATGGCCACCACCCTGGGCAGGTGGGGGAGTCTCCTCCACTTCCCCGTGAGACATCCTCCCATGCCTTAAACCACCACTGATCCAAAAAACATAAAGTAATTTCTCTTTTTCTATCCAATTGTATATTTACTTTTGGCCTCTCATATGTAAAAGAAACATGAAAGGGACGACATAAGCGATTTCTTCTTTCTAAGCTTTAAGTGCACCCCCTCTTTGCTATCATGAACCCCCTTCTGTTTGCCTGATGTACCTGGGCTGCCCTATGCTCATTCTCTGCTGCTTGCAGGCTGCGTTCCAGGCTGGCAGCTTTCTCAAGTGCCAACTTGCGCTCTCTCTCACAGCGTCTCAGAGTCTCTTCTTGCAGGATGAGGGTCGTCTGGGCGTTACTGAGCTTTCCATCCATGCCCCGCTTACCTAGATTTAAGAGAAAACACAGACGCATGTGGCATCTGGCTGAAGAGCTTTGACCCCTTATCCTTTCAGTCTTTTACCCCACAATTTGCTCCTCACCCTCCTCCATCTCTGACAGAACTTTCTGCAGCTGCTGAACACGTGTAGTTGCCCCGTCGCGCTCGGCCTCAATCTCCACTAGCTGCCGAGACGATGTTCCCAGCTGAGTACGCAGGTCATCCTATAGAATAAATAAATAATGCTTTTATAGATAGATGTATACAAAGTTGAAGCCACCATATCCATTCTGTGCTAAAAGGGAATGTTAAGTTCTTCTGTGGCAAACATTTGACACTGGCACATCCAAGGTGACAATATGAATTCAAAATAAATGACTAACATTGTGAGGTCTGCAACTTTACAAAATATCCATTTCCTAACACATTAGAGTAGTACAAGAAAACAAAACATTTTATAATTTTGTAGCAAGACAAAAAGTGAAAGGCTACAGCAGAATAAATAAAACATAAAAAGATAATTTTGGGTATCATCAATGTGGCAACTATATTACATAATCATAGAAAGGGAAGTAGAATAAAGCGAACAAGCTTACTTTCTTATATAATCAATAAGGAGACTTGTAATTCCACGCAAAACATATCCTCTTATCCACGGATTTTATTATTAACAATGATTTGTTGTCAGTTGTTTTGGATAGGTTTTGTTGGAAATCACAAGTCTACTAATGCTAGCCATACACAGCCCGATAAATAGCCCGATCAACCAAGCCCGATCGAAGTTTGCCGATAAAAAAATCGGCGTTTTCTCGGATGATGTAACAAAAAATCCCCACATAGAAAAAATAATTTTTGAACGATGTAACAGTTTTGATCGTACATCATAGTCGGAGTTTATCGTCATTTTTGTCGTCCAATTTTTCATTCAATGGGAAGTAATAGTAATATCGGGGATGATCGGTGTTCATTTAGTCGGGCTCTACAAGAAAAGTAGAACGATGTAACCGGACCGATTAAAATTTTCCAACATGTCCGATCATGTGATGCCCGATTTTCTGCTAAATTTTGATCGGGAAAGCTCTGTCCGGCCATGTGGGCAAAACCCAATTTATGCCCGATTAATGAAAAACTTTGATCGGGCTTGGTTGATCGGGCTATTTATCGGGCTGTGTATGGCTAGCATTATTGATTAAATAATAAATTAAGCTTATTAGTTTTATACAATTTCCTTCTCCTAAAAACTACAGTACAGGCTACTCATTTCTTTTACGATGGCCAAGATTTTTTTCTAAAGCTGGCCATACATGGCTCAATGTTTCTGTACTATTCACTATCTAGGCCAAGAGCCTTTTTATTGTGCCAGTAATTGGATCAGTTATAAACAGTGCAGTTTCTAGCCTTTCGGGGGCCCTATGCAAGTTCCTGCTTCGAATGGGGGGGGGTCTATTGGTGGATGGGAGGACTTTATCTTCTCAGATCTCCAGATCTCCATGGAGAGGGAGCCCGCGTCTGTGATGAAGGCCACCACATGTGCTGCCCTGGTTATAAATGAGATCTTTATGAATTAGTTTCACCAAAATGATCAAAAGCAAGTGTCAAATCAAAATATATATGGCATCTCTCCCATGTAGGAATTCGTCTGCCTGGTCTCGTCTCACGGGACTTGTGTTATCAGCGATGAGAGTGTCTCTTCCTTCCAGAGGCATATCTCATCATCAAACAGCCGATTCCCTGGGGGCCGAAGCAGCTTTACTTCTCCAGGGTCTAAGATGCTGGCATCAGAAATTAAGGTGAAGAAGGTAAGCATGTTTTTTTTTGGTGTAGCAGTTTTCCACCATATAAACTGCTGACAGGTGAGTATTGTGTCTATTTAATGTATGCGTTTTTTTATTTGTGTTTAAAACCGTTTTAAGCAGGACGTAGATTTTGGATAATGCCTTAACAAAAGTGCCATCCTTATGGGAATTAAGGCAGATACTAACACTGTCAGGGAAAGCAATGGGATCTCTTTGAAAGATCATAAATAAGTGTTTCACTGACGCATTCCTTAACATACATGCCTATCCAGAAAAGGCATGTGGGATTTGGAAATTAATGAATATTCCTCAATATGTGTGTTGGAGAGTGAAATTACCATGACACATGATCCGACTTGTGACCAGCACCGACATTGATCAACTATAAGCATCCTTACCCTTTCTCTTTGAGTGTCCCGTAGCTCTTGCAGGAAGTCTCGCAGAGCAGCGCGAATGACCTCAGGGTCAATATCAGCTGACAGTTGCTCCCCTCGAGTAGGAGAGACAGATCGATCTGGGGTCTTGCTGCGTTCTGGGCTTCCGGTACGGGGGATAGGACTGCCCCGTCCATCAGTTGTAGTAGTGTATGTATTGTCAAACCCTGCATAAGGAAAAACCAGCATTAAAAAAAAACATCTTTGCTAACTTGTATGTGCTAGTCCTCTGTGATTCTTTACTTACCCTTAAGTGGGGAGAACACCCTACGTGGCGAGCCACTGCGCCCCCTCACAGCTGGACTTGGTGTGCGTCCTGCTCGGCCAATTCCTAAAGTTCTTCTCAGAGCAGAGTGCAGGCTACTAAGTTTGAATTCGGTCTCTCTCTTCAGCCCCTCGAGACGCGCCAGTTCTGCCTCTAGTCCATGGACACGGCCTTCACTGGCACTCAGTTTCAGACTTAACTCAGCCACTTCCTCCTGCGATGCCATGACTTTAATCTCCAGATTGCGGGTGTTATCAAGAAGCTTTTTTTCATTACCACGAGCCTCCTCCAAGCTGCCCTGAAGTTCCTTCTCCCTTACACTAAAATCACTTTCCACCTCAGATAGTTTCCTCTGCAGGGTACTGAGCTGCAGGAAAGGCAAATAGTAGGAAGTTATGTCAGTGGAGGGATCAGGGTTTCCTGACCAGTATATACCTTTCCATGTCTACTCACCTCTTTTCTTGCAGCTTCCCGGCCACTTTCCGTCTCCATAAGCTTCTGTTTTAAAGAAAAGTTGTCTTTGCGTGTCTCTTCCTCACGCTGCTCACACACAGAGAGGCGGGCCTGTACTTCTGCCATGTCTCGGCTGCGCTTTGTGCTCTCATCATCCAGAACCTTCAGCTGTAAACCAGTATAAATATTACAAACGTTTCAATCTACCGGAAATCAAGACTAATAAGTGAAAACTAAACCATTTACATAGGAGTGAGTGAATGCATAATTCCCTGTTGCACGCATTTTATTATCACAGCAAGAGCGTTTCCTATGCACTAGTATGAAATGCAGTAATGCACTGCATGCGGTAATGCGAATGTGCACTTCCAATAGTCAGCTTCTCATATTCTGATGGGTTATCTAACTTTAAAAGTTTAACTGAAGCTGTTGAAACTTCAGGCTTTATATCTGCCAGATCGTAAGCAGTACTTGGATGTATCACATTCATCCTAGCAGGTAATCTAAATATCCGGAAAGCACACTTGCATCTGGTGGTTCCTCTCGTGGGTGATTTACTTAGCTAGGAGGTCGCAGTTGTGAACCCAGATGCATGCTAAACCCTAACCTGCCGCCTCAGATCCTGCAGTTCTCTCCGCGCCTCCAGACGTGATCTCTCCACCTCGCGTAAGTTGCTGCGTAAATCACCCGCTTCCTTCTCTGAGGCAGCTCTGGCCTCCTCCAGCACAGATAGTCTCTGTTCCTTCTCCTCATTGGCCCGTTTCAGACTGTAAGTGGAATGTACGCAATATGTAATAAGCATATAATCTTACACTATGGCTATTCTGACGATATGTTCATATTACCAATGTTACAAAATGTACCTAATGCGTTCACTCTCGGCCCGGCGTACCGCTCCACGTAGCTCCTCATTGGACCTCTGTACTGCCTCCTTCTCTTTGGACTCATCGCTGAGAGATCTGCGGACATCCTGGACCTCCTTCTTGTGTACCTCCACTGTCTCATGACTTTCCCTCACACGTCTGTGAGCCTCAATGAGTTCACGCCGTACGGCATCCCGGGCATCTTCTACTACACAGAGCTGAGTCTTCAGCTCATCCACCTCACGCAGCGCTGCCTCCCGCTGTTTCCCTGTCTCTCGAATCTGTTCATGAAGGCTCTTCAGCTCTCTCTCATGAGACTCCAGAGATTCTTCAAACTGCTCCCTTAGACCTTTCAATTCAGAGGTTAGATTGATGATTGTGCCCTGTAGGTAAAAAAGATAAAATAATTAACATATAGATGGCCCATAGCTCTACTTTAATTAGTACAACTACCAAATGCCATGAAGGTGGATGTGAGCGCTGTAAATTAAATTAGAGTTGAGACGCAACACAAGATAACACACAGGTAAATGTTATGACGCAGGAGGAGTTGAGGACCCTGTCCGGTCATGCTTACAATCTAATCTACCAACGCATTGAGTATGTAAGCCAGCAACATGTTTCATATAATGGTTAATCATTGCACTGAACCCTCCAACAGTATGAAGTGTTACCCGGTCCTGCTCCTGTCTGTTTTGGTATTCCCGTTTATGGCGCTCCATCTCCAGGCTAAGCGCAGTCAAGGTGTGTTGTGCATTGTTCAGTTTCTCACTCAGAGACGCCTTCTCTGACTCCTTCAGGGAGAGGGCCTGTGGAGGAGATGGGAATGCAACAAACAATGACCAATCTATGAATCTAGCCTCATAAAAGAAAACATGTGCAATCTCTTATATCACTTACATTAAAGCAATATATTCTGGTTTCTCCTTTACTCCATTCCCAATCAACATACTCAACGTTTAAGTAAAACGTTTCCATTTGCATAGAACATATTGTTATTTTAGATGCAGTCATGTCATCATTGGATATGATATTATGTCTGGTGGGATGTGCTGGCATGAAGCAACACATTGCCCCAGTACTCCTTCCAAGTGCCTTAGACCTTGGTGCAAGCAGTCAGCCGTTTCATGAGATAAGTTATGAAAATGTTATAATGTCTTGTTGGGTGCCAGCCTGGGTGAGCTGTCCCTAGGAATGCTATGGTTGCATGGAGTCTAACCTCTATGTGTCCAATAAATGAGTAGGCAGACACAGACAGGCAGGTTGGGGTGCATCTCTAGATGGGTAATGAGGTGATTGCGTTTTGAAACACAAAATAAAACAAACACATACAGACACAATACTCACCTGTCAGCAGTGCTGACACCGATGCTGGAAAACTGCTACACAAAAAAACAAGACAAAACATACTTACCTTCCTCACGTTCATTTCTAATGCCAGCATCTTAGATCCTAGAGAAGTAAAGCTACTTCCACCATCACTGACCCCCCCTCCGCCTCCTACAGAGACTAGGCTGTCTCCTCTCTGTGGGTGCTGGAGAACTCGTGGGGGGTGGAGAGGGGAATCGACTGCTTGATGAGATGTGTCTCTGGACAGGAGAGACACTCTCATCACTGGTAACAACACAAGCCGTGCAAGACCAGGCATACAAGTTCCTACAGCCAAAAGGGGAAAATAGGACAGATGTTCCAAATCCTATTGCGGCTGCCTCGGCGAGAAGTTAGGCAGTGAAAGGGGCGCACTCGGAAAAAACGCCACTCCTGCTGTCAGAAAAAGGTTGTTTATTTACAATTGTGGATCTCAGTAATGCTGAAAGTGACCTACCAGGTGGTGGGTTGGCTTTAAGCTAAAAAGCTCACAGTGTGTAATGATATCAGAGTTTGCAATGTCAGTACAAGAGAGGAGTACAACTGTGCAAGATAAAGGGGAATGCTTAAGTTTATCAAAAAAAATAAGAAATAGGACTTTTTATCAATAATGTATTATTGTTGTTGTTTATTTGTGTAGCAGTATTAATAATCCTTACATAAATGTTCTCCAAAACACTGTTTGACCTGTGCGGTTTGTGGCGTTCCTGATTCTCTTACCTGCTGCTTCTCATTCTCAGCCTGTAATAGACTGTCATCACGCTCCTGCTGCAAAGTGGCTATCTCGTCGCTCATTTCCTCGCGTTCCATCTCATATCTCGCCAGCAACTCTTCACGCTCTTGTGTCAGATTATGCACTAGTTGTTCTTTATCAGACTCCAGCTCCACGCGCTGAGCTTCCTGCATTACAACATACACACATACTGTAAACATGTATCAGGGGCAGTTCTGCGTCTGGCACTGCACAATGACAACATAAGAAGCCCCAAAATGCACCAAAAGGGCAAATCTCCATACAGGCACATGGACCGCAATCAAACTGTTACAAAGATTTTGCCCGTCTATATTATATATATAAAAAAAATTTTGGACTAAGGGCCCTTTCACACTAGCAGCGCTGTGCCTACAACTGCATTTTTGCCGATCACGTCTGTCACCAGCAAAAAGTTGAAAATTTTCAGTTTGCTGCACTTGCATCTCCCATACAAATGCATGGGAGATGCTTGTGCTGCGCCTGTGTAGGCTGCAGAGCCATTTTCAAATTACCGGAAACACGAGTGCAGGGTTAGTGTGAAAGGTACACAGGTTTCCTATGCTGCCCTGCGGTACTAAACCACACCGCAGTTGCAACACAGCTAGTGTGAACGAGCCCTAAAAGCTAGTGTAGAGGGTTTTCTTATAGAAAGGGGAGAAAAGAACTTTAAACATAAAATGTTTATTTTGCCAAATATCAATTTGTTTCCTGATTTGTATATAAAACACTCTGTGACTTGAATTGATCTGGAAGGTACATTAGAGGAAATAGCAACCTTCTCCATTAACAGGCGCTCCACGTCCTCCTCATGTGCTCTATGTTCATTAGTCAAGGCGACTTTAGCTTCCTTCTCCACTTGAACCAGCTGCAGGCTGAGGGCCTCCTTATCTCGCTCCAGTTTAGTAACCTCGGCTTCCATTTGCCGGCGCACAGAGCCGACCTCCACTGCAAGGAGATACAAGTGTGGATAACGGTCAGGGCACATGAAAGTTGTGTTTTTTGTGGAAAAGAATCAATCATCTTGCTCCTATAGAAGCCTGACATGATCACACTCATGAAGGAGTACAATATGGTACCATATACATTAAAACAACATTATTTCTATGTGTAATATTGGTATTCAGGCTTAATTTATCCTGGCAGAGACATCTTTACAATGTGTGTGTCAGGTGTATTCGGTTTACAATTTGGAGATCCTGAGTGATCAGGAATAAGGTGATCAATGTCTGACCAGGCACTGTTCCACTTTAATCCGTTTATACAAAGGAAGGAACTCATATGTGAGGTTATCAGAATGCTCAACATCCCCACAAATCAGACTAAATCGATTGGCCAGGAATCGTGTGGGAAATCGACCTGTGTATGGCCATACACAGGTCGATTTCCCAAACGATTCCTGGCCAATCGATCACCGGGCGCGTGCACGCCGATCGATCGACGAGGAATCGAGTGCAGCCCACCTTGACCGATCGACATGGCCCCCAAATCGGATCGGAGAACCAACCTGTTGGTGTTTTCTGATCGATTGGGCACACATCAAGGGGCGTTGACATTTGTGAATCGATCGACTGGTAACAGAATCGTCCAGGAATCGGTGGCCTAAGGTGGTAGGCATAGACTTGTATGGTCAATCGATCGACGCCTGTGGCTTCACCGGAATCGATCAGGGCGTCGATCGATCGTTCAGGAATCGACACGTGTATGGCTAGCTTTAAAAAGAATGACTGCAACATTCTTATGTGACTTTTATTTGGGCAGTGTGTGCAGATATATTTTGATAAATGTAGAATTATATTCTTACATTGCTTCATTCATTGAATACAAAAACAAATACATGCTAAGGTCTAATACTATGCTGATGCTTGTAATGTGGACACCACAGAACACCGCAGGTCCAGCTGTATAAGTGTAGCTGTATGAGGTATCGAAAAGGTGTCAGTCATCTGTGGTTCTAGTCCTCTGCTATCCTTTATGACACAATATTTCTACACACATGTAGTTGTAAACTCTATTGAACAGCCAGGAGCACAGAAGTGCCAGTGTGGAGTGCCACTTCGACATCACTTCTGACGAGATCAGAAAAGTATAATGTCCCCTCGCTTACATTTTCACATTCTGCTTGTGCAATTGATGTGAGGGGGGAGGGGGTTAGAAGGTAATGCCTCCTAAGTTAGTTACTGCCCCTCCTAACTTTCCACCCCAGTGCTGCTGCTTGTTATTTTCAGCAGCTCTGATGTTTTCATTGAACGCGGTGACCTCTGTGAAATGGTAATTGCCCCCCCACTGGGGTCCCAGCCCACAGGTTAAGAACCACTGCTCTACAGACATTGCTACATACATGAAGCTGCCTATCACATTTCCAGATTCTGCCTGGTGGGCAGTCCTCTATAGAAATCACACCTTGTAGAGCCTCTTTAGCCAGTTGCAGTCTCTGACTCTCAGCTTCCAGCTGCTCTTTTCGAGAGGTAATGTTGATCAGTTGTTGCTGGACATCAAACAGTGTTGTCTCTAGAGCCTCTTTCTCTGTCCTGTGGAGAAGAAGATGGATATGGCTCTATAAATGCCAGTGTATGATGTGCACACAGGCCGGAGTTTACTACTTTCAGTGAAGTGCTCTATGTTTGTGCTGATAGCTGCTTAGTTACAGTTGCAGCCAGCCATAAGATACTGGAGTGAGTTGGGCAAAAGTTGTAAATCATCGCTGACCGATACTGACCAAACAGATTCAGGTCAGTATTGTCCACAAAGGCCAAAAAAAGTGGAATAAAATCAGAAACTAAGAAAAAGAGCAATATGTGACGTGGTTCTGCATATTTCTGTATTTAGAGCCTAACAAGAGCATTTAATCATCTGTCTGGGGCAGGGGTGGGTGGGGTTTTGACTTATGGACCACAATGGGTTTTTAAATGTGACATATGGGCTGGACTATAGCCTGCAAGAGTCATAAGTCCTCATAGCTAGGACAGGATATTTAAAAAAAGATGTTATTAAATAGAAGCTTTTGATAGAGAAGCTTAAACATTCTATTGCAGCAAACTATGGCCTCTAGGAAACAGTCCAAACAATTATCCTCTAGGTGTTATCTTACTTTAGGGAGGGAAGCCAGAGCTTGACACCAAGGTGACAAGGGCCAAATAAAAAGACTAAAGGGCCGGTTTTGCCCACGTCAGTTTTAGGGGAAATATTGCCTACATCTACAAATAATGTTTATATTCTCTCATAATTAGAGACAACAATGATGGTTACTTTATTAGTCATAATATAAGAACACAAAAGCAATTAAGGGCAATTTCACACCTGCAGCACTGGGCTGGGCTACTGTGTCTGCTAACTATATCCATTGCTGCATTGCGCTGCGCTTGAGTTAAGTGTATGGGAGATGCTTGCATCCACCTAAATGTGTCCTGCAGGGCGTTTATGGTAAAGCATTTTCATTAAACTGTCTACCTTTAACCCTAGCTGCTCTGCATTGTGGTACTGCAAGCTGCTACTATGCAGCTGCAGCACGGCTAGTCTGAAATGTCCCTAAGAATTTAGTGGTAAAGCTGAAGTTTAAACTATGAATGGCTTCTAGTTCCTTCAACATGCTAATGAACAAAAAACAACTTTTTAACATCCAATATTTTACACCCAGGCTTCATAGGCTTTATGAAATAAGTAAATTGTGGTAAAAGCCACATGTAATACTAATGCAAGGCATACACAGCCCAATTTTTTTTTTAGATTCAAGCACAATCGGGAAACGTGCGTGTTCATGGCGCTCAATTGTGCTTGAATCTAAAAAAAAAAAAAATAATCAAGCAGTGTATGCCTTTCTTTGAGGATGATCAATAGAACCAGAAACAGACATCCTGATCGATCTGACAAGCAGTGGGGAGAGCCGTACCTCCACACTCAGCACACAGCCTAGCAGGGGAAAAGGAGCAGAGCCTAGCACAGTTGTGTATCCTACACAGAAAGGCCCCCCCCCCCCTCTTTTGTCCAGCTCGGTAGGTAGGTCGGTAGGAAAATAGCTCACAACACCTGACCAGGGTCTCCATCGTACTGGGATTAATGTGCAAATTTGAAGCACATTGATTCCCGTTCGATTGACCCGCGATCAAGAGCAACGTGGTGACGAAACCACGCTGTGATCAATTGCATGGGTATCGACCCGTGTACCCCTAGCTTAAGCCTCTATGAGGGGTGGGAAAGTGACAGGAAACTGATTTGATGTTGTTGGTCCACCAGAAAGGATATGAGACAAGATTTAGCTGACTTACTCCAGCTTCATGAAATTGCCTGAGCAGGGACATCAGAATTAGCAATTTCAGTACGTCAGGGGAGCCTGTACAACTGTACAAGACTGAAGATAGTATTGGAAATCAGCTTTAATGTTACCTGAGAGCAGCTATTTCCTCTGATTGCATTCTGTTCTCACGCTCACATGCGGTAAGTTGCACAACCAGGCTGCCCTTGTCCTTCATCAGAACCTCCTTCTCTCTAGAAGCCCGAAGAAGACATTCACTGTACTGCTCCACCTCTTTTCGGTTCTGTACCACCTCCTCACTTAAAGAGTTCTTCTGCCGAGTTACCTGCAGGCAATACCAGGTGGTTAAGCATTGGTGACCCGGCTATATCTGTTTCTCCTATGCAATCTTTCAAAGATTTCAGTTCTCACCTGCCCCAGCTGCTCCTGAAATAGCGTCTTCTCTTTTCGGAGGGAGAGCAGCTCTTGTAGAAGTTTTTCACGGGTTTGCTCCATGGCCTGCAGTGAGTTATCCAGACCGAAACGCTCTGTGTCCAGCTCCAACTTTTCCTGTTCTAGTCGTACCAGTTCATCGCGAATAGAGGCCTTTTCTTGCTCCACCTCATGTTTCTGTCCCCGCAAGGAGGAACGTTCTTCCTCCAGCTGTAATTGAAATACACAGATGTTACTACAGTGACTTGTTCCTGCCCAAGCCTCTGCAAGCAAATCTACCAACTGTACCATAATCTTTATCCTAACTTTGACAAGCCAAGTAGATAATAGTCTCTATGGTCACATACCTTATACATCATGGTGAATTATGGAATCCTGTATAAATGTAACGCTAAGCCTATTGACCATTCTATGGTGTGACTGGTACCTGAGCAATGAATTTGTTCAGCTGTATCTTGTCATGTGCCAGGCTCTCGTTTAGTGCACTCATCTTGGATAAAGCATCTCGCAGGGAGGCCTCCTCGGTCCTCTGACGGTTTAGTGCCAACTCCAGCTCAGCGCGACTCGTCTCTGCCTGGTGAAGGAGATAAGTATCCACTGAGTTTGATGCTAATTCTCTCACTGCACCCCAGCAAATCAAATCCCCCTCCCCAAAGTGTACAGTGACCACCAATGAATGATAAAAAGGAACAGCTTTAGCTGGTGTTAACAGCTGGACTAAAGGAAAGGAAGAGACTGAGATGCAAAGCATAGTAACTACAGATTTCCAGATTAAGTAGGAAGGATAGTAATTGAACAAGACATCCTGCAAATGACTAACATGTAATTTAAGGTTCCAGAAATTTTTGACTTGGATGAAGTATGTAAACTCAAACCAGAAAACAATTCCAAATGTACATACTTTATCCAGGTCATTGAGCCCCTAAGTAGGGAAAAGCTGTGCATTACATCTGCTTTTCTGCTGCTCATAGACAGTAAACCAGCCTCTTTTAGGATTACAGAGACAGCTCTCTGTAGAATAATGAAATGCAGGGTGGTGATCTCACCTTAGACAGGGCTTGGGAAATGTCAGCTTTCTCCGCATCAGATACTTCCTTCTCAAGGCTAGACTGCTGCAGAGCCTCTTTCACGACCACAAGCTCCTTTCGTAGGGTAGACAGCTTCACCTCCAGCTGTTCTTGTGCCTTGTGCCTGTAGACCATGATGGTGAAGAGCAAAAGATACATCACTTGAGTCATTTAATGACAACATATGGTACTGTAAAATTTTTACCAAGGTAGAAATGACAAAATATTAACAAAATATTTTTGCTGCACCAACCTACTTAGAATATACCAAACAGCAGAGCAACACAAAATAAACAGATTAACTTGGATTTATAAGACCAATATTAAACTCTATAGTCATAAATATAAATGATGGCAAATAAAGGGATGTACACTATTCCTACTGTGAAGCATGGAGGTGAATGTTTGCTGTTTTGGGAGTATGTGATAGCAAGATAAATGCAGATTATTATCTCAAAATATTGGAACCCCAAAAGCTGCACATAGAATGCACTTAAACTTTGCATGATCTGAATCCAAGAAAACCTTTTCATGTCTGCAGGAGAAATAGTAATGGAGAAAGACAGAAAATAAAGGACTTTATTTCCAACTTTCGCATAAGACCACAAGCAACCACCGCCATGATTCTAAAGCAGATGTAAACTTAAAAAAAATATATATATATATACACAACTCCACTCCATGCAGCATTTATCCAGGGACAGCGACTCAAAGAAAAAAGAAATACTCACCTTACCTGCCTGCTCGTTCCCGTGCCACCATGCCTGGAGTGTCCGTTCCTCCTGGTAGTAAGATGGACTCTTCTGGTCTCACTCCCTCCACCAATCTGGATCTGAATTGGGTAACGCTTTGACCTCTGCGTCACCTGATTCAGATGTGGCTGGCTGCGGGCACATGTGGACATGGGAAAGTAGATGTCTGCTGTCCCATGTAACCGTGGCGCATTTCACTGGGGAGGTGGAGAATCACTGGATTTTGTACGTTTTATTGTGTATTTTTTTTTTACTTTTGAACTCCTATCTGCCCCATTATAAAAGGCAGAATTAGAGGTGGTAGGTCCGCTTTAAGAACTAACCAATTCAGACCTTTAGGACCTTTCTACTATATCTATTAGGTTATTACGGTTTAACAATTTTTTTATTCTGTAATATCTAATTAATTATGACTATGATTTACAAAGAAATATGTTAATCACATATGCTTTGGGTGTACATAGATAAGGTGGAATGATTTGTACTGTTGTTGCCAGACATGTGTCAGTCTATATGTTGTACATTACATATTTGTAATGGTAAATGATGGAAGCATACATAATTTGGTGCTCACCCTCTCTCCACCTCACGCATCACCCTGTTGCGGTCCTGACTCATGTCCTCCTTCTCCTCCTGTAGAAGGTCCCTCTGTCTCTGCAGGTCACCGTTTGTTAATTGCAGTTTCTCAGCTTCCTGTTTCTGTGTATCCAGTTGTTCTTGAAGATTCTGGATGTTGCGCTCCAGCGCAGCACGCTCACTGAAACATAGACCAAAAAAATGTGTTTGCGTGACTTATAATAAATGCTGTGCCCAGGACTTTTATATCATTTTCTATTTGATCTTGTTGAAGTAGCGTGCAGCAGGTGTGTCTACCTATTGAGCTGCTCTAGGTTGTTGCGCAGTCTGGAGACAACACGTTCTGCATCCTCTTTGGCAATGCTGGTAGTATCCAAATTTTGTTGCAGTTGGGTAATTTTCTGCTCCAGGGTGCGTCGATCATTCTCGCAATCACTAAGCTGTTTACGCAGTGTACCGACTGTCTCCTGTCCTGCTTCCAGTCGTCCTCGCAGTTCCTATGAGAACAAACATTAAGATGACTTCATGCTTTGTGTGTGTTTGTGTATATACAGGCATTAACGACTTAAGATTTTATAAAGTCAAGTCACCAGTCACTAAAGTCGTAGTCGAGTCTAGTAGTTGTGATGATGTCATCACAGACCTAGTTAAGCAACACAAGTGTCCATCAATACACAACTTATTAAAGTTTTCTGTAACATTAACAGTCAACATGACAATAAAACAAAACAAAAAAAAATAGACTGATACCTTGTATCCTGGTAAATTTAGGTGCAAAACAGAAAGCTTAAACTGTGGCTGCCAAGGCACACAGAATGTGCCAACTGTGGTTCACAAAACAGCACATTGTCATTCTAAATTAAATATAACACATTAACTGGCTTGTATGCTCCTCAAAACAAGAGGGATTTAACCCTATGGCTGTCTGATTCAGTCTGTTTTTCTGTGCCAAAACCAGTATGAAAAGAACAACCCCCCTGGCGGTCCTCTGACATCCAAATTTCTGTACCAAATAGATTCATTAACTCGCAAAGTCAGATAGAATATTCAGAATTAAATTCCACCATCTCTAGAAAAAATTTGCAGAACGTCCACAAGATGACACTGCTGCCTATGTTTTTATACAGTTCACCAGCTGAGTCCAGCTCAGGATTACGATGTCAGTAAGTTTTATTACCCAAGTTGCACACATTACACAGTCTCTAACTGCACAGGGGGATTATGACGGTCTCTGCGCAAGTCAATGCTTCTCTCTCTCTCTCTGCGCACTGACTAGAGAGATGGCTAGTCTACTACTCTCAGAAGTTGTCGACTGTCCCTGTGATGTTGACAAGATGATTAGTCGACTAGATCGTGAATGACCCAAAATATGTATACATATACACACACGTTATATTGTCAAAAGTATTAAAACACTAGCCTTGAAATCCACATAGACTTCATAGGCTTTAATATGGACTTTGCCCACCCTTTGTGAAAAGCCTTCACAGAATAGCTGTTCTAGCTCCAAAGTTTTGAGTGTTGAGAGGGCCTAACTTACAGTTGCTAATCCCAAAGGTATTCTCTATTGTGTTAAGGTCAGGGTTCTGTGCAGGACAGTGAAGTCCCTACACACCAAACCCCTTATTCATGCCTCTACAGACCTTGCTTTGTGCACTTGTGCACAGTAATTTTGTCAGAAAAAGAAGCATCTCATTTCTACAAAATTGGGAGCATATAATTCTCCAAAATGGTCCAACTTGGTGACACTAAGTATTTATAGTTCCTTTTACTGTGTTTATTGTTCTAGAAGAGAATTTTGGTGTGCTTAAGATTACTGCATCCAACACATTGCAATGCACTAGGTCAGTGGTTCCCAAACTTTCCTTGCAGGGCCCCCCTTTTCTATTTAGGAAAATTATGGAGACCCCCCCCCCCCGCCCTATTTAAACACAGGTTAAGAATGAGGGTCGGTGCCCCCCTGGAACACCTTCCTGCCCCCCAGTTTGGGAACCACTGCAGTAGGTGATGTAAGGCTTTGTACTCAGAATTGAAATGAACAGAAGGGGTGAGGTTCCCCTTACCTGAACCTGTAGCTGCCTCCTCTGCAAAGCGGAGTGCACAGCAGAAAGAGCCGACTCCCTGAACGCTGGTGATAGGCTTCGTCTTGGAGAAGAGCTGCGATGTGGAGAGGACCGGCGGATGGGTGAGGAGGTGCGCAGGCTGCTGGAGAGACCTCTGAGGCTGAGTCCCGGAGCATCACTCTCTAAAAACTCTGAAGTCCTGTCACTGGTGGAGAGCTGCAGACCACTGTCTGTGTCGCTTAGCACCGCCTGGTGAACAATTCCAAAAAGAAAAGGTTTAAATAAAAACATGATAGACAAACCATTGTCTACATTTATCCCATAGTAGAACTTCTACACAGGATGAGGACAATCAAATGATCAATTTAAGTAGATGTGACAGAATAAGTCTGATAAGAAACAGAGATGATCATTTCTAATATTTAGGCGTTATATTTCTAACAAGACTTTCTACATACAGTATGAGTGTCGGACCTGAGTAAGTTCTCTTAATGTATCTTGTAGAATTTCTCTCTCAGACTTCAGAGCATTCATTTCCTCCCCTACCAAAGTGGCCTGCTCCTCCATCTGACCCCGCTCCTGCAAAGACAAACATGTCTCAAAGTCCAGAAAACATGACAAAGTAGATGAAGAGAAGCCTGACAGAACTAGCAAATGCCTTACATAATCCTGTCGTATATTAAGGAATGCAAGCGGCACAAGTAATATATTCACAAACAATACTTTAAACATCTGATGAAGGTATAAGCTACAAATAAGCAGTGTTGCAGTTTACCTTCTCCTGTAGTTGTTTAATGTGAACTTCCTTCTCCTTGATGTCGTTCTGTAGCCGTTCAATAGTTTTACTCAGTTCTGCCGTCCTGTGAGACAAAATCAGGTCTGATAAGTTTCAGGCAAAGGAAGCAAGTAATGAGAAATTGACAACAATCTTGGACTGCTCTAGTGCCGTGGATAACCAACCTGGAAGTGAAGTCTGCTTTTTCGGCATCATACGCGGCCTGCAGCTGGATCATTTGTCGCACTTTGTCCTTCAGCTGCTCATCTAACTGAGCAAGCTGCAGTGCCTGTCTCTCCACTACAACTGTGCCGCTGTTTTCTGCCAGCCACTGGGATCCGCTGACATTCAGGCACGATGCGTGAAGAGTGCGGCAGGACTGCGACAGTTCCTTCTGCATCAGTGACAGGTCCCTGCAGACAGAGATAGAGGAACATTCTAAATTAAACATTTTTGCATGATTCCCAGGACAACATCTGGTCCAGGATCAGGCTTTTTTGATTAAAATAAGAGCCAACATCACCCACCTCTCAGTCATTGTTTTCATTTCACTGAAGTATCTACGGAATCCGACAACTTGTCTCCACAGTGACAGCAACCGGCTGTGCTCATTACTGAAGTATGAGTTAAAGGACTGATGGGGCGGACAGAGAAATGAGAAAAAAACATTTTTAATTTTTATTTTAGTACTAAAATATTATTTATCTTTTACATAAAGGTTGTCTCATAGGAGCTTACATTCAAATGCTTCACAACAGTAAAATTCTATTATTGCTATATATATAATACTGACATATTCAGCAGTGTTGTACAAAGGACTATTGTTATCATTGTCATTCATTGCTTCATTGTCCTTACCACTTACCATTTATCAGCATATTGCACAAACAGTTCTAAATTGTCATTTTGTAATGCACCTGTTGCAGGTGCTTTTGTGGTTCCGGATAAAGGTGGCCATGCTGGGATTTGTTGTGCCACAGTAGTCATAGGAAGTCACAATATACAACATTACAAATGTGGAAGACCAGAAGCAAGTATACTGAGAATGAAACCTGGCACAGATCTACAAATGATGCCACTCACTTCTTCCTCTCTCCTCCACTCGCTCTCTCTTTGTTCCAGCTCATCTCTGGCTTTTGTCCAATCAGCTGTCAGCTTGCGAAGATCCTCACTCAGAGCTTGATTGGCAGAGTTGGCTTGGTCTAGCTGCTCTCTTAGCATAGCATTAACCTGGGTGAGGCTGGAACTCCTAAATAGATAAGAAGAATATTGGCATGCAAGTCTTTTGCGGATCTGCTAGACCAGTGGTGGTGAACCTTTTTGAGACCGAGCGCCCAGACGGAAACACTTTTTTTATCCTAAATTGCCAATACTGCAATTTAAACTGAATACTGAGGTTTAAGTTTAAACAATTGGAGGTGCAGATTTTTTGACAGTAATGGATGCGATTATTGCTAGCACATCTGTTAGTGGCCAAAAATCCTAGTGGCAGCGTCATTGCTGTATCTTAACGGCCAGTTTCGGGACCGTGGCTGCACTTTTTATGATGCTGTCGTAGTTGAGTCCACTAGTTGTGAAGGCGTCATCACAGAAACAGGTAAGGAACACAAGTGTCCATCAATAAACAACTTTTATTAAAGTTCCCTGTAATATTAACAGTTAACAAGACAATAAAAACAAAACAAAAGTAGGCAAATTTTATTGGTAAATTATCAGTATGGCCACAAGATGACGCTACTGTCTGTTTACATTTTAGCAGTTGGAGGCCAGCTCTAGAATACAATGTTACTTGAGCTGAAAAAATCACCTCCTCTCTCCTCCTGTCCCCACCAGAGACAGACTGCAGACATGTGATACACACTATGACTAAGCCTGCCAACTGAGACGTCTGTGTGTGCCATCCTAGGCACACATGCCATAGGTTTGCCATCACGGTTCTAGTCCTTGAACTTTGAGTATGGTAGGACAATCTGTAAGTGCTGCAAAATAGCTGCACAAGGGAGATAAAAACTAAGATTTTTGGAAAGAGGTGCAAAGATGTAAGACCATCTAAAGCCCCCCATACACCTTAAGATCGACCCATACAATGTCCATTAGATCTACCAACAACTGTGTAGTATAGTGGCCTTCCTCATAGAAAACATAGTGATTGGAAGGATTACATTACATGGTTTTGGTAGAACAAAATTTGATTGTACAGAAATTGTATGGAAAGATTGTAAGGTGTATGGGGGCCTTAACAAATAAGTGTACCAAGGCATATGAGACCAACATGGCTCCATACATTTCAATAAAAGATTCCTTTACCAGATGGTGGTAGTGACGGTAATATAGAAAACAGTAATGTGATTCAGCCATTCTATTACCGAGAATAATGCTAAAAGTGCCCACCACCCTTCGTAAAGCCACCATTTCCTATAGCTGGAGATCGTCCCTCTCCTACCTCTGCTGTTCCTCTTCCAGGCGTATTAATGCGTTCTCCAGCTCATTGCTGGTCTCCTCTTCCTGCCGCAACCGCGTGTCTGTCATCTCCAAACGGCTCTACAGAAGAAACAGAGAAAGTTAACACATTTCTATTCATGAAAGCCACTGGAACATAGGACTACATGATATTAAATGTATACAAATGTGTATTGTAAAAGTCAACCTGTCATTAAATATATGTTTTAACATAGGTCAATGCATTAGAAGTAATCTATAAAGGTAAAGGTAGGCATACATGTCAACTTTTGTGACTTGTGTAATTAAAAAATTGTCAGTCAAATATAGATTGATTATAATCCCACATTAGTAATACCTAGAAAACCAGATACTTGTATGAGCCACTTACCGTATTTTTTTTTACCCGGGGGTGAAAAAGTGCGTCTTATGGTCTGAATGCCCACCTTGGCTTTCCGCCTTACCACATCCCACATCTGTGTTGTACTGTTTCTACCAGCAGAGCGCTGCTGATAGAAGCAGTACATCAGAGAGACATACATGGAAGTGGCCAGCCGGCAGCTTCCATGTCTGCATGTCAGCTATGATCTCCGTGCAGCTCACAGCTGACAAGGGAGAGAAGAGTGAACAATCCACCACACCCCCTCCCCGTGAGCCTGAAGTGTGCTCTCTAGTGACACCATTGTTGTGGCTGAAGTTGGGTACTGCAGTATTTTTTTTTGCAGAATTTTTTTTTCCAACTGAGAACATTTCAAAAAGAAATTCAGGCTCTAAAAACAGGGTGCGTCTTATAGTCAAAAAAAAAGGTATACTTTCCAAATGATCCAACTTTTTTGGTCGATGAAATTGGTTAAATAGGAATCGATTTCTGAACATTCAACTTAAAACTATTTTAAAGTTCTAAGTTGATGGAATGGAAAAGTTAAACCATGTATGGCTAACTTAACACTTTCATGTACTTATTATCTGTCAGAGATGACAGTACTCCTATTCACCATATCTTCATTTGCTTTTATATACAGATAGACAGCACAATATTTGATGGCAGATCAGACATTACACAGCCATGTAAAACCTGATGATTGTGCAGATCTTGGCTCTGTTTACAAATCTTTGCTATAAGAGACTGACAAAGTGTTTCCTGCTTCCTGCAGCAGATTGTCTGTTGTGATGAGATGTCATCAAAGTCATTAGACTGGAGCTCCATGATGGCTTATCAATGATAAAAGGTGGAGCTTATCAGAATGATATTATTCATTGTGACATGGCAGAGTTTATGTAATGGAGACCTGTTAAGTCTCTGAGAGAGCCACTTTGACATAAAACAATTTGATCTTTGTAGTTAGTAAAAAGAAAAAAAATATTGAACCAGGTGGCTCTACTTTTCCACCTGTCCCATCCCTTTAACAACAATTTGAAACAAGAAGTTCCTTCGCTGGAACTTTATATGATAGATATGTTCGATATAATGCAAATATGGGCTTCACAATTTATAATTTTTAAAAAAAGAAATAAACAATATTCATTTGCAAAAACATCCAAAGCGCTAAGTCCAGTGAGATTTGTAATAATCCAATACATTGATAACATTCTTATCCAGTTAGTGTGTATGTCAAATGCTTGTTTTAATTTTTAGTAAAATAAGGCTCACACTTAGACGCTCATGCTCCAGTTCTGTCGATCGTTCCAGCAGCTGCTGCTCCACCTCACCACATCGCTTTTTGTACTGAAGAACCTGCAGAAAAAACACTGGATATGTTACCGTACACCAGCATTAAATGTTCCTTTGGTAATGCTCTTCTTACACGTACAGCCAGCAGGGTGTATATACAGTAATCCCTAGACTGGACATGGGCAAGTCTGTCAGCCCATTTAGTCTTTTTATCCAGCCTGTTGTCACCTTGGTGGCAAGACAATCTGGCTCCCCTTCACTTGTTTCCAAATGTCACCATAGGGACAATGCAGTAGTATGATAATACTGTGGGTGTGTCATTGATTACCCTGGTGACAATAGGCTGCTTTTAGGCATGATCTCCACTCATTGCAGGGAACAAGTGAAAGGGAGCCAGAGCATCTTTCCAAAATGGGGTCAAACAGGCCAGATTTCACTGAAATGCCCATGGAAGATTATTTATTGTTTTTTTTCAATCAATATATAAAAAAAAGCTCAAATCACAAGGTTGCTTTCAGGGTGGCTGTCAGTTGGAAGCTGAACAGCCCTGTCGCTGTGTGCAGCGGTTGCACACAATGTGTGGACGTTTATGCAGCGGTTGCCAAATACTACAGCCCCCATGTAATCCCGATGGGCAACTGTCTGAAAATTGATATTTGGCATATACAAGATAATAATAATATTGTGCCAATCCCATCTCATACCTTTCTTTCATCACCTTTATATCTTTATGGAACCTCTTTGTTTTTTTCTCACTGAAATGGTCATGGTTTTCTGGATATTTTTCCAAAGGCAGTGGAGATAGTGAACGTAACTAGTAAACTTTGAATCATATATCAATTTTAAAATCAGGGGTCCATCAAAGACTTCTACAGTTCAGAAAAGAATCTACAAAAGTATCTTAAGTCATCAATCATCACCCTTGTTTAGACCTTAAACAAATTGCTTAACCTCCTGGGCGTTCCTGGCTTTTCATGCTATTTTTTATGCCCGGGCAATTGCCCGATTCGTGTGATTTCCCCCACCCCCCCCCCCCCCCCCCCCCCCCCCACCCCCCCCCCCCCCCCCCACCCCCCCCCCCCCCCCCAAAATCTGTGTGCAGGGAAAAGTGATGCCATGAACATGGAGGTCTAGACCTCCATGTTAATGGCATCAGGGCCAGAAGAAGTGCCGATTGTGCTCGATCCCGGCACGGGCGCAGTATGACCCAAGATTAAACTGCGCTACTGGCTTTGGGCGTAACAATCCTAACTTAATGTGAAGTGAAGGAAGAATATTTTTTTTCTTTTTGTCAAGCAATGGCTCCAATGAGGATTCCTAAATCACAATCAATAGAGCCAATCAAATAAACCAATGTCATTTCTTGACTCTGAAATACACAAAATATTTTTTAAAAATCCTTGGCAAGTAAAAATCTTTTTTTTTGAGCTACAAGTTGAAATTTAAGCAACTTCCCATGTAAAAGATACAAGTCCCCCAGCCACAAGAACACACCTTGGCCTGCAGTTTCTGAACAAGCTGGGCTTGTCGTTGTTGACCCTCCTGGTAGGCCTGAAGCTTGCGCTTGTACGCCGCTTGCTCTTCCTCCAACCTTCGTCTGAGCTCCACATTCTGCTGTGCAAGGCTTCGCGTCTCCAAGGAGTCTCTCTCACGCTCACCACTGTCCAATCGCAGTGTCTGCTCCAACTTTGAACAAAGTACACAACAGTAAATACATGTTATCCTCATATTCTAGGGGAGCAGTATGACCCCCAAAATTACACCAGTATAACAAATGGTTATACTGTTATAGTCTGTTAGACTATTCTTACAGACAAATGGGGAAATCAGAGACAGGAAGCCAGTGCTTTTTTAATTTAACAGTGAAGGAACAATGGTTGATAACATGCTGCATTAACACAAACATAACACAAGCTATAAACAATTGGTTGAGAAGATTGGCAATAGTCTATGCCCCAAAAGAACTTACAATCTAATATCTCCACCACGTCACACATAATTATTAATATATATCTATATAAGGCTGCAATATTCTGTGATGCTGTACACTGGACGGTTCTCCTAAAATCCCTGTATCAGAGGAACTAACATTCTAAAGCTAGCTATACATCGCTAGACTTTTGCACAATCGTTCTTAGATTCAAACGTGTTGTGCAATTTAAATATCGATTGCCAGTCTAACATTGATCAGTTGCAACACCACACAGTGTGATCGATTTAAACAAGATCCATTCCATTGATCAAAATACCTAGAAAGCCCATTAGATACCTTTACAATCTACTGAAACTTAACAATCCAATCACTATTCAATGGACTTTATGTTAGATTTTGATCACTTTTGGTTGATTGTGTGGAAAAAAATTTTTGTATGGTCGGCCTAAAAACTGATGTTTTAAGTTGATTGAATGGAAATATTGAACGTGTTTGGCCACCTTTACTATTTCAAAGTACTTAAAATATAATAAAAAATCTCTGAAGAATTTGTGTGTCCTCATTTAAATGATTTCAAGCTCAGCAAAATGTTTGGCCAAGCTGTAGGGAAAGAAAATTAAATTCTAGGATGCATCAACTGAGGGATCGCCAAGGGAACTTTAGTTTAGATTATTCAGAATCCTCAATGGAAACGCAATACACTGTATAGCCTGAGACTGATCTAATTTATCTATCATATAAACATTATTCGGTATACAAAACTGATACTCATTATAGAGGGCGACAGACTTCCTGTTGTGAAGTCACTTTTCATTCTTAAACCCCCCCATACACAGGGCGATTCCCCGAACGATCGATCACCACTACTAAGTATCGAACTGGATTCAATTGTGCAAAGTGGTAGGCATCGATTCACCAAATGATCAAGCGGGCCTCATTTTTATGTCACCACGTCCCGCTTGATTATTTGTCTATCGAACGGGAATCCACCCGTGTATGCAGGGCTTTAATATTAAGCCCCCACTCCTCAGATGACCATATATATGTATGAATCAATTCTTTTCCTTTAAGTAAAAGTTTAATATTTTCAATAAATCTGGGTATTATCATCATTTACCAGGATCACTGATAACTGATGAAAACTGGATGGACAAATAACATGCAACAGCCATTTATATTCAAATGTACATGACCTTGACCACTTACAGGTGAATTTTGGAGGATCTCACATGTGGTAATCAACAGGAACGTATGGTAAGATATGGGTGGCAGGCCAGAGTCCTGGGAAATACACATCACACTCAGAGATGGGAATACCATTGGGTATCTGGGTCGGGTTTGGCATATTTTAGTGTAGGGTGCAGCAACAATCCAGCTCTGGGAGAGCTACACCAATAAAGACACTTGAAGAACCCCTTTTGTCCCTCACCAAAAGACAGACTGAACTTGAATATGATGAGTTTACCATCTCCCTGGCAACAGTCACCAAAGCGACCACTAATTCATGGCATTGTGCTGGACACTGGCAGGGCCACAAAGCACGAATGACGCTGGAGACACAAAAATCAATAGGGAACGTACAGAGGTAATTACCAACAATGTATGGTGACCAACCTGACAACAATAAATATTAAGTCTCCGGTTAGTAGGATTACACATTGACTAATGCACTGGAAACATCCTAGTGTACCAGATCCATCCCACAATTATCTATCTATTGTCCCGCTTGTATCTTTCTTTTTAACCATCATTCCAATCTTTATTACCGTAAAACAGTGGGGGAATGTTCACTACAATGGCAGCTTTTTTATAGGGGAATCTACAAACATTCCACATGACATTTGGCCTGTAGAGACGGAGAGCCTACATTACAATCAGAATGCCTCCATGTCCATCAGAAGTGTGACAGTACAGATCATCTCTCCTGGTTGCCTGGCTATGTCCTGTAGAACGCATGGGTTTTCCAGCTTGGTGACCAGTTTTGTTTTGGCAGACAGTGACTTAGTATGAGGAAAAGCTGTAGATGGAGAATACTGTCACTGTGTATCTGCTTTTTGTGTTATATGTATATGTCTGTTTTCTTACATTCCTCGTTCCTCTACTTGAACTCCTTAAAACACAGATGACCAGGGGTGCACATAAGTGGTACTCTGGTACTGAAAAGGGGCCAAAAACTAGCTATGCGTACCCGCATTATTGTTACAAAGCTTATATGCAACTTGGGGGCCCTCCGTGTCTGGACGGCCAAAGCAAATGTTAAATGTATACAATTTATGTCACTTGGATCACCGCAGGGAAACATGAATAACATGAAATATGAAAGGTTTCAGTAAGAGGTGTAAAATCTGGAATGTCAATTAATAATAATAAATAAAAAGATTGGTCTTCTAAGGGAGTTGGAGATCTGGGGGATGAAAGTCAGAGCAGGCATGTATGTAGGTATGTAAGAGTAAAAGCTGACCAGAGAAAAGCACTGTGTGACATTTGGACTATGACTATGAAAGGATGACATTTGGACTGCAGGTAGTCTTAGGGGTTAGTTACTAACCCAGAAAATTTCAATGTTGTACTACTGAGGTATGAGATCTGGGGTTCAAACGTGTTGTGAGAGTTACATTTAACCCAAAGCCAGCTGTTGACCTGTGGATGGAGACAGCTAATCGGAGGCTAAATAAGAAACAGGGAGGTCCATCTGCAGCAGAACCTACCATGCAGGAAACTGACACAGAGGACAATGAGGGAGACCACCCTACATATGGGGTGAGTAACAAAAACCATCTCCTGCTCACTAAAAAAGTTATGTGCACCCCTGCAGATGACATTACTACCCTTGAAAATGCCTTCATCTACCTTGTCTCCAGATCAGCCCCTGCTGCAGCTGGAAAATGCTGGATTGTAATATTAAAACTGGTGACAGGTTCATTTATTTTCTGGCAGTGCATGGGGTCTACCCGGCCAATGATTCCAGGCAGCAGTGTGGGAAATAGGGAAGACCATGACCCCGGTCAGTGCGTCACACAATGTCATTTACTACACTGACTGTGGACAGGCAAGTCTCAGCCTGTCCGATGGCACTTGTTGCCCACTGCTTGTCCAGACATGACTGCCACTGATTCCGGAAAAAAAAGACAGCTCAGGCTGAATAAACAAGAAAGAGTAAAGATAAATGGAATGAAAAAGCTAATATCACGTGAAAGTGCAATGAACAGGCACAGACTCCACCACAGCAACCAATCTCAGGCCATGAAATAGAATAAAAAAAATGATTTAAATCCCTTTTTATTATCTTTTATTCTCTTACATAATTGGTCCAATTCTGTGTAACGCATTACATTCATACCACTAATGGCAGAACACTTACAGGAATGGGGGAAGGGAAAAGCTGGTGAACTTTGCAGGATGTTTTGGGGCTGCAAGAATAAACCAACACAAAGAAGAGCGAGCAGAATTCATCAGAACCTTTTCATGTCACTTTGCAAGGTGTTTATCTTTTGTATAATAATATTTGAGACTGACAGTAAACCATCTCGACATCACAGTATGGGTGTTTTTCATACAAAGTTCTCAAACTCTCCATTCTTTCCCTGTGACTGTCTCTCCATACTTTCCAGCTGACTCCAATGTATACATTTCTGTGAGCTGAAATTAACAAATCTCTAGCTTTAAGAACACACAATTACATTTAGGACATCAGTGACGTATGTCCTTAGTGCTAATCAGATGGATAACATGCTCTGACAAGCTTCACTCAATATAAAACTGAAATTGAAAGCATGACGAAGATGCAAAATACTCTGTAGGGTTTCTGCTATTGTCTAGACCAGTGGTGGGCAACTGAGTTGATATAGAGGGCCACAAGTGCGGCCCTCAGCATCACTAAAGAGAAGCACATAACATTGATCCAGACCCTTTCCCCGTCGACTTATCCTGGTTTCCCTGATCAACATTGAAAATTTTACTGATGTAGGACCGTCAAAGTTAATTAGGAAAGCTGGGTCAGCGTGTGAACACTTCACAGGTGATTTGCTATGCCCTATGCATTAACAGTTAGGTTTTGGGGGCCTAACAATGCCTAAAGGGCCGCATAGGGCCCCCGTGCCACAGGTTGGGCACCTAGGGTCAAGTAAGGTACTATAGCATATAGTAAGGTGGCCATGTACTGTTTAAGTTTTTTGTTTGAACGATGGAAATCTTTATTTTACGTTGATTTAGAAATAGATTTATTTTTACCTGCAGCTATCAAGGTAATTAAAATGGAACATAAAATCTATCAAGCAGTGATATGTTGGTAAATTTCAGTAGATCTGGTTTTCTAGGTATTACGATTAATTTTGTATCCAATGGTACTAATGGAGCATATTCACAGACATAAGTAAAGGAATAAATCAGTTTTACATAAATCACACACAGTTGTGGTACTATTGATTAATGTAAGGCTATGTTCCCACATATGCAGCTGCCTGGGGCACGATTCTAATCGCGCCCATGTTATTAAATATGCTCTTCTCGGGCCGCGATTTGGAGCAACGTGACTTGTGTCCTAAAAACTCGGCTTGTCGCGTTTTTGATCACAGACCATGGCCGTCCGCACACGATCGCCCCCCTGACCGCGGCGATAGATGTGAATGGCTGCGGTTAAAAACCAATCGCGCCGTGGGCGGCCGCACACATAGCCTCAGACTGACAGTTGATTTTTAAATTGCACAAGTTCATTGATTGATGTGTGTATGGCCACATTAAGTGCTTGACACCATTTCATCGCTTATGGGACCCCAAAAGATCACTTACAGGCACCTAGGGCAGCAATAAAGTAGTGTCTGTAAACAAACTGTAAAAGTAGTTACAGAGCTGGCTGGGTGGACAGGCTACAGAGATTTGTTTACAGACCATGCTTGCCTCCATTATGGGACAAGAAAATATTCACATTGAGACCACCTTAATATTTTCATTAAATTGATGCCCTCAGGTAAGTCAGTTGAGGGGCAGGAAGATGGGGTGAATGCTTTGGGTGCTTTAGGAGTAGGAGAAAAGAAAAAAAGGTATGATCTGTAAACTATGATGTTAACCGCCCTAGCGTTAGGGACGGCAGCACCTCATCCAGCGCTCCAACTGCTTCTATCGCACTGGACGAGGTGCTGCCGTCCAGTACAAGTCGGGGCTCTGGGAGAGCGTATACTCACACTGTCCCTGTGTCCCCATTCGACATTCCTCTTCGGCTGCTCGTGTCTCCCCCCCCCCCCCCCGCGTGACGTGATGACGTCACTCAGGGAGGGGGCGGGAGATTTGTACAGTAAATAGCATGAAAGCAGTTTTCTATGTAGAAAACTGCTTTCAAACTCCCCCTATGTACTAAATATCGCCAGAATAAAGTCCCTGATGCCCCAGATGTGCCCATTTGCAGTAACCCTTTCTTGCCTGGTGTGATTTTATCACACCAGGTTAGACAGGGTTAAGTGCAAATGGGAACATCTGGGGCATCATGGACTTTATTCTGGCGATATTTAGTACATAGCAGCATAGTTTTGTGTCCTAATTTTTGTGGGGGTTTTTTTCATTATTTTTATGAAAAAATATATATATATTATTTTACATAATTGTTTGTTTCAAACATTATTATAGTCAGGATGTCTATTGGACCCTTGTACGGACATATTTTGGGAAGTTACAGGCCTACGACATAAGTCTATGGTGCACTTTTGGTACAGAAATCTGGACCTCAGCAGTGCGCTAGGGAGGTTAATGTAGTTTACAGCTTAGAACCAAACACTTCCAACATCAGATTCAGGAATAGTGATGGAAATGAGGACCACAATATAACTAAATTCCTGGATCTCATAGGTTTATGCTCCATAATGTCCTGTCATGATCTCTCTGTAATTTAAACCTCTTATAGACACTACATTTTATTATTTTACATCCAATTTCATGAGTATTCCACAAATGATACATTCAGAATTTTTTTTTAACTTTCATTGAATTTTTTCAAATTGCTAGTGATTGTTCTAATAATTTTGCTGTTACTTCTTACTACTACTTTGAACATCCTCTTCAAATATCTGTAACAGATCTGATTTAGGATTTCTCGGTATTATGAGTGTAAATAGTTGTATTTGGCATTGTGTCTCCCTATTCATGTCCCACAGCTTTCATTACCATCACTGCACTCTGCTATCCCATGTATGAATGGAAGAAGCAATGTATGAAGAGGCTGGGTGGGCACAACTTACCCTTTCACTGATTGCATTATATTTTATGGCTAGCTCATCCCTCTCTGCCCGGCTCTGTGCCAATAGATCCTCAACCCGTGACAGCTCTTGTTGCAGCATACGATTTTCCTCTTGTACAGAGAGAAGCGAGGACATGTCTGTGGGGGTACCTGTGGAGAACACAATATTGCCATTATCTGGTCAAATTAGATTCAAACATCAGATTCCATACTGAACTAGACTGGTGGCTAAAGTTCAACCTTCTATATTCCACATACAGATTACTATATATACTCAAGTATAAACTGTCCCGAATATAAGCCGAGGTACCCAATTTTATCTACAAAAACTGGAAAAGCATATTGACTCAAGTATAAGCAGAGGGTGGGAAAAGCAAAGTCAGATAGTGGAGTTTTATAAATAAGAAAAATATAGAGAAAGCACCATTGCCCCATGAATGAATTAAACAGGTGAACCTTAGTACCACACTCTCAATAAAGTAATGAGAACACAGGGTTGTCATGAATGGGGTTTCAAGGCAATTCTTATGATTCAAACATGAAAATAAATTTTCATTTAAAAAGTCTTTGTTATTATTATTATTGGGACCAATGGAATACATGGAATGGATGGCAGTGTGGTGCTGTTTGTTTACATTATAAGAGCTGGTGTTGGAAACAGAGTTTCAAAGAGGCTGTCGATACCTGTGACCCGAGACAGGTGAGTGGACCCTGACTCGAGTATAAGCAGAGGGGGGCTTTTTCAGGTAGATAGGAGGACAACCTCATTGAAAAAATCAACAAGCAGTCAATACCAAATAATCAGATTTATCTTTCATGCACCAGTAAACTAAAACTTGTGTGACAGTTAAATCTGACGAATCACTAAGACCATGTGTCCTTTGAGAAATCCCAGTGGCTGAGGGCCCTATTGATGCAGCAGGGGGAAGATGCTGTTCCGCTGCTGCGGCAGTCCATAGCTTCAAAACAGCACAGCTCGGTCGAACACCTGAAACTAATTGTGGGATGAATTGTGTGACAATTATCTATACACGTATGGATTTCCGTGCTTTCCACCAGCTAGCGGTCACTGCATGGTGACCACACCACGCTGTTTTGGCCATCCGTGGAACGTACAGGAATCGCAATGTGTGCCACTCACAGGGCTTATGTCCACTGCTGATTTTCTGTGCAGGACGTATGTCCAGTGCAAGGAATCAAGGTGCGCGCAGGCAGAAGCGCACCCTATTCATGCAGCAGGGGAGAGAAGCAGCTTTGGGCGCTGTCTTCTTGCGCCTTGAAGACACTTTCATTGATGGAGATATCTCTGATGGCTGCCCCGCAGTGCTGCTTTTAAGACGCGGCAGCCCGCAGCTTCAAAACAGCACAGCGGGCGTACAGCTAAGAGTACTGCGGACATAGTGGACACACATTGTTTCCCGTAAAAAACCCAAACATGCAAATCCACACTGTTCAAGCAGTAAGTACATGGCTGTATAACTATGGTAAATGTTGATATAACTGAAGATTTTCAGCTACTTTAAAATCAGGCTCACAATACAATGTATATATGGGTCATTATGGCATTTTCACATGACCAGAAATACTGTTTGGATTATCTGATGTGGCCATGGACCACACCCCTTTGCATAGACCATATGCATATTAAACCAATGTCATCAAGGGATTCTGGAGGTAATCACAGAGAACACTTACTTGTCTCTGGTGGAGGACTCAAGTTCCGAGTTACAATTTCCCGGATCCGAGCCGGAAGACGCGATGGAAAGGGATTAGTTGCGTCACCCTGGACAGTGAGAGATTTCTGATCTGTGGAACCAAGGACCCGGAGAGATAACTTCTGCAAGACAGAAAAATAAATGGCAATAAAATCTACTCATACTGATGTTTAGCTGCACAGGAAACAGGATACTGATAGAATATAACAAAGTAGGCAACAAAAGACATCCTTTGTTTATTTATAATTAGCAAAGCATACGATGGGTGCAGCAGCATACTGGGGTACTGCGAAAAAAAAGGGGATGGGGGTGGATTTCCAGTACGCTGAAAGAGAACTGCTGCATCCCAAAATCAATACCAGCATTCAATCATTTCATTAGATGCCTCACCACAATAAGTTTTATTATTATTATATAACCATGACTTACAGTATGTGCTATACAGAGATTACTAATACATTCACATGAGTCTTTGCAATGGAACTTATATGTTATACGGATATCATATTTATATCACTCCGCTGCATGATATTAAGACCAGATCACCAGTGCTTCTAGAGCCTTCTTATCAACACAAAAGGGAAACAGAAAGAATAATTCTAAAGTACAGAGGTGGGAACTCGGTAGACAATAAAATGATGCATTAGACACAACTTACATGTTGCATCTTTGTTAGTAGGGGTGACTTTTTTACATTGCACACTATAGG
>CM070038.1:38136147-38166274 GCA_036250615.1 Ptychadena robeensis | reverse complement strand
GTAGGGTCTGCAGCCAATGATACCCACCTGTATGACAGCTTCTAGCCTGTGCTCAGCAGGGTCTGGGGTCTCCTCCGCTGAGCTCATCTATACAGGAGCCCCCGAGAGGAGCTTTACGAGACCCCTGAGGACAGTCATGGACCCCTTGGTTTGCAGCACAATTGTTAGAGGAACAGAAAGCCCCTTCGATGAGGACAGAGGAGGCGAAAAGCTTCTATGGAGCATAGAGATTACATACAAATCTCCTTTACTCCCCCCATCCCTCCCATCTAGGCCTGCCTCCATTCACAGCCCTGCACACACCCATTCTGAAGGCCTGGCCATGTGAATGGAGAGGCCTCAGCTGCCATGCTGGTGGTCTCTAGGACCCTGTGGATACAGACCCTTCCCCCTTCCTCATCAGGGGCTCATGGCGGCCTGCAAGTTTAGTGAAACCATGGAAACAGCAAACTTCCATGATCATTCTATGCAGAGTGTGCACAGCGACTGGCATCAGCTAGAGGGCGCTGGGTGCCCACAAACACAATGACATTCCAGGCTGGGAACATCTGTAAACACAAACCATCCAATCAGGTATAAGGAACAAAAAGTGGAAGTTATTGTTTTTCACCTACACAAAACATTGTTCAGTTGTGTTTCATGCAATTTATGAAGGTGCGAATAGTCTGTAAAAAGGGTTATAAAAACCTGATGTAAAATATAGAATCATGTACATACACTTACACTTGTATTGCTTTCACATGTTTCTATAGCTGGCCATATTCCCCTGAGATTGATTTGTTATACCATCGGGTCATATGATTTAATCTTCGATCATATGTCATACATCGATCGAAGAGGATGCGATTTATCGCCAATCAATTGACTACAATTAAATGCGATCAGAAATGATGAAAGTGGGATAAGGCCCTGATCCCTGCCCGATCGAGTTTTTGACTTTCTCGTCATTTTGGTTGATTGCGCACTTTATCCATGCATCGATTTCTGAACAAATGAACACTATGATCGATCGGTCACAAATCGTATGAAAAATTTAGATGTCTATGGCCAGCTTTTGTAATAACTGCATTTGTTGTTATTTATATAGCAGCTGTTGGGACTCTGGAAGACCCATATGTAGCCACTGCTGCATGCCAATCCCTTTATACAGGGGCATCATGGGGCATCACAGAAGACGCAACGGATCCACAACTCCCTGCCATCACACAAATGCACTGGAGTCACATAACATGCCCAATAATAAACAATGGGCATGTGCGATGCATTTTGGGGCACGGTGTGCTCATAAAAAATATAGTTGGCAATACCTAAACTGACAGAAACTGACAAAACGCGGGCGCCCTATACTTGTCATGCTGACGTGTCCATAACACCACCTGTGGTTTTTGGGGCCGTCTAGTGTAGGCCCAGCCTAAACCACTGTTTCGAATGCAGCAAGAGCTTCTGTCCATTGCATCTTTCTCCCCGTGTTCATCACATGCCGAACATGGGTAAAATTTGGGACCAACTTGTCCTGAATGCCACTGGATTCACTGCCGCGACAACAAAACAGCATGACCAAGTGGCTTTGTTTTCAATGTGCACTCCCACTTTGTTATTACGGCGATGCTGGGCATCTCTGTCAATGACTTTGACGTTTATTAAAATAAAAATAAAAAATGCCACTTATCTATCAATCAATCAAGCATTGCAGATTGTGATTGTTACTTTTACATGAGGGAATATTATAACTTTAATGCTAGCCAAACACGTATAGATTTTTGCACAATGGACGATAGATTCGATCAGGATGTTCGATTGTTATTTTGATCTAATATTGATTGTGCCTATATCAAATGTACACACTCTATTTTCATTAGACGGAATAAAATTACGTTCGGATATACGATGACGAACGATTTTTGTAACAGGAAATAGCTTCATTCAAATATGTAAGAACAAACAAAAAAGATGGAATAAAATTATTTGATCTCTGGCTATGCTGCCCTTTATGCTATTTCAGCTATTTCTATGGACTACAGGATGCCTCCCATGTTGCTGAAACGAGAAGGATGGAATCCTATCGTAGGCTGAAAAGGCAGCTTCTCCATAAGTACAGCACATAGAGGGGGTGTTGTCGTCCTAGGAGTGAAAGGGGGGAACTGGCAGAATCATCAAGTGAAAATAAATCTAACAAAGAAATGGATTATCTGTGGCAACTTGGAAGAAAAAACAAGAAATGAAGAGACCTCCCCCCGCCTCACCAAAGTGAGAATTTACAAAGTATAAAATAGTATATACTGGCAATATATAGGCAATGGGGGTTTATGAGGAGACTTCCCTTGTTTAGACACAATTTCAAGCTTGAAATTGTGTCTAAACAAGGGAAGTCTCTTCATAAACCCCCATTGCCTATATATTGCTAGTAAATACTATTTTATACAAAGTGAAAAGAAATGTAACAATATTCTTTGGATTTCAGGCACTTTAAATTTAGGATTTCTTTGTTAATTTACTGTAAGAAGCAGATGTACTCCACACATACATAACCCAGGGAGCATGAACTAAAAAGGCAAGAGACCTGCCACCTCCTCCAGGTATGTGATCATAAAAGGCACCTAAAGGTTCACAATGAAAAGAAACAATGAAAACAGCAATAATGGAAATAAGAGACAGCAAGGGGCTTGTGCAGCGTGATGTGTCTTTTTGCTGTCACTTGCTGAGAGTCAGTTCACATGACAACGGCTGTGTGTAGTGTCACCATGTCTCCTATATACACAATAGAGAGGTGATAAACTTATCTGACAAAGTGCTGACAGTAAACAGGTAATGTACACTTTGCCATGGAGATCTCACCCTGGTCCATGTACACCGCAGGAGTTTCCTGATACTGAAACCACCCTCAGCAGGGTAAACACGTGTACATGCCTTTAGAAGGAGACTGAAAAGAATGATGGTAGATACTGCTTCCTTTTTTCTTAGGTTTCCTCCAATGGGAGAAATCCATCCAACACCCCTGTACAGGAACACTCTGCTGGGGTTACCTGTAACTAAATCTAAAACTGTGCAGTGTGTAGCAGAGATCAGCATGTGGGAAGTAAGGGGGCTATAGAAAAATTTTGCCTTCACCCCAGATCCCAGGTGCCCAACCTGTGGCCTTTTTTGCTTTCTTCAGTGGCCCTCCTCTGTCTCCTTTTTACATGGCCCCCAAAACCTAACTGTTCATGCATAGGGTATAGGAACTCACCTGTCCACCAATCTCTTGCTGACGCGTCCTTTCCTGGGATCTTCTGGGAGTGGGAACAGGCAGGTGGCTCGCTCAGGTTCGGTGACCCAGACAGTGTCTGAGCAAGTACCTTGCCTCTCTTTCTGCTCTAAGAAGATCCCGGGCAAAGACATGTTGGCGAGGGATTGACCGACAGGTGAGTGCCCATGCGCACACTATCCAAACGAATAGGGGAGATTGTATAATATATATTGCAGCACATAACTTAAGAATAGGGGCAAGGGTTTGATGATATATACGACACAAAATGTGCATTTCCATACTTCAGTTTTCCCTAATGCTTGAAGTATAATTTAAACCACGTTTTGTTATTTAAAAATGATAAATAATGTCTTCTAGCTATGTGTGCTGTCATTTTTTCATTATAAAATGCTTATACAAGTCATTATAGATGAAAAATGTTATGTGCGGCTCTCTAGTGATGCTGAGAGCTGCACTTGTGGCCCTCCATTTCAACTTGGTTGCCCAACACTGCCCCAGGTTCCCAACCGGCCCTTTGGGCGTTCTGCAGCGCCCCCCCCCTCGGTCCTCCACTTGCGGCCCCCGAAACCTAACTGTTAGGCTATGTTTTCTCATGCGTCGGGACCCCCTACACTAAGCGCAGTGCTTGGCGGGGGGTTCCGATGGAGCACATAAACTTTACCTGTTCCGCGGATGCTGTGTTCTCACGGCACTGAGCTGTTCCGCTGATGCAGAGGTTAACGTATTTGAGTACGTTAACCCCATGCATTGGCAGATGTCTGAACAGAGCATCCGCCAGCCAGATAAAGTGTATGTGAGCCGTTGAAACCCCTGCCAAGCACTGCGCTTTATGTAGGAGTACCGACTGATCACACAACACAGTGGAACCCCCCCCCCCCCTTGCATAAGGCATAGGAACTTCCCTGTCTGCCAACCCCCCGCTAATGTGTCTTCGCCCAGAATGTTCTTAGAGCAGGAAGGGAAGGAGAGGCAAGGTTCTTGCTCAGACACCATCTGGGTTGCTGATTGGCTTTCACATACGCCAATCAGCATTCTCAGCCGGAGCAGTTGGCAGACAGGCGAGTGCCTATGCTCCCACTATTCCACCAACGAACAAGGGATGATTGTATAATATATATTGTGACACATAACCTCAGAATTGGGGCATATAACCTTTGAATCAAAGGCTTTGATGATATCTATGAGGCACATAACCTTTGATATATATGACAAAATGTGTATTAGCGTACTACAGTGTTCACTAATGCTTGACGTATCATTTAAAATAAGTTTTATTATTTAACAATTATAAATAATGTCTTCTAGCTCTGCCTGCTGTAAATGTTTCATTATATAATGCTTATACAAGTCAGTATAGATAATATTATGTGTGGCCCTTAAGTGATGCAGAGGGCTGCACGTGTGGTCCTCCATATCAATTCAATTGCCCACCACTGGCCTACACTGTACCAGGTGATGGAAGAGAAATGCACATTTTTCTGGCAGTTATACAAATGACCTTCTACAGGTTTTCTATGCATAGTTCAGGTTTTATGTTCCATTTACCTAGCACCTCATATTTAAAGGTCAAGGTGGCAGTTAAATGGTTGCAATAAACAATTCATTTCATAATATCAATGTCAGTAAACTGAGCCTTGTGTCTGCAATTTACCATTTTATTCAATATAATGAAATGGAAGTTACCGTATATCAACTGCCATTTTTCCCCTCTGTATGCCCATACAACTTTTCCACCATGCTGACCAAAACTCAAGTTCAATTCCAGCATTGTGAGGACACTGACCTCAGCTTTACTGCCTTTGCAAAGACTTCCCCTTATTTCCTACCCTGCTCAAACCATGTGTCACCAGAAAAAGAAGAGACACAGATTTCAAATAACAAAATCCAGCAAACAATTTTCCAATAATTTCCAAGGAAATGCTTTTTGGAATATACCTAATTATAAAGGTTTCAGTCCACACACTTAAACTTAAGGCAAGGGTTCGCTGTGCACTTGGATGTGCAGACTTCAACGCATCCAATGTGCACAACCACCCTTTTTTGCTCTTTTTAAGGCCACGTTATCGAGCCCGGGCACATCAGTTATATGACAGTCTTAACTGTCAATGGACCTGTCATACGTCAAGCCACTGCTGCGTTTATGTCGACACAGTGCTCCACATTGACATTAATGTGATGGAGGCTTGAACTGATTTTTTTTAAGATATCATAGTCATGTACCATTGACTTCAGTGCCAGGCTTGTGCACTGCGCTCATCAATTTAAGGCAGTGTAGCCCTATCCCTAGTATAATACATTTAAATCCTAGCACATCAGATCCTGGTCAATTTATTTTCCATTAAAGCATTAAAATAAACAAAATATTTAGCATTGACCTCCCCAAACTAGTACAGTAATATGGCTAAACAGTCATAAAATTTTGTTTTACAACCTAAGAAGTGTAACTCACCTTCTGCTACAATGCAATTGTCACACTGCGAAGCATCAGACCTGCAGGCAGAGGAAATATAGTAAGTGACCTTATTACTTAAGTCAAGTCAATTTAGATTCTCCTTTATTTAGAAGCCCTGTAATCTGAAATGCATTATGGGTAGGAGTACTCACTAATGGAGCGGTATCACCATGAGGGCACAATAGTCTCCAGACAGCTACTTGTGTTTGCAAACAAAGTGGAATTAATCAGATCAAAGTAGACTTACGCTCTACCCATTTACCTGGCAGTTAGTATTTGACCTGGCAAGCAGTGAATATACTGCACAATGTCTGCTCCAGTCATGCCCTTGCTTGTGCCGGGCATTCATTTACATGCCCTCTTCCGGATACTGACCTCGGGCATCAAGTCAAGTGGTAACTGCAAACTTACGGCTTATGGCTATGTAACCAAATATATACCATGTTTCCCCCGAAAATAAGACAATATCTTAAAAAAATTTTTGCTATCAAAGATTTTTGCATGAAGAAGAATAGGGCACTGTGGTATCAGGGTGGAGGGATCATTTAAAATGACACAGGGGGATCAGAGAGGGGGGATTACCATTTTAGTAACCCCTTCTGATCCTCCTGTGTCATTTTGATTGCACCCTCTGACCCCCCTGTCCAGAGATACAGTACCGTATCTTCTGGGGTGCCCTATTTTCAGGGGGGTGGCTTATATTTCAGCATGAGGAAAAGTATAAGGGTGCCTTATTTTCGGGGAAACAGGTTAGGAGCTTGCTGATTGCACATTACACTCTAAAAAAAAGTTGTAAAACTATTAGCATATTTTCAAACCAAATTTTGTTTTACTATGTTTAAAGCCACCCATACACCTTCCATTAGATCTACCAACAAATCTGTAATAATGTGGCCTCCCTGACTCGCTCCCCTCAATACATAGTGATTGGAAGGTTTAGAAAGGTCCTTATATTACATGGTTTTATAGAACAAAAGTTGATTGTACAAAAACTGTATGGAAAGATTGTAAGGTGTATGGGGGGCCTTTATTCTTAGATACATTTAGCTCTGCTGGTCTCATATGGCCCCTTGCAGCCCTTTAAGGTCTACACCTACTTGGGTAATGGGATTAGCTTAGCAACTACATTTAATGATGCTATTAATAATAGTTACTAAGGTTAACCAAATAATGTGCATTGACATGACCACCCATGTAACAGGGTGACAAAGCTATAAAGCTAGCCATACACGTGTCGGATTCCATGGCCAATTGATCACTCACCCAATTGATTCCGGCGATCTCAGCGGGAATGGGAGCTGCAATCAATCAGCCAATTAAGAGGATCCGATCGCTGCATACCACCTTGTCCGAGTGATCGGATCCTCTTAATTGGCTGATTGATTGCAGCTCCCATTTCCGCTGAGATCGCCGGAATCAATTGGGTGAGTGATCAGTTGGCCATGAAATCCGACACGTGTATGGCTAGCTTAAAACAGTTAGGTGACAGCCTAAAAAAAAAGCCTAAACAAGGACCTTCATGGTGGGATCACCCAAAGCTAGACATGGTCACATTTTGACTAGCTGACTTTGTGAGTTAATTGATCAAGTTACCTTCAATATTGCTGGAGACATAGCCAATGGTTGCGGGAACATTAAACATAAAAGTATTGGTCCAGCACATGCAGTCTTTGCATAAATGAAGTTCAAAGTCAAGGCTACAGAGTTTTGACTTAAAGTTGAACTTCATTAATGCAAAAACTACATGTGTTAGATCAATACTTTTGGTAATGTTCCTTGTCCATAGGGGTTTACAACTCTCAAATAGGTAAAACTTTGCGACCTCATCTCTACCCAAAGCTGTGTTTTAAGAATTTAGGTAATATGCTAAAAAATTTAAATGAACATTTTTCATAAACATAAGAAAACATTTTAGACACCAAAAACGAAACTAAAAATTGTACGGATGTCCTGCATTATAACTGTATATACAGTGTAAGTTACATTGCACAGGTTGGGCTTGGGGAACTACAGATCTCAGCATACCATCATAGTCAGGCTGGGCGCTGTAGTTCTGCAAGGCTGCACAAGGTAGAATTAAACTGCAGCTCTGATAACATGGAATGGGAGATGAAGAAGCCGGCTGTCATCTGAGCAGCAATGCACATAAAGCTCACCTATCTTCATTGACCTCCCAATGCTCCTCACTCCTTGCAGGCTTCTGGAATGCTGACCGGGTCTCTTTTTCCTGAAACAAGGTGAGTGAGATCTCCGCCTCTCAATTAAAGGACTTTTGTTCTGGCCCCTGGTTACCAGGTAGGGAAGGCCAACCAGGCTGAGACGTGCAGTAATCCCTGTGGCTGGGGCCTCGCTGACTATCGTTAAGCTTATTAACATAGAGCTGCTATAGCTGGTAAACACAACAATCTCAGCACACAAATGTCAGTTTGCAGGGGGTGGAGGGAGTTGCTTAGGAATAAACACATTAAAGTCACTTTATGTTTGCTGGAAGAAAGTTTGCAATTATAATCCCTATCCATTACAGCGAGGACAAAAAGACAATGTAGATATTATCCACAATAATTAAGCAAAGACTACACAATGATCAATGACACCAAGGGGATTGCAGAGCCTGGGGTGGAACAAGGTTTTTTTCTTACATCACATGTAAATGAACTATAAGTACACAATGTACTTTAAGGTAACATAAAATCCCCCTTCCCTATGTTATTAGATAGGTGTACCCCTGCTCTTATTAATAACTAACTGTTTACATGCGAAGTCTGCAGACATTAGTCCTAACCAATACTGTCAATAATTATGCAGTAGTTAAAGTAAATTGAAATTCAAGCAAGCAACTTGTGTCATAGGAGAAAGTTATAACAATGTAAATGTGTCTATGAAGACTTTAGTTTACCGTATTTGCTAAAAAAACTAAATCTTTCCGAACTCTGAATAATTGAATAGAGTAAAGTCATAGATGGGTTTATTATTTTGATCATATTGTGCAATAAATAAATATATTGCCAGCTGAACATTGATCGTTTGTATCGCCACGCAGTGTTATCGATTCACAGCAGACGAAGCGTCATTACTGCTTTCTGCCACAGGAGGGTGGCTGGAAATAAAAAAACGACCTGTAAATGTTAACGATCAACTTTACCGACACATCCAATCACATTTCGGTGTTCTGTTAAATATTGATCACTTTGGGTCAATCGTACCAGGTGTACAGGAATTGATTCCTGCTCAATCAAATGGAAATATTGAACCATGTATGGCTACTTTTTGGGAAGATTTTGAGCAATGTTGAAAACAACATTTGCAAACCAACCATTTGTACCATGTTAGCCATCCTTGAATTCAGAGTGTTTGGAGTTCAAGTGATAACATTTATTGGCTCCACTAGCTAACTGAATTATTAGAAAAAAAATCAAGCTTTCGGGATGTTTGAGATTCCTTCTTCAGGCTTAATATAAAACAAAAATTATGAAGCCTGAAGAAAAGATCTGAGACATCATGAAAACTTCAGTTAGCCAATAAACTATATCATTTGAACTCCAAACTCTCTAAAACCACCTTCCTAATATTGTGTAGGTATGCCGTGTGATAGCAAATGGTTTTCAGAAAGTGTTCTGTGATTTCCGAAAAAAAACATGAGCAGTATGCCCAGCGAGTCCTGTAACTTACGAGCCAGATACCTCCATGGATCAGACATCCCACACATACTAGGTTAGGATTAAGTTCTAGGAATATTGGAGGTCAATTCAACACAATGAACGTCAACTCAAACCATTCCAGACCAAATCTTACAAGATGGCAAATCAGAGGAAACAGTAAGGAGGGTATGTGGTGTGCAGAGATGACATTTATCATATGATAAACCACATGAATGACAGGTCCAAACAGAACATTATCCAGAGCATTCTACCATTTCCTCACAGCATGGCATCCTCCCATGTAATATCGACACGAATGCCAGTTCCCTATAGAACAATGCCCAAAGCATTCCACCACCTTTGCCAGCTTGACATGTTCCCATAGGATATATTGCTGCCATCTTGTCCCCAGGTAAAACTACTCATACAAAAATATGATCAGACCAGCTCATCATTAGCATTTTTACATCGGTCCATCTGAACATACTCCCTGCTAACAGTGGGAAAAGCTTTTTTTACCACAATCACTTAATTTCAAAAGTTATTAATCAAAATTTTTATTTCTGATACTTGGTTGAAACCGCTTTATTGGCAGTCACGGCTTGAAGTCTTCATGCTGGGATTTCTCATTTGCAATGCCCTGCCAGGCCTTTACTGCAGCGACTGTTTGGGGTCTTTCTGTCCAAATGAAGCTCAATCAGATGCAGATAAGGTGACTGAATGGCCATGTAAAGGGATGTATGCTCAATATGTAAAAATGACATATTAAATTTAAGTTTGACTTACCTCTGAGCTGGTATGATGATGGCTTAGGGCTCCACGATCCAAAAATAATATACTTACCTGCTGTTCTGTAGAATTCATCTTTATTCGCCAGGCTTCAGAGGATTAACTGCGGGTGCAATATCGTGGGTGACCACTGGGGGCATTCAATGGTTTTCAATGTGCTTTACCGAGATCACAGAATGACCAAGCACTTGCGCTTGTGATGTATCGCCGCGGCTATACGTAATCAGGGCCAGGAAGTGAGGGAGGGCTGTGGGGGATCTTCTTAAATCACTCATTACAGGTGAGTTTATTTTTTAATGCATCCCTCCCTATTATCAGCCATTCATGTGTAGATCATTTTCTGGTGGTAGGTCCACTTTAAGAATTTTCCACTTCTTTGCTTTAATAAACTCCAGGGTTGATTTGGCTGTATGTTTTGTGTCAATATCATTCTGTATTATGAAAAGCCTCCTGATCAATGAGACCATTTACCTGGATGTGAGCAGACGGTATGTCACCTCAGAATTCATTCAGCTGCTTCTGTCCGGTCACATTATTAATAAACACTTGTGTCCCAGTGCTACTGCAACCCTGACCGCTCATGCCATCACCCTGCCTCCGCCATGTTTTACAGATGATACAGTGCTATTCTTTGTCTGAGGAGCTGTTCATGTCTTCTTTTATACTTATACTTTTTTTCTTGTCATCATTCTTCATAATACTGGAGACATTGTGGATTCCCAGCTCCTCCGATGTCCTCACACTGCAAAATTCACTTTAGATCCAATATGTCCATCTAATCAATTAAACTAATACATCTGGTTACAGCGTCCCCTGAGGAAGCCATAACGCGAAATGTGTTGTAAGATGTATTTATTGTATAATCAGTGCAATTAAACCTTTTTCAATTTTTTTTTTAAAAAAATCATTAGATCACATATTGGGCCTTGAAAGTCCCCAAGTCTCCATTCAGGAGAGAAAATTGAGGTTTATGGAAGATTCAGCCTTTATACACTCTCACTTTTCTATCATTTTGGAAAGAGGTGATCTTAGTTTCATCTGTCCAAAGTATATTTTCCATGACTAGATGTTTTAAGCATCGAGTCCAATCCAGCTTTTGTTTTGATGCTTATGAACAGTAGTACACCCTCTGGATTTACTTTCCTGCAGTCTGTTTTTTAAGGTAGACATGGATATCAGTAAGCCTTCCTGTTCATTTGGTTGGCTGTTGTAAAGGGGTTTCTTTTCACCATGGATATTATCCACCCCAGATTTTTTTTTCTGCGGACATCCAGGGCTTTCTGCCTTGCAGCATTCACCAGTGCTTTTTCCTGTAGTATGGCATTCCTAATACTGTTGCAAATTCTCTGATGGTTTTTTTTTCTGTTCTTGGGGTATAAGGATGTCTTGTCTCACCTGCATGGAGATCTTTGACCACATGTTGTCTGGAAAATATTCCAAATACAACCTCACCCCCTTCCCCATTAATTCCAGGTCCTTTGTCTGCTAAATTGTTTATGACCTTATAAAGGAATTGCCCACATCTGCAGATGAAATAGGTTTTTAGTTAATTGTTGGAAAGATTACGTAAAAAAAAAAAGGCTTTAGTTCCTTACATTGTATGCAACCTTTTTGTTCAACCAACTGAATTAAAACTGAAAATCAAGTTCAACTACATCTGAGATGTTTCATTTAAAGATTGTTTGTGGTAAGGTACAGAACCCAAATGGTCCAAATATTTATTACGTTTATTGACCAAATTGTAAATGGTGTGGTTTTAGGATTAAGCTGAACAGTTTATAGACTTACCCTTAAGTATCTTTTGTTGTTCGGTCTTATAAGAGGTAGAGAGAGAGGACAGAAACCCAACAGGTTCTACTACACCTGACCAAGATGAATGATTTAAACTTTCCATTTCATGCTAAAAGAACTATAAACTGAGCCATTCAAAATCGGCAGTTAAGATTTGAACCGGACCCCTTTGAAAAACATCTGCAACATTTCTGTTGCAAACACAGGGTAGTAATTGCAGGCAAATCCCACCAATGGGACAGAAAACATACTACAGCCCAGGTGCCCAATCTGCTGCCCCCTCAGTCCTCCACTTGTTGCCCCCCGAAACCTAACTATTAATGCATAGGAACTCGCCTGTCTGCCGATCTTCCGCTGATGCGTCCTCACTCGGGATCTTAGAGTGGGAAGAGGAGAGACGAGGGGCACACTCAGGCTTGTACACAGATATGTGAAAGGAACCCAGACTGCATCTGAGCAAGTCCCTTGCCTCTCCTCCTCTTGCCAGATCCCAGACGAGGACACACAGCGAGAGATCGGGGGAAAGGCGAGTGCCTATGCTACCATTATACAACCAACAAAAAGTGGATGGTATACATTGGGCATTCTAAAGATTATCATATGTAGCGGTCACACGCTAACCTGGCTTTCCTAATTCACTTTGGCTCTCCTAATGACATGACATCCTTATGTACACATGACACAAAATGTGCATTACCATATTAGTGTTCCCCAATGCTTGGAGTATCAAAACAAGTTTTGTTATTTAAAAATTAAATACAAAATCTTCTAGTTATGCCTGCTTTCATTTCTTCATGAAAAAATGCTTATACAAAGTCAGTATAGATTGAAAATGTTATGTGTGGTCCTTTAGTGATGCCGAGGGCCACAAGTTGCCCACCACTGCTATACGGTATATACCTAATGCAAAAAGGAACATTTCTACTTTCTAACAATGAAAAGCAATCTGAAATATTTCTACAGCCATACAATCTATGATTTAGATATTCACCGATATCGGTGCTCAATGTGGCAGAACCTACTGCTAAAAACCAGCAAGCTGGGTGAAGGGTAAGGTAAAGAATGGGGAAAAACTGGATTCTGAACACAAAGCTTTACATTTTAAAACTTTACCTGTTTAAGTGAAAGACACGATAGTCTGGGCTGCCAAAAAAAAGTTGGGAGAGTAGGGAAGTAAATCAGTATGGGAGACATTTAGGGAAGTAAATCAGTCCTAAAGCCTCCCATGCACCTTAAGCTAGCCATACACGTGTCGGATTCCATGGCCAATTGATCACTCACCCAATTGATTCCGGCGATCTCAGCGGGAATGGGAGCTGCAATCAATAAGCCAATTAAGAGGATCCGATCGCTGCATACCACCTTGTCCGAGTGATCGCGTCCAATTGATCGGGGGCTCAGAATTGGATCCGACAGAGAACCAACATGGAAAGCATTTGTTTTTCTGTCCAGTTTCCCTGCTGTGCACTCGCAGTTTAGGTTTTTTTTTTTAGTCCGCGTACATTGAAAATCAATGGCAGTGGAATCCGGCTCACTGGGGGTAATGGGGGCGGTTCGGCCACATCCCATCCCAAAAAGCCTCAGGTGGAGCTGTTCACATTTTGTTTTTACCACTTTCACTTTGTGTCCATTGACAGACATTGTATCTGGCGGCCCCCGGTGTTACTGCAGCCTTAACCCATTCAAGATTGAAAGCTACACAGAATCCAAAATGGCGGCTCCCACAGATGGCAGCAGGATAAGTATATTTTTTTAGGTTTTTGAGCAACTTTGAGCTTTTGGGACAGTTAAAAGGCAAGTAAAAATTTTATTACATTTTTGGTGTTTTTTTATTTTAGTTTAGGTGCACATTAAGTATTTGCTGAAGCAACCCTGCTAGTCCTTTCAATCTTTTAGAGACTCCGAGATCCCACTTTCAAGTTCCCCAAAAAAAAATTCTGCTATTCTATTCTTTCCTAGCCAAATTGTTATTTCTTGGAGGTGACACTAGCCATTGTATAGCTATGTAACAGCACCACAAGTACAGGGACCACAAAGAAAGTGCTCCTTGCCTCTTTCCTATTGGTTTGCCAGAAATGGAGCCAACCTTTAAAGCCGACACACTGCTATTCCCACACTCTGAACATTTTGCTACAAAAGTCTGTACTTCTAGCTATCATCTAATAGAGAACACAGGAAGTCTGCAAAAAACAGAGGACAAAAACAAATCTCTGACAAGAACTTTATGCATTTACTGAACAGATAAAACAAAACATTTCCTTTGTTATAATAAAGAAGTAGAATAGAATTTCACACTTGAAATAGAAGTGAACAAAACAACTAACCCTGACAAGCAGTTAGGATTTATTTTATGCTCTTGAGATCTTCTTTGTGCCTGAAGTGTGCTATAGTTTTAAGGCAACTTATAAATAAAAAAAAGCCAGACAGGACTATTGAAATAAAACTTTATTTTTGTTATAGATCTTTATAAAATCTTAAATGTTAACAGACAGAATTAGAGAACCCCAACAAGGTGTTAAAAGATAAATAAAACTTATTAGGGCCCATCCCCCTTAATCACCCTGGAAACTTTTTTCTCTCCATTAGGCGATCTGGATCTTTCCATTGGTCATAGCAGGTAGCTGGGTACAATATGGTCCATTACATGGCGGAATGTTATTTTTAGTTGGGGGTGGAGATTTGCTGTAGTTCTAATCCACAAGCCCACTGAAGCATAAGGGAACTTGATAGTATACTTGTAGCCTGTATGTCTTTGGTCTGATGTCAGCAAATCCATCCTTAGTATATATTACTTCAATACGCTGCACACAAATCTCAAACTTTTTGAATTACATAAAAGCTTTGTAAATTATTGCACCAAACAGCCCTTAAGGGGAAGAAAGCTTTGCAACACGGCATAAAACAACGGAGTGCAAGAAAGTAAAGATTCACCCACAATTCACACTTTAGGGGTGAAAAGGCACTTAGGACAGCAAATAGAAAAATCTGAAAAGGGTCAGGTAATGCAATGCGAAAACCATCAGAGCTTTATATCCTACACAAAAGAGGAAACGCAGTGCTAAGAATTGCCAAGATCCACAGAGCCTCCCTATATGAATGGATTCGCTCTACTTAATAAAGGGCACAAATGGAAATAAAACATGTAGGGAAAATGTCATAACTCCATCCATTACAGGCAACAGACTGTACTGCATTATCACTTGTCTTTTTCATTATCAGATATTTCAAAGGAATCCATTACAGTTTTGAGAATTAATTATGTAATCTAAAACCAGTTAGTGGGAAGAGAGTGTTATTCTATAGACAGGGCAGTCATACTTTACAGTCTTCAGTTAGTTGGTCTGAGCAGGGATCGGCATTTACTGGTCTTCAGTATAAAATCAGCCAAGCCAACCACAGAGGGTGGCCAATTAATCTCCACCAATTACCAATGAGCAGAGCTGCTTTTTACATTGATTGATGAACAGCTATAAAACGTGGAGGCTTCACAAACACAATGCACTGCCGTTTCCATACAAAGTATCTGTAAATATAAAATTGCTGCCATATGGTTTGCTGGAGGAAGCTGTAATAAAGAGTAAATGTGGAAAATACACAATGTTTTCTCCAATTAAATAAATCTAGATTCAGTTACGTTGTTTCTCTACTATCTTCGTGAGGGTTCCTGTGGATCATTTTTCCACTAAATGGAAGTCCACACAATTCTTCAGTGTCATTTGTTGATGTTGGAAAGGAGCAGGATGAAGACCATCATATACACTAACCTATTGTTAGTCACTTGTCTGTGCCGGATACCATATCATAGGTTGGTAGACCTTAATAGAAGGGAGATATCCAATCTGAAAAGGAGCAGCATTATACCAGGAGGAAAAAAAAAAAAAAAAAAAATCAAAAGCCAGAAAAAAATCTTGACAAGGAGACTGTTGCCCCCCCATCAAAAACAACTAAAAGAATTTTGAGTCGGGATGTGAAGAGTCTCACTACATCCTCTGCAGCAACGATCATAATCACCTTCCCAAACAAGTCAAAGATGCAAAAAATGGGTCCGATGAAAAGAAACCAAGGGATTGCAATAAGCTGCTGCCACTGTCCTCTGTCAGGATAACTGCAGAGTCTTCAAAAGGAGATACGTTGTTACTTCCAGAGCTTGGTCATCAAAACTGGACCCACCCGGTACTGGACTGGTTGTTGCTCGAGCTGCAGAAAAAGACAGCTTATTTACAAGAGCAGCAGCACTAACAGTGCTCAGTCTCTAATACTCAGAAATTAAAAAATGATCACAAAAAACAATACACATACAAATTATTACAGAAAGAAAAGCTGTAAACTATTTATATTCAGGAGGAATATGAGGCACCATACCTTGATGCTTTAGTGAAGTCTCCCCAGCTGTCTGTGGAAGCAGCCGACTCTGATGAGAATCCTTCCATGTCGAATAGCAGTCCTGCTCAATGAGAGACACAAATCAAATCCATGTTCAGAGCATTTGACAGCACAGATTAGGTTTAAGCAGGTCATGCCAACTGATGGCAAATATTTACAACATTATGGATTGAATGTCTGCTAAACATAAAATGATAAGAACATTAAAGTCCCCCATACACCTTACAATCTTACCATACAATTTTTGTACAATCAACTCTTGTATATGAAGACCTTTCTATACCTTCCAAACACTATGCATTCTATCAGGGAGGACATAGTGGTAGATCTAATGCAAACTGTATGGAGTGATATAAAAGGTGTATGCGGGGCTTTACAGTTTGTGCAAGATTTACCAAAGCAAATTCAAAAACTTATTTCACAGGGATTGCTAGCTAGGAAACCGTGGAAAAGTCCCTATACTTCCATCAGAGAACCCCCAAGACAGACCTACACAGATTCTTTGCTTAAACTGGGGTTTCTCTGAGCCCAAGTCAGGAAATACACATCAGGGTTCTAATTGGTTGCATAGGCCAATTTGCCGCACCCAAATAAACACGGTCGATTCTGTTCCATTTGTGTTCTTTAACCTCCCTAGCGATTGAGACGAACCCTGTTCGTTCGCTGAACAGGGTCCTCTCAACCGCAGGGGAAGCCGGCAGCAGGGAGACCCTATGCCTCCCCAGAAAGCTGCAGCGATTGTCTTCATCGCTGCAGCATTTCCGGGTTTGCGGCACCGCCCCGATCGCATCACTGTGACGCGGAAGGGGGCGGCGCCATAGACCTCCATATTAATGGAGGAGCGCCGGCCTTTCCTCTCACGCAGCTGGTGTCAGTAATGACACCAGCTGCGTGAAGAGCTCCGGACCGAAACCGGAAATGACAGGCAGTGTACTGTGTACACTGCCTCGATCGCCCGTAACGGCGCGATACAGGCAGTGCGCTCAGGAGGTTAATAAAACGGTATGTATATATTCCCTTTTAAAGCAAGATTATACACACACACCCCTATTGTTCCATAAGTAGTTATGTCCTGCAGAAACTATACATTTTTGCTTGTAAAAAAATAATACATATTTGTATCCATTATGCATAAACAAGTAAAGCTAGAATCACACAGGCAACGGTCAGCAGCTGTGTGTGGGATCTTGCACAAAATGTGCAGGCAACTCCCCAAAAAGACAAGCTCGCCCCATGTTAACGGCGGTTTGCCATCCGGCACTGGCACCAGTGTTTTTTGGCGTTTTCAGACACTTGTGTGATTCTAGCCTAAAAGGGAAGCTCACTCCAGTCTTTTGATGGGTGAGGGAAAATGAAGGTTTACACTTCTCTAATTCAGCACTTTTAGCAGAAGTTGATGAATTTCTCCAACTAAGGCTAATGATATATTGCCGACATCATATGGTTAAACCAGTGGTGGATAACTGAGTTAATATGGAGGGCCACTAGTGTGGCCCTCGGAAACAATGAAGGACCACACCTAAAATTTTCAATCTATACTGACTTGTATAAAAAAAAAAAAAAAAAAAAAAAAAAAAAAAAAGCTAGAAGACATTGTTTTTACATTTTTAAATAACAAAATTTGTGTTAAATTAAACTTCAAGCATTAGGGAACACTCTAGTATGATAATGCACATAAAGCCAATCAGTGACCCTGGCGGCTCCTGAGCAAGTCCCTCGCCTCTCATCTTCTTCCCGCTCTAAGAAGATCCCGGGCGAATACGAGTCAGCAGGAGATCGGTGGACAGGTGAGTTAGTTAGCCCTATGCATTAACAGTTAGGTTTCGGGGGCCGTAAGTGGAGGACCAAGGGGGCCGTAGAAGAACACCTAAAGGGCTGCAGGTTGGGCACCTGGGGGTTAAACTATCCACCTAGTGTAAGGATAAATCAGAGGAAAACACACAGATCGCAAAACACAACTTCAAGTGACCACCTTGTCAATGACAATGCAGCGCTGTTACACGATACCTGGATTAGCAGCTGGCTGAGTAGGAATGCTTTGCGGAGTGGGAGTTTTGGATCCCGGAGGCGGGGGAAGCAGGGATATTCCTGTGCTCAGCGTTCTTGGTTTAGCAGCAGAGGCACCTTCCTTCTTCTTAATGTTCTAAGGAATCATGGTAAACACAGGTAATTTAAAAAAAAAACACCATTGTCCAGGCTCAAGACTTCATGACTGAACCAAACCTCAAATGCAAAGAAAGAAAAACAAACGAAACAAAGACACGTGACAACATAGTGCACTTGGTCTTTTTCTGACGGCAGAAAAAGATGAGGGTTTCCATTAAGTCTGCCCTACATACATATACAAAAGATAAATTAATGTTAAAATATGTGTTTATCTCTAGGTTTGTCCCAAGCATGTTTAAATGCATGCACTGTTAGCCATTCTACCACCTCTGCTGGTAGTTCTTTCTATCCATCCACTACTTTCACTAAAGTACTTTCTATGGTTGGTTTTGACCTTTTCTTCAGGTAATTTGAGACATTCCATCTCCAGGAAGAAATATGTCGCTGCTTCTAATGCCATTTTCATTATAGGTGGGCACACAAGATAACTGATCATCCACTACTAGACGTGCAATGCTGCTGGTCATGTGATCACTGTCAGTCAGTGAAAGCAATCACAACAACCCCTTCCAACTAAAACCTGTGTGTGTAGCTCAGAGCCCAATGTTGCTCTACCAATGTGGGTGATAAATCAACAATGTTAGCAAGCTTTCAAGGAATTCAACACTCTCTCTCGCAGAAGCTTTAGAAATAATGTGCAAGTATGCAAAGCACACTTGGATGGCACTCTTATGTCTACAAAGCACACAACCCTAACACTGACTTGTTTAATCAAGAATCTCCAGCTGGCCATACATGAGAGCAAAGAAACTCATTCATTCCAGTGGCTACATCCTACTTAACACTCAGGGGTGCACAAAAGTGGTACTCTGGTAAGAGTAAAATCTGACAAGAGAAAAGCACTGTGTGACAGCTGGAATATGACTATGAAAGGTTGACATTTGGACTGCAGGTAGTCTCAAGGGTTTGTTACAAACCCAGAAAAACTTGGGGTTGCACTACTAAGGTATAAGATCTGTGGGTTCAAACGGTGTTGTACTGCGAGTTACATTTGACCCAAAACTAGCTGGTGGCCTGTGGATGGAGACAGCTAATTGGAGGATCAATCAAGAACAGGGAGGCCCATCTGCAGCAGAATCGACTATGTTGAAAGCAGGGGACAGTAAGGAAGACCGCAGTACATATAGAGTGAGTACCAAACACCATTTCCTGGAACTCATCTGAGGAGCTCACTAAAAGTTATATGCACCCCTGTTAATACTGATACTTAAATTCTACCAAGAGCTCTACCTACATAGCTGCCTGTCTACAGTTAAGAAAAATGATACGCATCAAGGGGACATATAGAGTACATATCCATTAATAGGAGTTTTCACACTTTGGGTTAGTTCCACTTTAACAAGAAAAATGCATCAGTGTACGAAACAGAGCACCATGGCTACTATAGAATGACCCAAAAAAATTATATTGGCTTTAAAATAAACAATCAAACTCAAACAATACTATGGTCTATGCAGAATTGGAGCTCAAGATGGCTCCAATATACATTTTTGACATATAACACATAAAACACACCCCCTGTGTGAATGGCATGCCTTGACGTGGATGTCGACACATCCCATACATATGCATGACTTCCTGCCCACCTGCGATTAGCACAGGATAGATGGGCGCATCCCTAAACACCATCTAAACAGAACCTAAATCGATCACAAAGAAAGCCAGAGATGACGTCCACAGGTTGGGCCATACCGCTATATTAATCTTGATGGTCTGTCCCTCCTTGAATCCCAGGTCCAGCTTGGGTCCAGTGTCTGGGCTTTGAGCCTGTTTAGCAAACTCTGACTGTTGCTTTACCCATCTGACAAAAGAAAAGTGAATATATAAGAGTTATTTTAGCAGATAAGACAGGAAAACCCTAATGCAATTTTAAAGCACAAACATTGAATCCTACGTGACAGAAGAAATAATGGAACACAGATATCATGTTGTGCTGTGTTAGTAATAGAGAAACATCTGTTAGGCTGAGGCTCCACTAACGCGGACAGAAAAACACAATGGTTTTTTTAGTCCACTGCTGTCAATGGACTTAAGACCACGCGTTTGGGACTTCGATTGCGTCCGATTCATGACTGTGGACACAAGCACATTGAGGACAATAGGAGCAGTGTGGACACTTCTAAAAAATGTGCTGCAGCTGCTCACAAATCACCCTACTGGAGCCTTAGACTAATTCTAAATTTATATAACATTTTAGGCAAATAATTTAAAAATGGACCCTCACTTGTCTCAGTAACAATTCAACAATAAATGTTAAGGTGAGGAGCGCAACATTGTGGCACTGTAAGAACTTACTTGAAGTGATCTTGTAAGGCAACGTTAAAGTCGAAAGCATCTCCTCTGTCTGCAAAGCCCACCCCGATGAACGCCCTTTTTCCTATTAAAGCAGAGGGTTAGACATTGCTAATTCTACAAAACTCTTCTATATACATGACAGATGAGACAAGACCACTCACCAGTCCCATCCTCAATGCAGATAACAAAATATCGACTGGAGTCTGCCACACTTTCCACTGCAATGCCGGGAAACTGTTCCACTGGAGCCTGAGCAAATAGTTCACCTATCAAGAGAAAGAAAATAGACCATTCCCCTCATCACTGGAACAAGAATGGATGGAAGATATGTCCTGATGGAAGATGCATCTCTCACCTCCTGTACGAACTGTCTAATTGTCTAAGGCAGTGTTTCCCAAACTGGGGGACACAAAAGGCATTTCAGTGGGGACGCTGACCCTCACTCTTAACCTGTGTTTGAATGGGGAGGAAGGGGGGCTCGATAATGTTCCTAAATAGAAAAGGGGGGAATATTTGGGAATCACTAGGGAATGGCTTTGTGGCCTCCATATATGTGAAATTTACAAACATTTTCAATACATGTGTTTGGACCTCTCCAATAGAATCAATGTTAATTTTACACAAAGCATTAGCCACAATGAATCCAGAACATATTATAAGCTAAAGGACACATAGAACATTACTTTAATACAAATCTCTGGATATTCAGGGAGTAGATTATTCAAGTAGATTAGACTTGGAGGCAGCCGTGCATTTTTAGGGGAGCAGTGCAAATGTCTCCCAAACACAGTTTTATTAGCGGCAAAAGATACGTTAGCGCTACAGCATCTGCTAGTGTTAGACACGCCATATGTGCTTTGATGCCTGTGCGATCAATGAACGATAGATTGCAATATGGTCATTCATCGCACACAGTGTGGGGGTGCTTGGGTATAAGATCTCAAATTACTAAAACTGCCCCCACTTAAATCATACTGTGCAACCTCCCATTACAATGATCAGTAGATGGAAACAATGCATTTCCTCCCATGAATAAGGCCCTATTGATAAGGGGTTCTTAGAAGTATTTTTAAACATCAAAATGTACATTGAATGCCATAGCTGCCATTAATCATTCTCTCCATCATTCAGAACTAACAGCAGTGTGCATATAAATTGCAGACAATCCCTGAATGTAAACAGATTTGTTTGACTGACATATCTGAGGCCTGGAGGAAGCGACACCCACAGGACAGAAAATTGGACGAGACTATCATCTATCGTATGAGAATACCTGCCCACCTGGTGTGATGGACCAAAAGTGATCAATATTGAACAGAAAATCGATTGAACAATTTAGTAAATTAAAGCCGATTTTACAAGTATCTGACATGTTTTCTGGTATTTCGATCTTCAAACTCAGGAATCGATGTGAGGTGGTACAGTCGATTGATGTTCGACTCAGTCACACAACAAAATTGAACCGATGAGCCAAGTAATCGATCCATGTATGACTAGCTTAAGGTTTTGCTAGATACAGGTTCTATGTAAACACCATGACGAGTTAGCAGTGACAGATGGAATGCAGAGATCTGAGGCAGTTTATCGTCCACAGGATAACAGGAAAACGATGGCTGCTGTTCTGCAGAAAGCTTTTAAAAAATACTTGTAGGAAGGAAGAAAGCGACAAGCAGGGGGGGAATATGATTGGATTTGCAACAATAATGAACTCTCTGCAGAGCTTTGGGAGCAGATAACACTCTGACCTTTAACTTCCTCATCACTCTCTGGAAGTACTGACTCTGCACTTCTAGGAAGACCACAAGGATGGCTCTCTGCCTTGTTTATCATGTGGTCCTTGAGAACCAATTTAATGCTTTCCTCTTTTGTCATAAAGAAAGCTACTAGGGGGCAGAGATCTCAGAAAGAAAAAAAAAAAAAAAAAAAAAGAATGTAATGTGGAATATACACTACAGTATATTGCAGACACGGGCAAACTAAAGCCTGCCATACACACACCGATCAGTGGCCGATTTTGCCGCCGACCATCTGTAAAATCGGCCACTGGGGTGCCCACATGGGGCGACAGGGAGCTCGGCCGGCCAGAGAACGGACATGTCCGATATTCTCTGGCCGATGCCAGTCGATGCCATTACTTTCAATGAAGCCAGCGTCTTCATTAAAGGCAACGGCCGACACACAAAGGGTGCCTGCCGATGCAGTCAGCTGGTGACTGCAGCGTGATGACGATCTAAGCAGCTCTGTTGGTGTGTTGGGGCCTTAAGGTTCGGGGGCTAGATCAGGCCCATCTGGCCTTTTAATTCGGCCCGTTATCACCTTGATCATAAGATGCACAGGGCCCCCTCTGCTTGTTCCCTGCAATGAGCATACATAATGCCAAAATGATTCGGACCTACATCTTCTCTCTGCTCGTTGCAGTGAATGATCGGCGAGTCTCGTCACCAAGGTCTCCGTTTCTTTTTTTACCTTCCTGGCAGTATTATTTCTTTGTTGAAAGCGTTTTTGTTGAATGAAACAAGATCACAATGTGTCTGCTGCATGCCCCCTCCCCCTCCCAGCATCATTAATGAAGCCAGACATGTGAGGAATATGGACACCTATGGTGAGTCGGCCATTACAGACACTTGCTCCGACCTCTCTATCAAATTTAAGAACCCATTGTGGCCCATGAGTCAAAGTTTGTCAGAGAGCTATATTTGACACCTGTATAAGTATATAGAAGCAATTTATAGTCTGATCGGCCGAAACATAAAACTGTGCACAGGTGATGTGAATACCACTGTTGGTTTTCCTACAATGCATCGAATATAGACCAGGATACATTGGTTAGCAATTAATCTCCAGTCCTCCATGTGTACAATAAGGAGAGATAAAGGGGTTTATACCTTAAGGTGGGTTTACACCTGTAGATTTTTTCATCCAATCAATGAAGAACGAACAATTTTTGGTTGATTGAACAAAAGTCTAAAATGGCCAATTTGTTCGATCTCTAACAAAATATCGTTCCAAAAGGTCATCGAACACGTTGGTAAATTTTTATCGGTCGTAGTAATTCTGAATGTAGTTTCATTCGATATCGCGATGAACAAAAAAATCTAATGATACCTGTGATAAATGGACGAACGATGTTCGACAAAAAAATCAAGAAGTTGAACGAACAAAAATGTACACAGGTTTCTACCATACGGGTTTACACGTGTAGATTTTTTGTTCGTTCAACTGCCGATTCGATTTTTTGATCATTTTTTTTGTCGAACATCGTTCGTCCATTTATCGAATGAAACATTAGATTTTTTTGTTCCGTCATCGAGTGAAAATACATTCAGAATTACTACGACCGATAAAAATTTACCAACATGTTCAATGACCTTTTGAACAATTTTTTGTTCGAGATCGAACAAATTGGCCATTCTAGATTTTTGTTCAATCAACCAAAAAAATCTTTCGTTCTTCATTGATTGGACGAAAAAAATCTACAGGTGTAAACCCACCTTAAGTTACAAAACGCTCTCTGCATAGAAGAGGTTATATAGAGGGGACCACACACACCCTTTCACTGAGAAGTGGCATATAATGTACAAAGTTATAGAAGCCATATGAAGTATGTAGAAACATATATGAAAAGAGAACGTTCCCTTGTGATGACACTGTGTCAGATACCGTCTCCCCGAATCTTGGACGGACCACAGCTGACGACACAAGAGAGACCTAAACAATGTATTTGCAGAATACAAGGTTTTATTAGCAGTATACGAGCTTCGGCTGGGCCGTCACTGTATAACGTGTACATACAGACCTGTGTTTCGGTCCTCCAGCTTGATAAACACGGCCTTTCCCCGGGCGGTAATCCGGAGGCGCCCACTCCAGGCAGGTTGGTCCAGCTGCCATTCCGCCGCCCTGACGGACACAGAAGAAGCATTCAGAGATGGTACACGCTTCCCACACTCCGTCCCTCTCCATTACCACTTTGAACACTCACCGGTATCCCCGGTTGGAAGCCCGGGGCGGGATGCGGTAGACGTGAACTTCCGGCTTAACACACAGCACCGACTCGTAATCACTGTCCGCCATCTTTCTCCACCTCACAGGCCTTCCGCTTCCCTGGTCAGCTGATGCCAGCGTAAACCCAGCTCTGTCATGTAGATTGATTTCACCTACTTCCTGACAGAGCACCACAGCGCCCCACAGGCCGGGTTAGGAAAAGCACCTTCCACCAACACAGTTTATGTAGTCCAGTGGTGTCCAACTGAGCTGATATGGAGGGCCACAAGTGCGGCCCTCAGCAACACTAAAGGGCCGCACATAACATTTTAAAACTTTACTGACTTGTATAGGCAATTTTTAATGAATGACAGCAGGCAGAGCTAGAAGATGTACATAGTCATATACATCGTCAAAGGTTATGTGCCTCATAGAAATGATCAAAGCCTTTGATTCAAAGGTTACATGCCCCTATTCTCAGGTTATGTCCCGCAATATAATACAATCATCCCCTGTTCATTGGTGGATTGTGGGAGCATAGGCACTCACCTGTCTGCTGATCCCCCGCCAACACTAGAGGAGGAGAAAAAGCCCATGAGCGCCATCTAGGTCGCTCATGGGCTTTTACATACATCTATCAGGTAAGTTTATTGCCTCTCTTGCTCTTGTTACTCTGACAGGTGAGTTCCTATGCCCTATGCAATTACAGGTTTCGGGGGCCGCAAGTGGAGGATCACAGTGGGCCGCCGAAGAATGCCAAAGGTTGAGCACCTGGGATGTAGTCAGATGAACACTCGCCTGCGAATTAGCAAAGAGCTCCCCCAGAGGTAAATCGAGGTAGTGCACTACTTCTTTCCCCTGCCACGTAAGTCAGTGTCATTTCTACCAGTTCACATCTATTGCTTCTACAATTACAACTACTCTAAGCTACTGCTGTTGGTAATCATGTATGTTATTGACTTTGACCAAAGCATATTTGTTACAACCCTGTACTTTATACTTTAAGAAGTAGCCTTAGGCTGAGTCTACACCAGGGGAACTGTGAAACACACCACAACCATGAGTGCGTTTTACAATGCTGTGCTTTTTACTTTTTTACTGTTCTATGTACCTTGCATTAACATTAACCGCATTGCGGTACTATACTGCACAGCAACTACAGAACATGTGTGAATGATCCCTTAAGCTGGCCATACACCTTCAGATTTCTCTGTCAGATTTCCTTCAGATCAGATTTTGTTTTACCAAAACCATGTAATATGAGGACCTTTCTACACCTTCCAATCACTATGTATTCTATCAGGGAGGACACTATACTACATGGTTGTTGGTATATCTGATCTGATCTGAAGGAAATCTGACAGAGAAATCTGAAGGTGTATGGCCAGCTTTATGGAAACCACCCACTGCATGCATTTTTGCAAGCACAGCGCAAGTTTCTACCATACACTTTATTTTTTGCGCGTAATGGCAGCGTTACCCCATACAGTAGTGGCAAAAATGGCAACCACAGGCACAGAATATGAAATATACCCGGCACTGGGTTGTAGTACTGTACCGCACCCAGTGTGAAAGATACCTAAAGGGCCCTTTCACACTACATGCATTTTTTAAGGTATGCATTAATGTACACATGGGTTTTGCCCATTCCATATCTGCATTTGCATTTTTGAACAGAGTAATTCAAAATGTATAAAAAATGCGAAGAGCAGGGTGTTCTAAAAACTGCATGCGCTGTTTTTTTAAAAAAAATACTCCCCGTGCAATGTGATTGCTAACATATGTATTCTCTATGATAAAACAGTACTGTAAACGTATGTGTTAGAAAAGGCAACACGTATAGTGTGAAAGAGCCCTGAAAAAAAAAAGTTTAAATAAAAGAAATAATACTTACCATGTCTGGAAAAAAATCATCCATCCTACATGCTAGGAGGGGGGAACTGATGTGGAAGGGGACAGAGGAAGTACTCGCACAACTCGGAAAACGTGCGGCTTGTTTTTAGCTGGGTCTGGCGGCATGTCAGACGCATCGCTGTAGAACGTCTTCCTTGACAAAAACCCACCCCACCCTAAATGCACCCTTAGCATCCCAGTGTAGACAGTCCCATTAATCGTACATGGGGACACAAACTTAGTGTAGACCAGTGGTTCCCAAACTGGGGGGCCAAAAGTTATTCCAGGGGGGTGCTGGCCCTCATTCTTAACCTGTGTTTGAAAAGGGAGAGGTGCTCGATAATGTTCCTAAAGGCGACCCTGCAAGGAAATTTTGGGTACCACTGGTGTAGACCAAGCCTTAAGCTAGCCATACACATATAGATTCACCTTCGATCATTGAACGATAGATCATAACATGATTATGTCATAACGCCGAAGGATCGCTCACAAATGGTTCTGGGAATTAATGCGCACCACCTTAGGAAATCGATCCTCGGCTGAAACTTTGCATGGAGAACAAGGGTCCCCATCCGAAAGTAATAGGGATCGAACAGGAAAACTTGTTGGATCTGTTTGTGCGATGTCAACTTTTTTGGTTCGATCATTCAAGGTGGGCACATTAGATTCCTGAACAATCGCTGAGATCGATTGTTCATGAATCGACCGCAGAAGCGATATGTTTAGCTTTAGGAAATACATTTACTTGAAACAGCAAATCTAATATACAAAACGGGGAAACCAGGCGATCTTCTTTCATGTATAGAACACTCATTTATTCAGAACAGGTACTCAATCCATTGATTTCTGTAAACATTTCCCACCCTTGGTTAGTCACTTCAGCCATTCAGATGCAGAATGTTGAAGAATCTCTCAGATAAATGTAAGGCCCGTGGTGTGCTTAATGTATACATCACAATCATTAGCCTGAAACCCTGCAACAATCCCTGGAATATAGGACATATTCACACTTTACTACACTGCATCTCTGTTCTGACACTTTCTGAAATCCGAAATGCTGACACCTAGTGCTCTAACCTCCGAAGGAACGGTGCCAGAGATACGACACAAGTACTTGAACAGTAATGCATGTTTATGGCCTCGTTATTCCTAAAACACATAAAATATGACCACAAATGGTTAAAATGTGCGCGCCTGTACAATAGGAAATTCAGGCTCAGTCTGGCCAGATGCGTTGTTCATTACATGATTAATAAGTATACGAGTATACGAATACAAACACAGTGGCATTAACCTTTAGTTACAAAACATAATCAAATCCCAGCAAAGCAAATGTGTAAATCTTGAGTATTACCTTTGTACAGGTGTCCCCATGGAAGTCTACTACACCCCTTAATAACATACGCCCCTCGCTGGATCAAGTTATCGGCAAATGTTAAGTCGTGCACAGCTGTCTATGCATGCCCGCAGCCATGCCTTCTACAGATATAAGCAGACAGCAAACACAGGCTTAGGGGCGCTGGAGACAAATAATCTATTATAAACAGAACTACTGACACTGGTAACTATTTTGCTGTCTGGATGCTGCGATTTATTGAAGCCTATTGGCCTTACAACTACATACCGATTGTAAGTAAAGCCATCGAATATTCGTCTTAAGCCCCCCATACACCTTTAGATCACTCATACAATTTCCTTTAGATTTACCAACAACTATGTAGTTCCTGTTAACCTGTTTAAGTGAAAGAAAAACACGATGGTCTGGGCTGCCAAAAAAAGTAGGGAGAGTAGGTAGGAGCGAATGGGAGATAAGGCCCCCATACACATTTCAATTTCCTTACAATTGATGTCAGATTCGATCATTATTTATGATCGGCGTTGGTTCGAGCGAACAAAGTATGATCAAACTACCTCCGACATGGAGAAACCAATATTTGATAGATGTTGATTCGATCAATCAAAATAATAAGTCAATCATAAACACACCAAAGTGTCTGCCAATGGATGTAGAAGTATGCTTATTATTTAAATCGAACCAAAAATTGGTCGGGCACAACAAAATAACATTGGATCTATCAAAATTTTCCAACATGTCCGATCATTTTTCGATCAAACTTTTGTCCAATTTTTATTGAACTTGGTCGATCGAACCATCTGGACAGGCATAGATTTTTGATCAATTAACTTCAAAATCGATTGGTTTTGGTTTCTCAAAATCGGCACCGCTTCAGACCTGTCCGTAAAAAAATCGGTCGGGAGAAAAATCGGAACGTGTATGGGGGGCTTTACCCTTTGACAGTATGTTGCAGCACAAGTCCTTTGTTATGCTAAAGCAGCCATCTTTCTGCAAAGGTCTGGCAAACTTTCTGCAGTCTTTAGCGCCACCACCCTCATCCTAGACTCGGCAGCATTCCCAGTTGGTGGTTTGAGGTGGAATGCAGTAGACATGCACTTAAGGCTTCCTACACAGCACGACTCAATCGCTAACTGTCATTTTCCTACATCTAAAAATAAATCTGCCATTCTAATTAGCTTTGGACACTCCAGGACAGCTTACGGTCAGTGACTACAGTGATCCAAGGTATTGGCCAGTGATCAATTCCCTGGGTGGTGCACATTGATTCGATGTGCAATCATTCTGCAATTCTTACACCACCCCATTGCGATTGATTGCCAGGGAATTGAACTATGTATGGCCGGCTTAAGTCAGCCCAAACTATTTGCAAAGAGGACCAGGCTTGAGCAAATGAAAATGCATGAGGGCCAACCATTTACCCCGCCATTTAATGAGCACCAAAAAATTCAGGGTCCTTTCACACTACACGCCCTGCATCGATACCCATTTGATCACCAAATGTTCGTTCGGCCAATCGATGCGAACCACTTCGCACGATTGATTCCCAGTCTATCCCCATCCAAAGTAATGGCGATTGAACAGGAATTTACCAACATCTTTGTTCCCTGTTAGATTGACATTTCTTCGAGCGGGATCGATTGAACAAGGGTTTTCACGTTCCTGAATGATCGTAGTGCATGTTTGGTAATCGTACAAAGAAATTGACATGTGTTGGGTACTTAACGGTATGGCATACGTTAAGGTGCACACTGTAGCACGATACTTGAACAGGGGTTGGATTTGGCCCCCGTGCCAGACTTACAACTCTGTATGGAAGTAGTGGTCCGACACCCACATACTACTGCAGGAATGTCTGAACGGTCAAATGTAGCTGCTGGCCATGGACAGGCTTTCCAACTCAGGTAGAAAGCAAACAGCAATACTGTTAACACTTCTAGAGAACGCTCTTCATTTGATTCTAAAGTTGCCAACGACTTGCTCACTGCCAAGGCCCAAGGCAACTTTTCCCTTCTTCTGTTGGATCTCTCCTCTGCCTTTGACACTGTTGACCACCCTCTTCTTCTACAGAACTTGTGCTCTATTGGTATTCGTGACTCTGCTCTTTCCTGGTTCTCCTCCTACCTGACTAACCGCTC
>CM070038.1:38100577-38115972 GCA_036250615.1 Ptychadena robeensis | reverse complement strand
ATGTTTCTAAATAGAAAAGGGGGGCCCTGCATGGAAAGTTTGGGAACCACTGCCCTACAGCATGGTTTACCTTTTAGCCCCAAAACAATGGACATGTTTTTGACATGTCATTTGATCTGGCCTGTGGCTTGCTTTTGACAAAGCAGAGGCCCATGTTACCAGATGAGTTGCGGCCAATGCCTATGGAGACCTCCCCTGTTTTCCTTGCTTTGAACGCAATAGAGACCTTAGGATTTGCTACGTGTATACGCTTAGCAGGGGTCCCGACGTATCACACAGACATTGCCTGCTCGGTGGATTGTCTGTTTACACATTCACCGATGCAGAGGCTAAACGTACTTGGCTACGTTCAACCTTACATTGGTGGAGTGTCTCGGCGCAGTGAAGACATCGCATCCGCCGAGCAGGTAAGTCTATCTGCTACGTTGGGACCTCGCGCTAAGCGTATACGCTTAGCAAAAGAGTCCCAATGTAATGGAAACATAGCCTTACACTGTTTCTTTTGGAGAAAAAAAACTTTAATGTAGACCAACATTACAGTGTGGTTCCAGAATGTCCTTGTAATGTCCGGTACTCTGCTAAATATATTGTTGCGAACAGATCTCAGCAATGTGCCAAAAAATATGAAATTTTTCCTTCTGTTATCAGTTGGAACATGTTCCATGGCTTGTTGTGCTCCTCCTGGAAATGCTAGTTGCCTGATTGTAATGTTGGCCTCTGGCTCCTGGAACAAGCATAGCATAAGCAGTCATATCTTTTCCCTAAATTATTACTTTAATCATCACTAAAAGCTTGGAGAGAGCCTGGCTGGAAAAGTGAGTGCTAGCATCTGACATTTTTTTTAGATTATTTATCTTTCTGTTTTATCTTTCCCATTTGCAATTTAAAGTCACCCTTTTTTTGGCTTTTTTTGAAGTATTTTATTTTTTCTTGTAATATTTTTGTTTTGTGGCTGAGTTGCCAGGTTCTGACTGCATGACCATGTATGGTATAGTGATTAAGCAATCCCTTCCAGACACAAATACTCTGATTTCATGTATGGCCCTAACAACTGTACATGTTTATAGCCCCCTCTATCTGGTGAAATATTTTGGTTACTATTTGATCTCTCCCATATATAGTTTTGCTACAGATGACTTATAAAATGCTTGGTGCCATGCTGTCATTTTAACCCAGTGATTTCATTATGTTGGGTTGCAGGAGAGCTGCATACTTAAAGTATTTAAGAATTTTCAAGAAGTAAGCGGCAGTTCTCACAGGTTTCCTAAATAGGAAATAGATTTCAGGGCTATGTATAGGAATTGGTAGGTGACATGCTTGTCTTGTACCACTAGGTGTCGCCCATCAGTGCTATCATGGATTTATTAAGGCCGTTCAAGATGGGAATATCCAATGGGAGAGCCGAACATATCCTTATCCGGGGACCCCGATCACCCAGCGCTTCTCACATAGTAAGTGACTCTTGGAGGCTGGCTTTAATCTGAATTGTTTTGTTTTTTACCTTTTTGAGCTGAGGAAACAAAATTATTTTTTTGCGAATGTTCTGTTATGTGATGGTGTGGGTGTGTTGTAGCTTCTGACTGATGAACTCATAACACAGTTACAGTTAGTGGTTTGGGTTCACATTACATAGACTCAAATTTGGACACCTTTATGACTTTTTGACCAGCTGTTTTTAAAAAATATTTGAACATAACTAAGCAAGTCTCTACATGGGTGTTACTTTTTCACTTTTAAATTATTCATTGTTATATGATTACTGAATCTGGGCCTAAAAACAATGCTTTCTGAGGATACCTACATGTCATTGCGAAGAAATGTTATTGTAGGAATATATGCAGGGCTGCACATAAATGGTACTCCGCTACGCATGCAGAATACCTAGGAGTACCTGCAGTAGTGTTACTACATGCATTAGCATATTAACAACTAGGAGCTACCCTGGGTGGGGGGGTGCGGGGGGGTTCTTGGGCGCCGCTATCAGGGGACAGCCGGGGAGTCACTGAGCGAGAATCATTGTCAGCCAGAGGAGAGACATCTGCAGTGCTCAACAGGGTGGATTTGATTTAAATCAAACCGATTTTAAATCATGACTTAAATCACAATTTAAATCACTAGTCTGATTTAAATCAATCATTCTTGCCGGTATAACTTTAAAATGCGAGTAAGTGAAGATTTTAAGAACAACAACTTTTCATATTAGTTTTTTTTTATCCCCAGATTAGATCAATCATATTTGGACAACTTTTCTGTTGCACTTAGTTTTGAGAACTGAGAAAGTAAACCAAGCATCTGTGATAATATCTTGTAGGCAGAGAAACTGCCCAATAATCTTACAAAAATCACCCAAAATCACCCCTTGAATAGACACGGTTGAGGGGACACAAAAGCAGATTTGGCTTATGAAATGACATATCGTACCCCCTGAAGAAGTCTTCAGCGAAATGCGCTTTGGGGTGAAATTTGGACTATTTTAATTGTCTACCTGTACAGATGTGTACTTCTGCAACATTGTGCATTGTTTCTGATTGATCTGATGCCATTACTTCATCATCATCTGTGTATAATAAATGTATTGCTTTTACATATTGAGTGGCCCTTGTCTATTCAAGGTAAAATTTTGGGTGATGTGTTTTGCCATTATCAACCTCTGTATGTTGTTTTTGGGATGTTTTTTTATGGAATTTATTTACCAAAACATTTAAACATATAGAGCCTTATTCTTCATAAACTAATCCTTATTTCATCATGGAATAACCTTGGGATGGTAATGTTTTTTCCTCAAAGCATTTTATTTTTGAAAAAATCAATATAAATAAAAAAAATCAGATTTAAATCAAAAAATTTTTTATCCACCCTGGCGCTCAAGGAAGCGCTCAAGGAAACGTGTAGTCCCTGTTTGATGTGCACATATATTTTAGTTGTTCTAGTGTTTTCTAGAACACCATCATATACTTCAATGCTACTTTGCTTTAGGCTACCTTTTGTTTATATAAAGAGAGTAGTTGTAGTGAAAGTGTGTATGACATGTCCCTCTGTTTCCCACTCAGGTGCATGTTACTACGACTCCAACCAGTCAATGTATGTGTTCGGAGGCTGCACACAGAGTAGTTGTAATGCAGCATTTAATGACCTCTGGCGGCTCGACCTCAATAGCAAGGAATGGATTCGACCCTTGGCTTCTGGTGAGTGAAAGTCTGCCATATGTATGATGTAGTTTAATACCTTGAAAATTTTTTTGTCATCTCTTTAGGTTCCAGGTCTTAGGTTTTAAAGCAGCAGTTTCTTTAGGGTATCTTTTGTATATTGCTTTGCCACACTACAACATCTTGTTAATCTTGTCCTGCATTGGAAGCAAGGGAAAACATGTACAATAAGGAAGGCATTTAGAAGGACCTTTTTCACACTTAGTTGCCCGATGTCTGGGGCTATCTCAACCATTTATTTGTGAAATAAGCCCATACATTTTCAGTTTTCTCTGTATCAAATAAAGTCTAATGTTGTATGATGTGTTTTGAGGTGTTGAGGTACTTTTAAAATAATTATCTGAGATGGCATTTAGGTCATTCTTTTTTGTAGTTTGAGCAAAATTTTTGTTTGGGGTTAGGTGGTTCGAGAGTTAGGCGATAGGGGAGGTTAGTTTAGTTTCAACCCCCCCCAACCCCTTAAGCTTGCCCCTACAGTCAGTCACCACTCCCCCCAACCTTAAACACCTGAAAACCATAAGATTAACCCTGTAACTCCTGAAAACTAGGGCTATCTGGCATGCACAATTGTAAAGGTAGAAAAATATAATGGGGTAGAAAAATATCTCAGAACAATGGGACCTCCATGGCAAATCTGTTTGGAATAAAAAAAAAAAATGTGACTCTACCTAAAGTATGGTCCACATTGCTGCAGAGATTGAAGTCTGTCCGTGATAATCTATACACAACACACTGCATTAAATTCTGTATGGCTGTTGGCCAGAAGGGAGACTTTTTTTTAGCAGGATGCACAAAGACTGCAATTTGCTGATGACAAGTAGGATAACTATATGGATTCCTAGGGTAATAATGTATTTTAAAGCATGTATGTGGGTAGGAGTTGGTATTGTTGGGGAATGGCTTGGGCACAGTTAAGGGGCGCCTTAGGCTATGTTTCCATTACGTCAGGACCCCTCCGCTAAGCGTACGATGTAGCAGATAGACTTCATTGCGCCGAGCCGCCGATGTAAGGCTAAGCATAGTCGAGTACGTTCAGCCTCTGCACCGGCGGATGTGTAAACGGACCATCCGCCGAGCAGGCAATGTCTGTGTGATACGTCTGGATCCCTGCTAAGTGTATACGCTTAGCGGAGGGGTCCCAACGTATAATGGAAACAAGCCCTAAAGAAGAAAAAATTGGGAACCACTGGATTATTGGAACCATGTTCTGTGGTCTGGTGAAGCCAAGATAAATGTATTTGGTTCCTTGATGGACGTGTCACCACAATTGGAATGGGAAGTGTCTTGGGTCTTATACAAGCTGTACACTGACTACATTTTTATCAAAGTGTCAGTGTTATCCCATGAAAAGATTTTGTAAACCATTTACGACAATGTAAAGGGGGTAATTGCTTTTGTGAGAAATTATATAATAAGCATAGCTGGCTGGTTAAGATGCAGTGATAAAAGAACAAAAACTGTACCTTTTTTGGACTAGAAGATGCTCCAATATATAGGATGCATTTTGGAGCACTCGATGGCTGAAAAATATTTTTCACTTTGCTGGCCAGAGCTACATGCTCCGACCAGCAGAGAAGGAGTTAAAGAATTGGAGAAGCTGTCTCTGCTTCCCTGACTGGCAGAGCTGTGTGTGAGGTGGGCAGCTTGTGCCCATCTTATATACAATACAGATGGCAGCTCTCCTGTCTGCATCTGCACTGTGTGTGAGTTGAGCTCAAGCAGCCCAGCTCTCACAGAGTTGACAGAGGAAAGATGCAGTGTGTTACCAGCTGAGCTTTCTGTGTGATAGTCTAGCTTTTACACACAGGCAGAGCTGGATGAAAGAACTGCCGGCTTTCTCTGCACTTCCCTGCTTATTATGCCATGAACTACAGAAAGGAGATCAGCCATCTGACAGCTCCTCCACCTCCCCGGCTTCTTGCCATGAGTGAAGGTGCGGGGGGTGGGGGGAGGGGGGGGGTGTAAGCCAGGGCGCTACCAGAATATAAGGCATTTCTAATGGGGGGAAGTGAGTCTTATAGTCAAAATAAATATGGTAGACTTTCCACCTCATTCTGCAGTCAGTTTGGATCCCCCTTTCCAGTCAATGTATGTGACATGCCAGTTTCTGTCCTGAGAATGTGCTGTACAGAGGTATCCCACGGGAGGGGCCCCACCACCATCCCACCCTGCTCTATCCTCCTAGGACTAGGCCATAGGCAGTTTCTTATTGATGAGCGCATTCAGTCTGGAAGATAGCCCAGATGTTGTGTTGTAACGTGCTCAGGTGTCTTTCACACTTGTCAGCAGCGTGTAAAACCCCGTGCAGGTTCTCATGGTACGCTTTTGCCTATGTTTTCTTGTGGCTTTTCTGCAGTCCGCTAACTTGTCTTAATTGCAGGTTCCCTACAGCACTTTAAGGGTGTGCGTTCATAAAAAAATTAAAAAATAGTTCACCACAAAGGGTAGTGTAGAGATTCTCATTCTGTGATCTGGGGTCTCCAGAAAGGGTTGTACACTGACCCCAGAAGCATATGTGTCACAGACTACATTGAGGTTTTTGTAAATAATGAATGTGTATTTCTGCTGAGCCAGCACATAATCAAACACCTTTGGGGTCATTGTGACATTAGGTAACCTATAGGTTCCACAGGAACGGGGTTTAGGCTGCAATCTTGGTGTGCTCCTTGGAAGTTTTTGAGGCTAGAGACTCCAGGCCTGCTTCAGGAGTCAGTCTATGTCTACATTCACTGTAATACAGTGACACTTGTCCTCTCTCTTATATCCAATATCAGAACTTGAGTGCCCAGGGTTACTCTAGACCCTGAGTGACTTGAATTGAATTAATCAATAAATTAAGAAGACCCCCTTGTCTATCTTCTGTCTCCAAGGCCCAATATTAAAGAGAATAATTCGGCAGCATATACATACACACAAGCGTTTTGGTTCTCCAGAGTCCCGTGGGAAGCTGGCAGGAATTTTTCCCATTGACTGCTGGCGTCAGGGAAGTTAATGGTGATTCTCTGTAATTCCCAGGAGTCTGTGCTACAGCCAAGGAATGTCTGGAGACTTTCTCACTCCCTGAGGCCTAGTTAAAGCAAAATGTTTTTTAATTATTAAAACATATTTAGATTATATTTATACATATTTTCAGCTATTGTAAAGTCTTAATAGAGGTAACTGGATATCTACACCTACATCTACTGTTAAGGCTTCACACTGGCATTTCCTGTTTGTGACGTGACGTAGATTTATTTTTAGACCTGTCCACAAACATTTTTAAAGGACAATACCCCTGAGCACTAAAAAGAAAACCTATGTTGAAGCTGTTGTGGACCACATGTCTGACCAGTAGAGTCTGGTCAGACACATGGAAGGCCTCCTGCTTTTCTAAAAAGTAATCTGAATATTAGGGGTTGGCTAAATCATATAAGAAGCCTTTCCAAACTTAGAAACTGCAAATTGGTTATAAATATAAAGATAACCATTTACTTAACTGGAAATTGTAAAGTTTTTTTGTAGAAGACTACTGTTCAAGGTGCCATATGAATACACACACCAGTAGTCTGTAGTCCACAAATAAGTTAAAATAACTCTAATCTCCCTTTCCCTAGGTTCCTACCCCTCCCCCAAAGCTGGGGCCACGTTGGTTGTGTACAAGGAGCTCCTGGTTCTTTTTGGTGGTTGGACTCGGCCAAGCCCATACCCCTTGCATCAGCCGGAACGTTTTTTTGACGAGATCCATACGTACTCGCCTTCTAAGAACTGGTAATGCTGTTATTGTATAAATTGTGTGCCATGTATTATGATGTTCTGTAAATGAAGCAAGCGGTACCAGAGAACCTGTTGCCATTCCCCTACAGTGTATTAGATTACTTCCACACCATAGACATTTAGTAATCAAACTGATGGTGATCACAGCAGTCTAGAACACTGCTGCAAAAGTACGCTTTTTTCTGTAACTCTATCCTACAAGGATAATTTACAAATAACAAGTAAAAAGTGTACACATAAGAGAATTTCTGATGTATAATCATCTTGGGGTTTCTTCAGATCTTTTCTAATGCCTTTTTCATATTTAGGACTTTCTTTTCTACTGTTCACAACTTTTTTTCTCTTAAAACCATGTAAACAAAACTTTATAACCTCTCAGTCATGCAGTCGTATTAATTGGGAAATTTTATTCACTGCCAACAGACCTTATGCTTCCTGTTATGTCTGCATTGCTTATTATAAAAACCCAACTGTAGTATATGAAGACTGTCTGTTTCTTCTCATACAGGTGGAACTGCATAGTCACCACACATGGTCCTCCACCTATGGCTGGCCACTCATCATGCGTAATTGAGGACAAGATGATTGTATTTGGTGGCTCTCTTGGGTCTCGACAGATGTGAGTTTACTTTATTTTACCTGTTGTAAAGTTTCTTTTTCTATCCTCAAAAATGTGTCTGCGGGTTAATTTCCTGTTCATGGTATTTCTTTGCTGATTTGCTACAAGTCAATTACAGTGACCTTCAATCCTTTTACAGGAGCAATGATGTCTGGGTACTTGATATGGAGCAATGGTCATGGTCAAAGCCAGCTATTTCTGGGCCCTGCCCTCACCCCCGGGGAGGCCAATCTCAGGTAAGAATCAGACCTCTCTTAAGCTGGGCATAGACGTTCCGATTCCTGCATGACCTGACCGCCGATCAGATGTCGTGCGCGCTCCCGCATCCATGAGGGATCGGTTTGTGCAGAAATCGGGTGCAGCAACTAGCAGGATTGTTCTAAAATCAGCTGTCATGTCTGATCACACATTAATCCGACGTGACGTTTAATTTTAATCCGATCCCATTAGTTCGGCTGGGAACAAAGGGTGCCGGCCCATTCTCGGCACTAGCGGGTGTGCGTGATGACGTCATCACTGCATGCCCCTAGTGCCGAAATCGGGTCGACAGTTGACAGTAAATCTTACTGTTCCCAGCTTTAGAAACTATCCTGCTCGTTCTGTGTCTTGCTACTTAAGCCACAAAATCGTCCACAGAACACAGCTGCCCTCATGGAGCTACCGATCCATGTCGCCCAAAATCGTGATCAACCAAAGAACGGACATGTCGGTTTTTCTCTGGACGATGGTATTACTTTGGATGGGGACCAGGGTGGCACACGAAGAGTGCGCTTCCATTCTCTGAGTGACCGATCACTTGAGGGTCACATCGTGTATGGCTGGCTTAAGGTATGTCTCGATGGCGCTATCGGCTCTGTTGGTGGGGCCCTGACGGAGCTGATCGACATTACCTGTGGATGTTCTCACAGCTTTCTGCCGATCCGCTGACCGGAGCTTGACTTACTGCACTACATTGACTTTCCAGCCAGTGAATTGGCAGAACGCCGTGCGAACAGCCTCTGTGGATTGGCTAAGTCAGGTCCCCGCCGATAGAGACATCAAAACATACCTCAAGCCAGCCATACATGCTGGGTTTTTAACGGAGCCAATAGCGCCGCCCAAACATACCCTTAGGCTGGAGTATTCATACACGGCTGTATTGTCTGCCACTGTAAGATATCTATGAAGTTTATTTCATTAACTGTGTGCTGCTAATTCTCATTACGTGCCCCCACAACACTTTCTAATCTGTTCTGTCCTAATTGGGGTTTTCTTCTCATAGATCGTTATTGACAACGAGACCATCCTCATCTTGGGTGGCTGTGGAGGACCAAATGCTGTGAGTAGTCAGTCTGCTTATACACACCTCTCCCCTCACACACTTAATACAATCGTAATGTGCAAATCTTGAGTCTTCATTCCAGGATGGCTCTAGATTATTTTACTCTGATTGTTTCTCATTTCCTGAAATATGAGCAGTAGCTCTCGTGCTTTATCTTTGATCCAATCTTTGATGGATGCATTTATTGTCTAGACATGTTCACATTCTCTTATCTTTTTCTGTGCACCCTGAGATTTCTAGAATATGATTCAATTACTTATTACATCAAAACTACCATTTTAGTTGAAAGAAGGACTTGCCTACATTTAAGTTGCCTGACTCCCTGTATTGCCTGTTTCCAACTTACAAGTACTCAATATATAAGGGGCATTTATTTTATTAAACTGCTTTATACCTTTATTACTTTTATTTTATAGTCTTCCTCTGCCAGTGCTGCCCCAAATGTCTGTTTAGGGGTCAGACACGCCTGTCTATTCGAGTCCTTTTTTTCCTGCATTCACATATCCCAAGAGCACTTGTGCGAGTTATTTGCTGCACATGCATGTATGAAATGGTGATCTGTGAATGCAATGATGGCTACATATTAAGACTGCTTTTTAAATATGAATGAGTGCAAAGTGTAAGCGTATGTACTTGATGTTTTATATTTTTACTTGAGGGTTTAAGAACTGTGATAAATATTTAATTCTCTGCATAGAGATACACAACAATATATTTGGTGGGTATGCCAGCCTGCTAAGCACTAACTTTTATGTTGATCTATCACATGCTCTTGTGCTCTTATTACAACATTAATTGCGAAGGAAGCTTCTGCATGTTGTTCTGATACTTGGGCCATCAGTCATCAAGTCTTGCAGAAACTGATTCTCTTTCTTGTCTGTGAGATGATCTTGCTCTTAGGGAATTCTGCCATTCTTGTTTCAAAAGCTGGTAGATCAGCCTGCTATCAATCAGTCTAGGGGCTTTCAGGGCCTCTAAGGCATGTATTACAACACACTAAATTCTTCCTGCCCTTGTATACACTTATAAGCATTTGGTATCTTGTCCTAGATTTGTTTTCCATGGACCCTGGACTTCACCTTATTCTGTCCTTCTGTCTGAGCAAGGGGGATATGTACCAAACCCAGGGTGGGTCGATTAAAAAAAAAAATAAATCAAAAAAATCGAATTTTTGGGATTTTATATTGATTTTTTTTCAAAATAAAATGCTTTTTGAGGAAAAAACATTACCATCCCAAGGTTATTCCATGATGAAATAAAGATAAGTTTATTGAAGAATAAGGCTGTATATGTTTAAATGTTTTGGTAAATAAATTCCATAAAAAAACATCCCAAAAACAATAGACAGAAGTTGATAATGGCAAAAAACATCACCTAAAATTTCCCCTGGAATAGACGAGGGTGAGGGGACTGGGCGCACACTATGTAAAAGCAATACATTTATTATACACTTATAAAAGTTCTCCAAATATGATTGATTAACCTAAACTGGGGATAAAAAAAACTAGTATGAAAAGTTGTTGTTCTAAAAATCTTCACTTACTCGCATTTTAAAGTTATACCAGCAAGAATTATTGATTAAAATCAGTTTGGTTTAAATCGAGCCTTACAGACTAGTGATTTTTAAATCGTGATTTAAATCCTGATTTAAAATCGGTTTGATTTAAATCAAATCCACCCTGACCAAACCCTTAAAATCTTTTGGTTGCTTAAATTTTGTATAGAACAGATGATTTTGGTCTATTTTCTTTTTTCTCTTTACATGGGGTTCTGTGTATTTGCACAGGGTGCTCCCACAGAACTGCTGAAAAAAGTGCTTGCTTTCTGTCCTTACGTCTACAGTTTATGGAGACGGGTTGCCAGGCCTTCATCATGCTGTAGTAGGCCTTTTGGATTAGGATACCATTGGAGCTGTTCAATCAGGGAAGCAGTATTTCCATACGACCTGTTTTCTATCCCCAGGCTAAACGGGGTATCTTTTCCATGTTGGACCTAAAAGTGTATGTTGGTGTTCAGAAATTCACCATGAAATCTCTAAATCCTGTTATTTTTAATTGATCAGGAACATTTGTTTACATATGTAGGGACACATTTCTCATTATCATTTTGAACACCAGAAGGGATGCTTAAATTGCAGCTTGGTCTAACTTTGGCTGGTGAAGTATACACATGTATAGGCTATAGTACTAGCTCGTGGTAGATGTGCCTAAACCAAACTTTTTGACTTGGGGGGGCCACAGTAGGTTTCTAAATGTGACATAGGGGCTGGACCAAGAGCCTCCCAGCATAATCCTTGTAGTTAGGACAGGAAAATATGTTGAAAAAGATTAATAAAAATAATCTTTTGATAGAGCAGCTTAAACATTCTATTGCAGGCAAACTATGGACTCTAGGAAACAATCCAGACAGTTATCATCTAGGTCCCAGGTGCCCAACCTGCTGCTCTTTGGGCATTCTTCAGCTGCCTCCCTAGGTTCTTAATTTGTGGCCCCTGAAACCTTACTGTTTGCATAGGCCATTGGAACCCACCTGTCCGCCAATCCCCCGCTGACACGTCTTCTCCCAGGATCTTCTTAGACTTGGAAGAGGAGAGGCACATCTTGGTCGCTGATTGGCTTTCACGTATGCCAATTAGCATGCTCAGCCAGTGCGGTCAGCAGGCAGGTGAGGGCCTATGCTGCCACTATTTCACTAATGAACAGGGGTTATTGAAAAATTTTAAATGTTGTCCTCTTTTCATTATAAAATGCTTATACAAGTCAGTATAGCTTGGAAATGTTATGGTTATGCAGAGGGCTGCACTTGTGGCCTTCCTTATCAAATAAGTTGCCCACCACTGCTCTAGTGTTACCTTCACTTTTGCTCTGATCCTTGCGATGGATGCCAGCTTAAAGGGAGGGGGGAACTTCTAGACATCCTTTCTTGCTATAAGCATGGGAATTCTGGTCATTTGGCTGACCATATATTGTTGAATATTGTTGCTGAGCTCTTGGAGCAATATTTCATTTTGACCCAGTTGGGTAATACTACACATGTATGGAATAAAAATGGTAGCTGGTTTAGTAAGGGTACATTTACACTGGCGGTTTTCAACCGCCAGGTAAACGACCCTTTAACGCGACCAAACCACATTAGGCGTCCAAGGTCGGTTTTTGGGCTGCTGTCCCATAGGACCTCTATGGGGTTCTTAATTAGACGCCCCTATTTTGCAGACAATCACAGGGAGTCGTTTCTCCCGTGGCTGCGGGAGTGCACTGAAAGCAGCTTGAGAACAGACAGTTAGAACTTAGCCTAAAGGTAGAGCAGATCCTGTCTTGGGCAAAGCTTGGTGTTTTACCTGGAGGTGTTTCAAGGCCACTGTCATGGGTGGGGGTGTGCTGCATATCTGTATGTTGTTGGTGCTTTATAAATAAAAATAATACATGTTGTAAATATTCTTGCATCAAGGTTCAACATAACTGAGCAAATTCTATCTATTGCCCCCCTTTCCTGACCATGCCCATTAAACCAGATCTGCAGGTACTTTCTGGGCTTTAGACATAATCTGTAAAGGAGTTACCTTGTGTTCTAACATTTCTTCATGTTGTGCCATGTAAATATTGAAACTCTTTTCGGTTCTCCTGGGATTTTGTTGGACTGGCTAGTGTCTGCTGTTGCAGATGGGACATCCGGTATATGAAAGATGTGTACTTAAATGTTTCATAATGTAAAGTAATGCTCGGTATAAAATGTTTCTCTTGAAGTCTGCTGCAATATGCATGGTTTATGCTTACAGTACAGTACACTAATTCTATAATATAATATCTCAATATACTGTATTGTGACAGCTCTTTAAAGATGCTTGGCTTCTTCATATGGACACAAACCCTTGGACTTGGCAGCAGCTAAAGGTGGAGAATGAGGAGCATGGAGCACCGGAGCTGTGGTGTCACCCAGCCTGTAGGGTAAGTCATTTCTCATCTTGGTGAAATCTATTGGAAGTACAGTACACTGCCATAATAATGCAACCATTGAGATTGTTGTTCTCTATAGAGAGATCCTTGCAGAAATCTATCTTCACCAGAAGGTAGTTCATATTTCCAAGGCCATACACTTTGTGTTTGCTATTTTAATATTTATGAGCAAATATGTCCAGATACAGTAACAATAGCAGAACATGTGAACAGTTACTGAATGATTGTGTGTGGTTGTACTTTGTAATCATTTATATGTTAACTGCTCCTTGGTAACTGATTTCCATTCCTGCTGCAGGTTGGGCAATGCGTTGTGGTCTTCAGCCAAGCACCCAGTGGCCGTGCTCCCCTCAGCCCAAGTTTGAACTCTCGCCCTTCTCCGATCAGTGCTACACCACCCACCCTGGCTCCAGACCCCCGGGAATACCGCTCACATTCACCTGTTAGAGCACCAGATGAGGCCCCCTGTGTGAATGGCCGCTGGGGAACCTTGAGACCTCGGGCCCAGAGGCAAGCTGCCAGTGGATCCTGTGAAGGAAGCCTATCTCCTGTCCTTAATGGGGGGAACATCTCCCCAGCAGCATCTTTGGACAGCCCCCTGCAAGTGATCACACCCCCTGCCGCTGAGGGTAGTGACCATAAACCTTCCCACACTCTTCCTGCCCGTAGGGGATCTCTGCCAGAACAGAAGGAGCTGTGTCTTGGGGCAGTAGATTGCACATGGAAGCGAGGGGACTTGGATGCGAATACTGTCGTCAGAAACCCCCTGGAGCAGATAAATGGAGTACAATCTCCCCCTCATATCTCTTCAACTTTATCTGCCGCTGTTTCACCAGGAGCACTTCGTCGGGGCTTAGAAGCTGTTCGAGCTCTTACAACTTCCTCATCTACAACGCATGGCGGGGCAGCTAATGCCATTAGTCCTCCAACTCTCTCCTCCCCAAGTTCACCTAGCAGTGGAGCTGAAGCAGTATCTGCTCGTCCGGTGTCAGCCCAGGCTGATGGCCACTCCCTTCCACCTATTGCTCGCCGCCTAGGACATCACCCGCCCCAATCTCTCAATGTGGGAAAACCCCTATATCAAAGCATGAACTGCAAACCTATGCAGATGTATGCACTGGACATTCAAGACACCCGGGTACGGGGCCGGGTAAAATGGAAGGTCTTCAGCAACAGTTCTGTGGTGGGCCCTCCCGAAACAAGTTTACACACGGTGGTTCAGGGCCGAGGGGAGCTTATAATTTTCGGAGGTCTCATGGACAAAAAACAGAACGTCAAATATTACCCTAAAACCAACGCCTTGTATTTCGTCCGAGCCAAAAGATAATATGGAAATTAAACTATTAAATGGAAACAGACCCCCCCCCTCTTGCCCCCTGAATTCCTTTTTACCCGTTTTACACTACTTGTCCCTTTTGTGGTTTTGTTCTGGGATTTTCAAAATGAGCTGGTAAGATGATGGCTTTGATTTTCAGACCAGGCTCTTCCTGGTCACATCCCTGATGCCTACTGGGAGTTCCTGCAACTTCATTGCAATGCTGTTAACTCAGCAAAGGCAGTAACACTAGTGACGGCCTCCAAAACCGAGCAATAGAGCTTGCTTGGCTGGTTTCACTTTCGATCTTGCTATTCTTCCTGCTAAGGGGGTTCCCTTTCAAAATTACTTTTTGCCCCTACTCCCTGTAGGTCGGGTCAGAGTTATCATGAAGACCATGTTAAACCTTGAAATATTTGAGAACACCATGACATGAACCCTAAGTGTTTCCACTAATTGAGAGCCACAGCAGGCAGCAGTGCTTAAGTTAATGTTCAATGAGGGCTGTTTACCTCTTTACGTAGGTGTTTGTCTACCTATATCGGAAAATGCATTTGCTTTCTGAGAGGATATTGTCCCTTTAACAAAAGGCAGTTCAGTAAGTATGAAATGTGGCCATGTCTATGATCTTGATACCTTTTTGGAGGCAGCAGTAGTTATTGAAGTACATGTGAAAAGTGATTTGCAGAGATCTTTGGGAATGTGTGACTGCTCAACCAGCATCACCCATTTGTATGTAGTGGTTCTGGCAGCATAGCCAGGGGCCATCCATGACCCTCAGGGATTATAGGGACCACTCAGGTACTGCAGGAGGAAGGGGTGATGGCCAATATTTATAAAAACAGAAGAGGAGCAGAAGAAATAGTGATTCTGGAAATTTTTAGGGAAAATGCCATTTACTAGTATCTTAATTGGTGGTTTGTGTGCATTCCACTGTGTTGTATTTTCCTTGGGACAGCTGGAGCAATAAGTGCAGTTTTTCTAGTTTGGGGGAGATGGCAGCTTTCAAGCTTTTAGAGCCACAACGTTTAGAAAGCAATATGGATGATGCAGAGTTAGTATAGATACTTCAACTAAACTCTGCAGTCATCAGGCCACAAGTCTGTTGCCTTACAAGAGCAATACTGAATTCTAAAGACTTCACTGTAATCCTGGAAGAGATAACTTTAATTGACTATTCCCATGTATTAAGATAGGAATATATATATATATAGGGGGGGGGGGGGGG
>CM070038.1:38090507-38100558 GCA_036250615.1 Ptychadena robeensis | reverse complement strand
GTATTTTAGGAGGCCTACTTTTTGGTCTCTTATGTCAATTTGGACACTGGAATATTTAAATTTGTTACAAGTCTGAGGCCCATTATGTGTCATGTTTCTCTCAAAATATTTGTAAAGCATTTTTTCATTATACAGTAAAGTTTATGTACGGATATTTAATATATCCCGGAACCATTTACACACAACTGTGTGGAGCAGCCATGCTGTGCCACAGAGTGGGATGGGAGTGGGGGCAAATTGCTTGGTATGTTTTGGGGACCATAAACTCTTCTCCAGACACACAAAGCTGCTTGTGTCTTACAGTGCCTGAGTCAACACCCACACTACTGGACACAATTAAACTATTATGAAATAGTGTTTCACAAATTCTGTCTCTGCTTTTTTTTCTGGGGATACAAAGGGGTTTGCTGCAAGACAACCGGCCTGTGAGAGCTCCACTGGAAAAAAAAAATCCCGTATAGAACTATCATATATACAAAATATACTCCAAAAGAAAACTGGACCAAAAATGTATGTTCTGATGGATGTGTTTGATTTATTCCATCACAGTGAAACACAGTTTTGTGTGTTCCCACTCTTAAGTTCAGAAGGCTTTTTGAATTTTTGTACCCTGTACAGACTGCGGAAGAGTACATCTAAACAGATCTGTGTATTTTAAACTGGCACATGCAGCTTAACCTCTCCAAATAAATATGTATATATTATAAATTAGCTTTTGCTCATCCCTGTGTTAGAAGAGAAGTGCAATTCAAGCCAAAAATTGCTGGTCCTTGGAGCTGTCTAGCATGCTGAGATTTAATTAACTGCAGCATTGCAAATGACCACTAGATGGTGCTAATTAAGGGTTTTTCAATAGTGAAAACATATCTCTGTAGGCTTGTATACAGCGTGTGATTGTCCATCAGAAAGCAGACATATTGGGAAGAGGATTTTCTGTGTTCTCCTGTATATTCCTCTCTTCACAGGTCCTGTTAAATTAAATAATGACATGAAGGCGGGAGGGAGACATGCCTCTATCTCCAAAGCTTTAGTCAGATCTCCTTCCCAGCTGCTTTAGCAACAACAAAGCAAACCTAATAGCTTCATGTTTTGTGGACTGCTGATTATTCTTTTTGAGGCTATGGGCACCATAGGTGTGCCAATTCCATGCATCACAGGGCGGAGATTGATAGTCAAAATATATTAAGTCATCATTTTAACCCATTTGTAACTGACTTGAATTAAATGCACCATAGGATTTATGCAGCTAGGTGGCAGTATTGTATAACCTAATATAAAAAATATATATTAAATTCAAGAACAACAAAACCATAATTTTAATTTGCAGGTCTTGTTTAATTTCCCCAATTAAAATTCAGAGTTTCTGGCGGTATACACAATATTATCACACAATATTTGCACCTGGATAGCTATAACTGAAAGAAAATACATAATGGTGTTAGTTAAAACGCATGAAACCAATTAGTAGTGCTTTTCACCACATAACACAAAGGGCAAGTTTAGCAAAACTTAAGTTCAACGCAGGGGTTGTAATGGATAGTGAAGCCTAGGACTTGCTCTTGATATGGGGTTTCAGTATGACAAATCAACCCACTTAACTGCCAATATCTGCGCACCAGACAAACAAGATTGATGTTTGGGGTGGGCAGTCCAATCTCTGGACCCCAGGTGCCCAACCTGCGGCTCTTTGGGTGTTTGCCACTTGCAGTCCCCAAAACCTGTTAATGCATAAAGCTGGGAATAGACGGTACGGTGTACCGTCTATTCCTTGTCTGATCCTATGCAGTAGCAGGCAGCGTGATGACGTCATCACGCCCGCCCGCTAGTGCAGAGAATCGGACAGCACTCTGCATCTGCAGCTAATTAGTTTGACTGGGGGCAGCCGTCCCCAGCTGAACTAATGGGATCGGACTAAAATTTACCATCCTGTTGGATAACTGTGCGATCCGACAGGACGGCTTATTTCAGTCCAATCCCTGTCAGTTGCAGCCTCCAATTCCTGCATGACCCGATCCTTAAGGGATGAGGGAGCGCGCACGGCATCCGATCCGGGATCAGATGGTGCAGGAATTGGACCGTGTATGCCCAGCTTAAGGCATAGGAACTCACCTGTTCACCGATCCTCCACAACGCATCCTCGCCTGGGAACTTCGCAGGAGGAGAGGCAAGGGACCAGCTGAGAACGCTAATTGGCATACGTGAAAGCTAATGAGTGACCCAGACAGCGCCTGAGTGCCTTTGCTTCCAGTAGACTACTTTGAAGATATCTATAAGGCACATAACCTATGTTGATAGGAAAAACCTGCTGCACCGGGGGGTAGATTGCTGTCAGTTTTGACTGCCTGCTGGGATCTGTCGTCAGCAGAGGCTAGATCGGTGTTATGTGCGGCCCTTTAGTGATGGCGACACTTGTGGCCCTCCATAGCACCTCAGTTGCCCACCACTGCTCTGGACCACTATCCAATTACAAAGGTCTGTGTGCACAGTGACAGCTAGGGCTGAGGCTAAAGTGATCGCTCTAGGACATGATTTATGTTTAGCTGATGTTGTCTTGCTCACCTTGATTAAGGAGAGTTGGGGCTTTCCACCAGTGTGGTAATGATCCCTTAATCCTAAGGCTAAAGCAGGGTACAGACATGTAGCTATGGGCCAGATTGATGGCTGCTTCGAGCACCATCTATCTGGCCCATGTCATATGCGCCCCTCGCTGTTTTCAAGCCTGACCAATCCCGCTCGAAAACAGCCATATCGGACATGACCGTTAAATACGGCCGATGTGCGATGCTTTGCCAAGAGACCGCGGGTCTCCATGCAAGGCATCGACTGAGCTGGGGAGAGAGCTGTCTCCCCTGCTCCGCCGATATCTGAGAGCAGCGTGATGACGTCATCACGCTGCTGCAGGGAACATCGAACGGCTTAAATATCGAGCCGTCTGTACCCTGTTTTAGATCCATTCAATTTCCTTTAGATCTACCAACAACTATGTAGGGCCGGGTCCTCCCTGATAGAAAACATAGTGATTGGAAGGGTTAGAAAGCTCCTCATATTAGATGGGTTTGGTAGAACAAAAGTGGATTGTACAGAAATTGTATGGGAAGGTTGTAATGCTGGGCATACATGGGTAAATTTCTAAATAGATTCAAGTAAATAGTATCGAGCGCCCTTTGATTGACCTGCGATCAGTCACAGCGTGGCAACGGCACCATACTGTGATTGATTGTGAATCGACTGCATGGGGGCCCTAACTTCACACTCATTCTTCAACCTCCCCGTTACTGCTCTCTAGACTCCCACTTGTTTAACCTCCTGGGCATTAAGCATGTGGCGTGCTTTTCCTGCCCGCCTAGAGGTCACTGGAGACACGGAAGTTGTGCTGGGAAAAGGGGACCCCCCCTCCATTACATTAAAATCTATGGCGCCACCTACCCCCGCCCCTCTCCATCACCGGTAACGTGATTGGTGCCAGACGCAGAAGTATCAGCATACAAGACAGGTTTGTTTCTCCTGAGTTAACTTGGGCCAAACAACCAGGAGGTTTAAACTTTTTTGTGTTTTTTTTTGTTTTAAACGACTTGCCGTAACAATTAGTGTAATGACAGGACAAAAATGTACATATGATCTCCCACCTGTAGTTCCGAAAATCCGCATTTATGGCATAAGCCTGTCAGGCCAAGGACAATGGGGGGGTGGTGGGGGTTAATCTCACCTGCTGTCTTTCCAGCCCCCTGCTAGGCACCAGGCCAGTCTGTGGCCTGGAGTAGATGATATCAGTGATGGCGTGGGGAGGTGTAGGGTGCTTTCATCTCTTGCATTTTAGGCAAACATTTCCTAGGCACTATGTGGTGTCATTGATGATGCTAGGGTGGAAATTCACACCAATGCAGGATTTTCCCACGTCTGTAAGGATCAGATGTTTATTTGGAAGCTGGGATACCCTTTCATGTAGGTGTACCCCAGATTCTTGCCCCCCCCCCATACACTATGCCAGTGGTTCTCAAACTTGCCCTGCAGAGGCTCACTTTTCTAGATAGAAACATTATCGAGTCCGCCACCCCCCCCCCCCCCATTCAAACTACACAGGTTCAGATTTAGGGCCATTTCCCACTAGCTGTGTTTGTGTTGCAATGCCGCAGTGGGGATTGAGTAACTCAATGTACACCATTTCAATGGGACTATTGTACCTTTCACACTGGCCCTGCTTGTGTTGTCTGTAGACCTGCAGCACACATTTTTGGTGGGGGGTGGGGGGGATGCAGTGCGGCTAGTGTGAAATGGCCTACACATACAAATGCCTACTTACTTTCTTCCGCTAGTTCCTCCATGGTTGGCTTCCTGCTTGTCCCTCCCTCAGGCTTGTCGGATTGGTTAGCAGTGGTGTCAGTGGTTGTACTTTAAGCGATCTACAAAGGGGTAAAATAATTGACAGTGGGGAGAGCCAATAGGCAGCTGAGTTCTCTTTCAAGTTGCCAGTGTAATTATGACACACAGCTTCCAGTGCCACTTTGGCTACCCCCTGAGCTGTGCCCCCGGAATACCTCTGCGCCCCCCCCAGTTTGGGAACTGCTGAGATTAGGATCCCTTCCCTAGTCCTAACGTGTTTATGCACAGATCCTGGAAGAAAAGACGCAACACATGTGAAAATCTTTTATTCTTCTACCCTCAGCATCTGGCTTCTCCCAGACACATTAAGAAATCTATATTAGAAGCCATATGACAAGTTCTCCTCTCAAAACTGTATCATCCTTCTGTGACAGAACCTGATCACTTGTCCCATCAAACGCTCTGTCCCGAGTTATAAGAAGGGGGCGTGGTCAGAGTGATGAATATTAATCACCCGTATGAATAATGGAGTGGAAACAGCTTCCCTTCCAGAGTTTACTCCCGTCATTTCTGGTCGCCTCTGTGATTACATCATCCTGCGACTTATCCGGAAGTGCTGCTAGGAGACGCCATGCATCGAACCCCATTTCCCAAACCTGGGACCCTGATTATTCCCGACTGGCAGCAGAGTGCTGAGGGGAGAGAATACATGACCTGCATCCTGCGGAAGAAGAAACGGCGGCATTTCGGTGAGTTCCGAGCCTCCCAGGGTGGTGTAAATACTGAGCCGACTCAACGTCTACAGCGCCACCTGGCGTCCTCTCCGCTGGCATTACAGTGTTCATGGACACGGCGCTCTGCTGTCATTAATAAACCTTTTCCGTATGTACGCAGCGCCACCTGGTGGAGATTTCATCAATCATCACCTTGCTGTTAGACTTGGCCATCTGCCGGCCAGGTGGTGTAATTGCAGCTGTCACTTCCCAGGTTGTCTTCTGATATTGTTATTTCTTTTCACTTGGTACATGCTGCTAAGTTCACAGGGCTCAAGTAACGGCCTCTAGTAATACACATGCACTCTTGATTTTCTGTGTCTGTATGAAAGAAGATCTATTCATAGGATTTTTTTCCCTCCAGGTCTCATAGAGCAGCCAGTGTTGCCTCCGCAGCTCCCCTTTGACATTGCCAACTACAAAATATTTGTCTGTGGAAAGAGTGGAGTTGGTAAAACCGCTCTGATATCAAAACTGAGTGGATTTGAGGTTCCCAGCATGCACCATGAGACTACAGGTAAGATGAGTCTGGAATGTCCACAGTTGTATTTTTAAGTGAAGAACCTAAGTCTTATGGAAGAACCTGTATAAAGCTTCAACTTCTGTTATTATCTCTGGGGAGATTTCCCTTTTCTTCAACTTTATGTCCTGGTTACATGGTGTCTCCAGAACAGAAACTAAGCATTATTACTCAAAAGTAATAAAAATGAAATCTAATAGAGATATAAAGCTACCTCCCATACCCAAAAGTAAGTTCCACTTTAAGGGCTTGTTTCCATTGATGCGATCCCACGCGTTTGTAGCCGCGCAGCCGCAATCGCGAACAACCGCATCCAATGGAAACTTCAATATAGTTTCCACTGGTGCGGTTGTGTGCGTTCGGGTGCGGATACGGTTTAGGGCGCGTTTCTGAACGCTAGCTGCAGCGTTTTGAAACGCATCCGCGTCCCAACCGCATCCACATCTGCATTAAAAAAAATTGCGTCGCAAAAACGCGCAACAACTATCAGCGTGATCGCATGAGTGGAAACAAGCCCTAACTCCTGAGATAGTTCTGTCTGTTGTCTCTTCTCTATAAGGTCTTGAACAATGTTCTCATAGCTAATGTTACAGTGCCCAGATCTCCTTTTATATTTGTGTTGGCTCTGCCACCTGAGGTTATTCATCTAATTGCTGGCAATGTTTGAGTAGGTAGGCATTCTTATATGCCTAATGTTGGCATGTTTAATTTTTATTACAAATAGGAACAACACAAGGCACACAAATTAGTGCAACAAAGTTATGTTCTGTAAATGATAAAAGACGAGATAAAATACTCACAATAATGGAGGTACAAAAGAGGCTTAGCAAGGCGTAGTGATCTCCTACAAGGCCATGTGGATAGCAGGACCACACTCCCCCATCATATTGGGAGCTGCCCACCTCCTCCCAATTTAATCACCCAGCCTTCATACTGACCCATTTCTACTCTGGGATTTTTGCCTGGTTCCATGCACCACCGGATGGCCTTTCTGGCCACTTAAACCACTTCCACCTTGCAGGAGCCCTGGTGACAGTTGTGCACAACTAACAACTTTTTCTATCCTATCAGGAATCCAGACCTCCCATGTATACTGGCCTGTTCGTCCCCGAGAAAGCCAGCGCCCAGTCATCTTCTGCTTCAAGTTTTGGGATTGTGGCGAGTCGGCATTAAAAAAGTTTGATCACATTTTGCCGGTATGTGTCATTGTGTTGTGTACACAAATGTTCTCCATATCTCTCCGGGTCTGGGTGGTTCTACCAGTATAGCATCCTATAGAAACTTACTTCATTTAACAAGAACTGGTGGGATTTTTTGACTGGGGGGTAGCCTTGAGAGGGGGTAAACTACCTCCATTTTATACGCATTGTGAAACTTTTAAACTTTTTCCTTTCTACTATACACTCTCCCTTCCCTTTAACGTATTAACCAGTATTATCCAGGGGGAAATGCTCCTTGCAAACTGGTTCATGTTACTGGTTTCTAACAATATTATATGTTTTTACCTCTGTTGCAATCACTCTCTGAACTCAAAATTCCACTACTGTCTTATACTTCATATATGTATCAATAACCTGGTCATGCCTCCCTTCCTATTTCTATAGGCTTGTAAAGAGAAAGTTGATGCAGTCCTTTTCCTCTTCTCCTTCACTGACCGCTCATCATTCGAGGATATTCCAGCACTTATTTCACGAACACTGAGCCAAGAGGAGGATGCTGCACGGGTGGTGATTGGCACCAAGTATCCTTATCTATGAACAACAGATACTTTAATGTATGTGTATGGCTTCTAGTCCGTGCTTGTTGAGGTGTTGACACCATAGCTTTGTCAGGTCCAACACTAGCACCTTCAATTTTAAATGGACATCCCCCCCCCTTCAAACTACACAGGTTCAGAATGCAGGTACACCGGGTTTAAAAGGTAACAGATTCAGAATCACGCAGCATGGCTAGTGTGAAATGGCTCTCCATCTTTATTTCAAATAAACTTCCTGTTTCATCCACATAGAGGCAGGCACACATTACACGCACTCTACCTACTGTCTGCAGCTAGTTCCCCCATGGCATGGTTGTCTTCCTGTTTGTCCATCTCTCAGGCTTGTCTGATTTGCTGACAGTGGTAGGGAAGGGTGGGTGTACTGTGTGCAAACCCCAAAGGGAGAAGAAAACTGACAGTGGGGAGAGGACACCTGTTCACAAAGCAGTTCACAAGTCTGCCTCTAGAGATTGTGCATTGAGAAGTATAATATCATTTTGCTGTGCTCTCTCAGATCTTGACACAAGTCCTGGTCTAATAATCTCTGTTTAAAGGGTCTGCTTTTTGAAGCTCTCTTTAAACCATGTCATGCTTTCTTACAAGTGGGCAGCACTGGAGTCCAGCAATTCTCCAACAAATATTGGTTATTATCATGTGTGAGGAATCTGCTCAAACGGTGCTCCAAAAACATCAATCCACAAGATTGTTATCCTCTTAAGGGCTCCTGCCCATGTTTATTTGAGCACACAGTCCACATAAAGGGTTACTCTCGCAGGGGATCATAGACATCTAAATGAACAAAGTCACTCAAAAATGCCAAGCCTCCTGGCTTGGCACCGATCAAACAACAGTTCCTTCCTTTAGGAACCCTTAATGGCCTGCCTCCTAGGAGCCATCAGCATGGGGCCACACACTCCTTGTGTGCCCTGTGTTTGCTGCAACCACTGTAGCACTGTCTCCAACCTCATCTGGGAGCCATGACTGAGTGGTCCCAGCTCCTTTTTGGAGACACACCCAGCCATCTCGTTAGGGTCTAGCAGGTGTATCTTGGTGGATACACACCAGCAGACCCCTTCACTGCAGCATATGGACCATCCACATAGCATCCATAGCAGACCACCGGTCCCTCACACATGACACTGAACATTGGAGGTCAAGTCCCCATTTGTTTGGTGTTCAGATATTTCCCCAGTGATTATTGTGTGTCAGGAGGGATCTCCATGCTATCCTTAATCCCCCTTACAGATTTGACCAGTTCATGCACACAGACGTCACTGATCAGGACATCAGCGACTTCCAGCAGACGTGGCAGCTGCCAGTGATGCGGGTGAGGAGTGTGAACGGTCCACGGCTCAGTGACGGAATCAGTCTGGATGGTCGAAAGGAACTTTTGGATGCGATGCCAGTTTTAAATGGCCTGGCAGAGATCCTGTGGCACCGTGATCAAATGACAGCTGGATTACTTGCCACCAATGTCTGATGACTGCCCGACCCAGAGATGGATTTGACCGATCTCAGAACATTGTTTATTTAATATTAATTTATTTTATTTATTCATAAAACATCATTTTAACTGGTTGTTATGGACATTTTTTTTTACAAATAAACAATATTGTAAACTTGCATTATGTGTTTTTATTATTATTTCTTTCTCTTAGATTCTGAGCGGGCCTTACATCTTACAATCTTATTGTACAAGCTATGGTACAATTAACAGTAACAGTGATTTGCCTTGACCATCTATACAACAGCTATACATTTCTTTCTTGGTACAGTTTTTATAAAACTGAAAATGTTAAAGTATATGGCTAATTTAAGAGATATATTTTTCTTAAATGTTTTACGTAATATGTACAGTGGCTTGCAAAAGTATGTCAACCCCATCTTCTTATTTACTCCACTTTTTTCTATTTGTCCAAAAGTACCTTTTTATCATCCTTAAATAAACCCAGTTGTGATTATTGTTTTTTTCTTTTTTGTTTGGAGGCTCTGTCCTGGTCTTGTGTTATATATATATATATATATTTATCATTGGTTTCCTCAAGATAACTTCTGGCATCAACTCCACATTCAGAGGTGAAAAGTGTGACACGTGCCCAGTACTGCCTCTGTCACACACACTGATGTCTTGGATATAGGCCATGACCCAACCCGAAATCTTCTGTCATGTGTCTCACTACTCTTACATTGCTGTGTGTTCTATCCCACTGTCTTCTACATAATACTTATCATAATCTGCTGCACAATGCAGACAGACCAGCAGATGTCCATACTCTGTGCTCCGTGCTTCATCAACAAAATGCTTATGCGTTTCATGAAGTAAAAGAAAAACCTGAATATACTGAATGACCAGGTTATTCCATTAGTGTTTTTTTTCTTCCTTGATGGCACGAGCATATTCCAAGGTGACAATGCCAGGATTCATCCTTGGGGTGTGCTGGAGAAGGCGCAGCGCCCAGAGTCTACCATCATCAATGCAAGATCTTGGTGAAAAACGAATGCAACACTGGATGGCAATAAATCTTGTGACATTGCAGAAGCTTATCGAAACAATGCCACAGCGAATGCGCGCTGTAATCAAAGCTAAACAAAATATGAGAGTATGTGACCTTCTTTTTGGGTGGCCAAGAGAAGTGGTACTGTGCACAGTCCATACATACAGAATAAGATCAGATACTGAGA
>CM070038.1:38069074-38080949 GCA_036250615.1 Ptychadena robeensis | reverse complement strand
GGTCAGCGGGTTCACACACACAGTTCCGTTTGTAGAAAGTATATCCACGACACAGTTCTTTTATATAAGTTATAATGGAATGTCCACACACTAGTTGCTGTTCAATTGGGGCTACTTTACTGAAGGGAAGATATCTTACACATGTAGAACTTTCTCTGTTTCCAGAGAAAGGGTCAGTTCTTTAGGGAAGTATTCAGTTACAAACATTAGCTAGTGGGTGCTGCAGCCCAAATCCTCCAGAGGTGTCTTCCTATCCGCAAGAGACTGTGAGCTTCCCAGGGCAATACTCTGAATGGTGGTGACAGTCCACAACTACCCCAGCCCTATAGGGGAAATGATCTACTCACATGCCGATGGAGATTCTTGCTTCACCCCAGGCCTGAGGCCTCTCCCATGGGGTTCTGGCAGAATAGCTGCTGAATCTGGCAGGCTGTATGCTTCTCCAGGCAAGACTACTCAGGCCCCTCCTATCATTAGACTATATCCCCTGCGGGGATGGAGACACCTCCTCTGGGATGGGCTAGCAGCTAGCAAGAACACAGAGATGCATTTAACCATTTCATGGAATAATCCTGTTACGCTACACTGTCATATATCACCTGCTATTAGTCAATGTGAAGGAAAGCCAGTTGACCTACCATAACATTTTCTGAACACGCAAACACAGGAAGAACATACAAATTACACTAACTGAATATTTGTCACCAGACCCCCCTGTTCTGAGGAACTATTTTACTGTTTGCTTAGATTTTTTTAATACAGTTTACTATTAATTAACTGTTTAAGACAATGAATTCCCCAAGCTAGCAGTACCCCTGACATAGACATTCCTGGAGCTTGTATTACACAATTTTAAAATTTAATGATTACATGAACAATTGATTTTCTCCACTGCATGTTTTATGTACGGATTTGTTGACCCAGTGTTGCCTGTGTAGTATTAGTGATTAGTAGAGAAGAAGGATGAACATTGACAATGTTTCCAGAAATGAGGAGGCAATTTGCTGCACACATCTTACTTCCTGTTTAGTCCTCTACATGAAGGGACCCTGTCATTTCTGGGGATGTGAAGCTTAAAGGGAATTCTGCAATGCTTCAGGGACTTTACATTACAACATGTCTGCATCTGTGGTCACCCAACAGTTATAGCTGGGCCAACCCCTTTGTAGATTTGTGGGTACCCTATAGTAGAGGTGCATGGGGTGGGGTGTAGACTAAGCTCTGTATACAGACAGAGCAGAGTTCAGCATCCTCAATTCTCTCTGTACAGCTGCCCCTCCCCAGCTAGCCTGATGCTGTAATGTGGAGGAGGGAGGAGAGGAGACTGCAAACATCTCTCTGCAATTACTGTGCAGCCTGCAACCCCTTCCCTCCGGGGACAAGACTGCAGCAGATGCCTCACACATAGGCCTGCCATCTCCGGAGCTCAGGTGAGAGACAGCTTACTGCAAAAAAGGGGGTCCCTGAATGTTACCCTATGTTGACACCCCACTATCACCTTCCCCTGTCACCCCCTTATATGTCATCCCTATATGACCCTTCATCAACTCTATCACCCTTATATTTTGCTTCTTAGTCACCCCTTATATCACCCTGCCTGAAGCTTATGACCAGAATCCTGGCATGCTGAATTGTCACCCTTCATCATTATCCACCTCAACACCCATTAACTCAGTGGTACCCAAACTGGGGGGTGGGCCCCTCTGGGGAGGCGCGAGGGTATTCCAGGGGGGCACAGGCCTGATAATGTTCCTAAATAGAAAAGGGCGTCCCTGCAAGGAAAGTTTGGGAACCACTGCATTAACCAATCACAGAATCCAGACACCCTGCCCTGTCCACCTTACTGTCCCAGCTCATCAGATACATTATCCAGATATTTCATTCTTTACCTTTATTCCCCCAACACCTTATCAGAGTATTTTGTGACTCCAACACTGTTTTATCCTCCTGACACCTTATCAAAGTATGTTGTAACTCCAACACCTATTCCTTGATAGATTATTACCAACCACATAATTTCAACACCCTACCAGGTCATCTTCCTACTCTGCACCACTGACATCCTTTAACTTTTCATATTGTCCTCTGACTTTTCCCCACCAAACTCTAACCAGCCATCCTGATACCCAGTCATGTCATCCTACTACTCTGGCACCCTTGAACTATTCCCAGCATCCTGACCCCCTGTTCTGCTGGTTTCCAACTAAAGTTTGCTTTGGCCGTCCCAACCTGTCTTAAAAAGGGTCATCCAACTAGGTCTGAGAACTTGTGTAAAACAAAATGTTATGATTATATTGTAATTTACATGTTTGGATTATAATGGTAATTCATGAATTTTGCTTGATCAGTAAAGCTTGAAAGTGATGTTTTACATGTTCACATAACACATCTGAAGATGTGTTAGGTCAGTATGGTGCTAAATAGTGAAATAAGAGTCTACTAGAGCAGGATAAGATGACATATGAGATTGGTCTATGTATTTTTTTTTTATTTCTTCTCTAATCTCTTTCCCTCCAGAGACCACTACCTTCCGATGATCTAAGTACTTCAGCAAACAAAGTGGCCACTGTCCTGTGGCATGTAGTTGGCAAGGATGTTTCGGAGAAAGTTGTCGGATTGGTCTGATCTGGACACCAGTTCTTTGGTGGACCTGGAAAGGGACGGGGTTGAACTTCTCGGGGACTCACCTGGAATACTACCCAATGGAGTTGGTGCAGAAGACTATGTAAAGACCATTTCACTTCTATATTATACAGAACAATTATAACTGAAGTTTCATTATAGTAAATTATCTGTAACTATTCCTTTTGTTCCTCCAATGTCATTGCTTAGCCATGCATCATTGTAGCATGCATGTATCACTGCATAATTACAGTCTGTACAGCAATTTGTAAACTGTATACACATTAATTTCTTCAGCATTATGTACCAATGACAAGACTTTCAAGATTAATATACTTACATGTAAAGATTGAAAGGGGGTTGGGTAACTGATTCTCACTTTCTTTGCATTTTGTTTTATGCAGTACGGGGAAGACTACGATGAAGATCCCATATACATTCCATGTACAGATCTCTACAGGCTGGACCCCCCAGGAAATGCTTTCAAAGATGGCAAAACCCCCATTGGTAAGATATGTGTCATCCTATATTCATATGTGGACAGATACTGTCATTAGAGATGGGAAACACAGTTGTCTTATTGGGAAAATGAAGATACAAATGTAATAAAAAATGCCTCCTGATAGATGGCCGTGAGCGCGCATGGCCCATATCTTCATGTGTGTACCCTTTTTTGATGCTGTATCCTGATAGAAGAGATGAGAAGAAGAGAGAGATCCTGGTAGAAGAGAAGAGATGCCACAACCAGCACGGACAGGTATAACACTTAAAAGCAGGCATGGCTCTGTGTAAACTCTGGAATGTACCATTAATATAAGGGGGCAAGCCAAAGTGTATGCTGCAGTTGTCACACTGACATTAAAGTTTTTGTTTCTTGAAGGAGCTTGATGGAACTTGAAACAAGTCCTTTGGATACAACTATGTATCTAAACAAAAATGGCACTGGTTGGAAAGTTTGGTCTCACCGCCCTCTGAGATCACCTCTATAAATCAGTTTTATGACTGAGGATGTAGGCCAGTATAAACTTTAACACAGGCCGTATTTGGCTCTCGGACTGGACTTTGGACATGCCTTCTCTATATGGTGCCAATTGTCACTGAGATGGAAAGCAAAGAAATCCTACATTTGGAGTAATCACCAAACAAATAGGTAAAGGAGAAGGTACTAGTATGGATGCCTTTTCCTCAGACAGAGACAGACAGTAGGCAGAGATTCAGAATGTATTAAGGCTGAATATCAGAACATCAACCATTTGTGCGATATTTTTTACAACCAGGTCAGCAATGGCAGCTTATATAATATCTCAATGATAGGTCCACAGATTCCAGAACTTAGATTGTCTATCTTGAGAAGAGATGGCCCTAAAATTTCGACTACCTAATTTGTAAGTTGATTACAAAACGCTTGAATATGGTATCATCACCCAAATTCCTGGAAATATAGGGAAGGGTTGTGGGAACGTCTAACACGATTATTGCTTGGTACATGTTTTTGCATAAATTCAAGTTCAAAGTCAAGTCAAAACTTTGACTCAAATTATTGTGACTTAAAGCGGACCTAGCACCAGAAATCCATCATTACACGAATGGCACTAGAAGTGGCAATAATAGAGAGGAATGCATAAAAAAAAAGTTACCTACAAGGAGTAATTTAAGAAGGTCCCTTTCAGCCCCTCCTCTTTCCCTGGCTCGTGCCATGGCACACCCCGAAGGTAGGAAACTGTTAAAAGTGCCCCCAGTGGTCACTCGTGATATTGCAAGATAGAATATTTCAAATGATTCCAAGGAACAGCAGGTAAGTACCATCATACGAGCTCAGAGGTAAGTCAAACATTAATTTTGGATGCTCTGAAAACAGCTTCTCCAAGGGCACAGTGTATCCCTAGCCTTACTCACAAAGCCAGCCAGTTTGTAAATTTTACAACCATCTGTAATCTTGAGGATTACAAATTTGGATTTTAGCAAGCTGCTTCGCCCTTAATTTTTTATTTAGGCGCCAGGGGAGAGACAAGTTCTTTAAGTATATCTATTAACTTAAGCACAGAAAAATTGTGATATATTACCTGGATATGTTTATCCTTCCCCCAAAAAATTGTCATTGTGTTCTTCATCATAGACTTTGTTCTGGTTTGGGAGGAAAAGCTTCAGTCCAAGAAGCACAAGATGAAGACGTCAGCCCAGGCGGAAAGGGACCAGCAGCGCAGAGCAAAGAAGAAAGAGGCTAATGAAAACCATCGAAGGCGTTTCCACCGCAACCTGCTGAAGGCCGGGCTTCTATGTGAAAAGGTGAGCGGAGGTTTGATTATACAACAAATTCATCTTTTTTGTTTGATTTGTTTTCTGGAACACTGAATACTGTATGTGAACCTCTAATGTCCATCTGTCTGTCTAACAGGAACAGACCCTTAGTGAGCGCAAATCCATTCATTACCTGAAGCTTAATGCCCCATGGGACATCTTGGTGTACTATGCAGAGGAGCTGTGTATGCGGGCACCATTGCAGGTCAGCCACAAAAACCTAGTTTTAAGAATTAGATCATCTTAGAACAAATAAGCGTATTTATTATTAATTGAAAAAGAGTCCCTATCTGAGTGGATATTTAGGATCCACTAAGGTCCGTAGGAGACGGAACCTTCTCTAATTGGCAATTGCGGGCTAGCATGTAAATATAGATTGAAAGGTTATTAATAAAAAAATGGTCTTTATTCAATATTTTTCAAGGACCTTAAAGGTTAAGTTAAAAAATTTTGTAGACAATCTGTGGTAGCCGCACAGGGTCCACTAAGATTGTCAACTCTTATAGGAACATACATAGGTAAGCAAATAACAATAATATAGCCTAATACATATATCTACAACTTGAATAGTGATCAGTCGGTCGTCCGGTGACCCTCCGACGCGTTTCGCCCCAGGGGGCTTCCTCAGGGAGATGGGACTGATGATCTATGTATAATTGACAATAAATATAGATGGATATTATGACACTTAAATATATACAACTACTTTGTAGTAGTGAAAACACAAAGTAAAAATCTATTCTTCAGAACAATTTATGCTATTATCAGTGTGGAGTATAAATTCTTCTTGTTGTTATCATATTTCCATTTTACTCCTGTAGGCCCAGCCCAATCCAGACAATAATGCTTCAGATCGGTTCTTGCAGAGGCTCCACATCCCCAACCCCATGTATCAATATGTCCCTAACAAGCCCCTGGATTATTATACCTGTGCCTTCCGCCGCTCCAAACTGCAAAGGTCAGTTGGTAAAACTGTAGACTGTGAAGTCAAATGGGGAATTTTTATCTCATCCTACAAAGAGATTAAACTCCCTTTCAGCTGCCTTCTCATTGATCTACAGAATATTTTTTGTATGGAAATAGTGCTGCTAAAATTGCTGCTCCAGGAGTCAGCATTGTAGTAAAACAAATGTGACTGGGTAGCTTGCTTTAGAAAACTTATAAGGGGTGACAAAGGTGTTGCTAGTGCTGGGCATTCAGGACAGGACAACTCCCTTACCCATTTTACCCACTTAGTGGACTTCACTAAGGAAGTGGACTTCACTTAGCAAGTCCTTACCTTCCTGGTTCTCCTCCTACCTGACTGGACCTCTCTTTCCAAACTTCTTTCAATGGCTCCTCTTCTTCTCACACCCCCACCCTGTTGTCATCCCTTTAAGGCTTAGTCCTTGGTCCAGTGCTATTCTCCCTTTATACTTCCTCCCTTGGCAAACTCATCACATCTTTTGGTCTGAAATACCATTATTACGCTGATGATACCCAAATCTTTCTATTCACCCAGCCTTTACTTCCTCTGTCTTGTACAACATCTCTCAGTGCCGGCTATCTGTCGGCCATATTTTCATAGATGGCTGACAGGTTCCTTTAACTCAATCTGAGCAAAACAGAACTCATCAGCTTTCCCCCATCACCTTCCAAGCCTCCCCCAACATCTCACTTACAGTAAATAACACCGCCATCTCCCAAATTCCTCAAGCATGCTGCCTTGGTTTCACCTTTGACTCTGGATTCTCCTTTACTTCCCACATACAGAACATTGCTAGATCCTGCCACTTCCATCTCCCCTTCCTATCCCCACTGACCACCAAAGTCCTGGTACACGCTCTCATCATCTCTTGCCTGGACTACTGCAACATCATCCTCTCTGGTGTTCCTCTAACTAGACTGTCACCTCTTTAGTCCATCATAAATGGTGCTGCTAGACTAATTTACTCCTCTAACTGCTCCTCATCTGCTGCTCCTCTCTAAAAAAAACCTCTATACTGGCTTCCAAGTGTCCAGATAATTAAATTAAATGTGCCTGTGCCACTTACATCTCAACTGGGTACTGGCTACTATTGACATCCCCACTCATTACATCATCACATGCGCTGCTTCAAGACTCTGTTCCCCAACCTATTAGATTGTAAGCCTGAACGATCGATCACCGTGTATGCAATCAAAAAATATGCCTGGCCAATGCATAAATAAAGGGTTACGGCAGCAGTCCAGTGCATGACCACACATGTAAATGCATTGCTGCACAGTGTGATGTGCTTTAATGCAACTTTGTTGAGAAGGTTCATAGGATGGATGACAGTACATAATCCACCTTAGTGCAGCGGAATTTTCTCCACATTACAAGGGTGAGCATGTTATAGATAGAGAAGGGCAAGGTCTTGTTGCAGTGGAACAATTTTCACCCTGTGGTGAAATCTACTCAAGCAACATGTGTTACCAGACAATCGTACATGTCTGAAGCACTGTTTAAACCTGAAAATTGATTTTGCTATCTTGTCAAAGGTTTTTGCTATCCTTACTATTTTTTTTGTTATCCAGATTTCTGGGTAGTGAGTGCCATGCCACATACTTCACCAACACCCAGAGAAGCCGCATTGTAAGTATACATTTTCCTACACAATATAGATTCACACACCATAATGTGAAACTTTCCCCCACGTGTCTCCTCCACCTTTTATCCCATAGCTTTATGAGATCCTGTCACGAACTATGTATGGGAAGCGCAAGCATGCGGAAGTTGGTATAGAACGAATGCTGAAGGAGGGCATATACACTGCCGCTTTTCCCCCTCATGAGGTGAGCACAGTTGACCTGTATGTTTATAGATAACACAAGTGCAAGTAAAATTGCAGAATAACAAATTGTTAAATAAATAGTGTCTTTTGGAACAACTGGAGTTGAGCTTCAACTAAGACGCCGGAAGCACGCCCTGACAGCAGCATCAAGGCTGAGCGCTACATAGAGGCAGCGCACAGGACTGGGAACCTGATTGCCATGCCAACGCCAGAACAGCAGTCGGCGTGATACTGACCTGGTAGGGGACCACCAGCCCCCCCTACATGGTAGTGCTCAGGTCGGCAGGTCCTCTGTACTGGTCAAGTATTCAGTATATTATAGCAGATAAAAAAAATTTACTTCCCATAAGGGGTGGAACATTATAATTTTCTTCATTAATAAGTTCTTCTGTGGGAGAACTCACCGAACAGTTTGCTTAGGATAGTGGTTCCCAAACTGGGGGGAGTTAAGGTATTCCAGGGGGCACTGGCCCTTATTCTTTTACCTGTGTTTGAATAGGGGCAGGGGGCTCGATAGTGTTACTAAACAGAAAAGGGGGGGCCCTACAAGGAACGTTTAAACCACTGGTTTAGGAGAACTTGTCTACTCCTGACTTTATGCTTAAAGTATAAATGATATGTGCGAAGTTTGATATACTGATACTTGAACTCCAATGGTAGTTTAAAATTTTAAAAATTATTTAATATTAAATGATCAACAAGAAATCTAATCATAGAGAGAAGCTTATTAATGTAATATGACGGTCCTGGTGTTGGGTGCATAAACATTACCATTGGCCATAACGCAGCAATGTTGTGTGATATAAAAATGGTGCGTATGCATGTTTTTTGTTTGCCCTAGGGGCCATTTGAAATGCCGGAGTATGAGGTGACCCCGGAGAGCCTGAATCCACGCCAGATTCTCTACCAGTACTGGGCGTGTTGGTCACAGTGGTACAAATATCAGCCACTGGACCATATACGGGAATATTTTGGAGAAAAGGTGGCTATATATTTTGCTTGGCTGGGTACGTAACCTATCTGTTTATAAAATGGCGCACAACTGGTTCACAAATCTAATGTGTTTCTAACAATTAGTATCATCAAAGGTAGAAAAAGAATTGCCATTGTTAGGTTAATATTTATATATGTATGAACAAATGAATCAGACATTTACCAAACACTTACAGCAGATTATTGCGCAATGTTATGTGTTTTTAAACAGGAATTAAATGATGTACCACTAGTGAATTTTTGGTGAAAATCAATCAGCTGGCTTAGAAATATACTCATTATTGAATCTTGTTCTGCCTTTCCTCTTCAGGTTTCTACACTGCCTGGCTACTTCCCGCCGCTGTTGTTGGAACTTGTGTATTTGTGTCCGGCCTTTTGACTATGGGGAGTAACACAGTCGCGTGAGTGTGAGGGCTCTGGCAAGTCTTGTATGATTCTGACAAGCTGAAAGGTTTAGAGGTTAACTGACGTTTATTGTATTCTGCAGTCATCAGGTTTGTGAGAGCGGAAATGATTTCTTGATGTGCCCTTTGTGTGACACCTGTAAGACCTGGTACATTTCTGAGATCTGCCCCATGGCAAAGGTGGGCACAGTGGAGTCCTTTGAAATGTGATGTGATTGAAGATCCTACCTCACCATATGTTGCACTTTCTAGGTTGGGTATCTTTTTGACCACCCAGGAACAGTCTTCTTCAGCATCTTCATGTCTTTCTGGGCTGTCACTTTCCTAGAGTACTGGAAGAGGAAGAATGCAACTTTGGCCCATCACTGGGACTGCATGGATTTTCAGGAGGATGAGGTGAGCCCCATAATTGTCAAAATTTCATTTTGATATGGACACAAGTTGGCTATTATATTGTTTGTATTCACTCACTAATAAAACCTTAGACTGGCTTCCATAAACACTGTGGATTGGCACTCTCAATTTCTGTATCTTCTTTGCAATATGCACTAAGAGTTCCAGCAAGGACTAAAACTAAGTATTTTGAATGAAATTTCAAAGTACAGAAGATAGTATAGAGGCCTAGCACTACAGGGTTTTGACTCCAAGTTTTCACTGTAGGTATATTTGAGTCTTGGTATACGGAACTGCCCAAGCCACCATTTGTCCGGCAACCAATTTAAGTTCTAGGTTTAAGTGATATGAAATATATCCCCTCAGTCCCTACATTATATAAGTATGTAAGATCTACATTCACAGCTGGTGTAATCATTATAATAATAATAATAATAATAATAATAATATCATAATAATTATAAAATGCAGAAATTGCTATTCTGACCCTTTTCATATATGTATGTTTAGGAGCCCCCACGACCAGAATTTGCAGCAATGGCGCCACAGATGGAGCAGAACCCAGTCACAGGAGTAAAAGAACCGTACTTTCCAGAGAAAGATCGTCTCTCCCGAATCTTCACTGGATCCATGGTGATTGTTATCATGGTGAGCTGCAAACAATTCCTACTGTGATACACAAAACATTAATGGCCTTTTTTCCCCATTCCTTTCTACTTTCAAGGTAGCAAATGTATCAGCCCAGCATACCTTGCTGTAAACCTTCATTGTCCTCATTATCAGCTTTTGAAATGGGTGCCCGAAAAGCATCTTACACAAATTGAAGAAAATGGCCACTCTGTACAATCTAATCTTCATCCAATTAAAAACTTCAATTGCTTAAGCTGGGCATACACATACCAAATATCCAGCGATCGTTTTTTAATCCGATTCGCCTGTCCGATTCTGGAATCTATTTTAATTTGCGCAAACTGCAACATACCATGCATTCAATTTCTGGGCAATTCTATCCTGAAAGTCTCAAAATGTCTTGCACGCACACATTTATGGGTTTGGAGTGGTGTTAGCTGAAGAACTGGCCAGTGACCAACAGCACACAAACAAAGGTCATTTCCACAAGAATCATAGATGGATCGCTTAAAACGATCGCATGAGACAACTAACAGCACTCGATTCCTTTGCTTTTTATTAAAAATTATGAATCAAAATGGATCTGTGAACGATCGTTTTTCTGTTCCGATTTTTGACAAAATCGATCGAAAATTTTTGGCATGCTTCAATTTTTATTCAATCCGATCGCGCGATCGCTTTTGTTAAACAATCGCACTAAAATTGAACAAAAAATTGTGGCGTGTATGCCCAGCTTTAGATCTCTGTCAGATATCCTTTAGATCTACCAACAACTATGTAGTAAAGGATTCTCTTGAACACAGGTGGACTTGATGGTTAAGAAAGTCCCTTTTATTACATGGTTTTGATGTAAAGGAAATCTCACAGAAATCTCAGAAGGTGTATGGGGCCCCTTAATCATATGAGTTATAGCATAACTGTTCTATTTGCAAGCCTGTACCTGATTAAGCCATTTCTATATCTGTGTGTCTCTTCTTTCTGCAGCTGTGCGTAGTTATGATCTTTTTAGTGTCAGTTATTATGTACCGTGGGATTGTCAGCATGATGATGTATCACACAGGAAACAGCATTCTCATGACACAGGTAAGAACAATCTTGACAGACTGGAACTAAAATAAAAAAGGAACCCCAGATCTTTATCCTTGTTTTCAAAATAGAGAGTCATTTACAGAGCCAGAGACAGGCATTAGTGGCCAGACAAATCATTGCACCAGTTCAAAACATGATTGCACTCAGGTCAAAGAATGATCAAAATGCATGAAGAAAGATTTATAACAATAGCTCTTTCTCTCACATCAATAGCCAAAAACAATATAAATATAATATTTTACAGGGTAAATCGAATCACCCTATTGATTGACACTAGGGAGCAGGGACAGGCCCAGGTAAAGGAGGCTCCCACCTTGATGAATGTGCTTCAAGGAGTGTAAGGGCCACTTCTGTCATAGCATTAGCCAGACAACTCCGGCATTATGCAGAAGTAAGCACTGATCATCTCAGCCACTGCTCTTTAGTTCTGATAATAACTCACCATATTTTTATAGGTCTGCCTCAGTCCCTCTCCCAACATCCTTTCTCTGTACAAGGCTCCATACATTCTAACATGCCTCCTTCCCAGTATATCGCCTGCTGGAAGAGGACAGCCAACCATTGAGGTCCTGTCACTCCACTTTCTTATGCTGTTCGCAGGACCGGGACAAGGCTGAGCTGAGGCAGAGGCTGAGCTGCCCAAGTGCGCCC
>CM070038.1:38043138-38068820 GCA_036250615.1 Ptychadena robeensis | reverse complement strand
TTCAGCAGCGCTCAGAGGCACGTGCCTCTTCTGCCTCTGCCTTGTCCCGGCCCTGGCTGTTCGTGACCTCTGACTGGGAGGATTTAGCACTATGGGGCCAGACTACTTGGCAACAAGAAAATGCTTGTGATGCAGCATCCTCTGCTGTATAAAAGAAGTGTATTGCCAATCTCTCTTCCCTACACAACATCTGTCCTGTCATGTCAAATTCCAATGCTCATTTTATTGCCCAATCTTTCCTATCACCAACACCCTCCTGGTCTTATCACCATGCTTTCCCTTTTCAAAGCTTCTCCATCTCATGTTGTAGTGCACTCACCTCCTTTCACCCTCCTGTTCTAGAACAGTGATGGCAAACCTTTTAGAGACCGAGTGCCCAAACTGTAACCCAAAACCCAATTATTTATCTCAAAGTGCCGACTTGTCAATTTAACCTGAATTACACACACACAAATTCTCGGGGTTCAGTTGTCGTTCATAGGGGATCAGTGCAGTTACAAGCTTTCTGTATCCTAGGCTGCTGAAGACAGAGCACAAAAGGCAAAGAACCAAATCGCTGTGTAAAGAAACTACAACTGAAAACATTACATTCGGACAGTTGCTAAAGAACTACACTACCCAGCATGCCCTGCTGCCTTTTCTAGCTGTTGTAGAACTACAACTTCTAACCTTTGAGAGATCTTCTGCCTTCTCTTATCATTCTGTCTTCTACTCACTCACATTACACATACTCTCACTCAAACATTACATTCAAACATACCTTTTGACAACTGATAGCATTGAGAGTCAATGGGCTGCAGTTCTTTCCTCCATCAGCCTCTATGTTGGCTGCCAGGTTAGGTGCCCACAGAGAGGGCTCCAAGTGCCACCTCTGGCACCCGTGCCATTGGTTCGCCATCACTGTTCTAAGATCGCTCTTTTATATCACTCTGAACCTCTTCTTTCATCCCTCATCATCTTACCCTGCTTTTCATCACCCTGCCATCTATTCTAAAATCTCTCTGTATACCCTCCTTCCTCTCGACTTCAACCTATCTTCTCCTGCTTAGTAGAAAAAGAGGTACTATTCTTAGGGCGAAGGAGCCAGCATCCCAAAATATAATATAAAACAAGTCACTGGGAGGGTGAACTGAAGTCCATCAGCCCAGATCCATACATTCCCCCTGAAACAATCAGGGGCTAGGGGACTTTTAAGGCTCCTAAGGTGGGGGTGACATAGATCAATAGGTTGATATGTAAAACAAGGTCAACATTTATTCGGTAAAACAGCAAGATTGGGCCGCAATACTCAGTTACAAACACAACAACAGAGAAAAACAATAATAATCATGCCAGATCTGGTATGGTCCCATATATACAAGGATGGATAGCACGGCTCCCAACCCTTTTATATCTCCTGCTTAGTAGGCTTAAGCCTGCCATACACACGCCGATGTGTGCAGGCAGACTAGTCCCGATATGTTCCGGGAGGCTAACGTGATGACGTCATCACGTTAGCATCCCGGTGCATTATGGGGCCCCTTCAATCGGCCGGGCACCCTTTGTGTGCCGACCATAAGCTGCAATGAAGACGCCGTCTTCATTGCAGTTTATGGCATCGGCTTTCATCGGCTCGCGCCGGCCAGAGATTATCGGACATGTCCGTTCTCTGGCCGGCTGAGCAGTGGGGCGACAGGGATCTGTCGCCCCATGTGGGCACATGCTGATTAGCTGCCAATTTTTAACCTGACCGACGGCGCAAGCGCGCACGCCCGTTGGTCAGATTAAAAATCGACGCTTATCGGCATGTGTATGGCTAGCATTAGACCTGTATGAGTAGAGAACCAACACACTACATCAAGATGAATGGATGCTCATTGTTTTTTAAAAACTGCTTCACATTTTTCTTTGTATACCAATTACATATGCATACCAATCTTTTAGATTTCTGTTCATATTTTAAAAATAAAATAAAGGGGGAGACACTTTTGCATTTTGCTTTTAATCATTATCTACAAATGTTTCTGTATTCTAAAAAATAGGCCGGTAATATTGCCAATATCAGCAGCACTATGGTCAACCTAGTCCTCATCTTGCTGATGAGCCAAGTCTACACCTCACTGGCTGAAAAATTAACCCGTTGGGGTAAGTAGAGCATGGTGAGAACACAATATTTTAGTAGAACACATGATTACATGATGGAAATGTGTAGCTAAATAGCTGCTGAAGTTGCAAAGATTGTATGATTCCCACCAAAGTTTTGTCTTTAACTTTTTGTTATAAGTTTCCTTCAGGTACAACATTTCCATTTACAACCCATTGGTGGGCCAAGTGACTACTGCCAAAACTGTTTTATACTATGGTGATAATATTTTATATGAACTGAATTGTACCCTTTCCTTGGGCCGTGACATTAAGTTATTGTACAATTTCCACTTTTCAAATAGGCCCCTTTTTCTATCCTTTACTATTAACAAATGTTTTTTTTGTTAGTTTTGTGATATTGGGGTACTCGTCATTTCAATGTATTTTGCTTGCAGATATTTGCTATTTTGTGATATTGTGGTCTTTCCGGAATCTGTGCAGTAGTTGGATTTTGTTCAACTACTGCAAGACTCTCATAAGCAGGGGTGCACATAAGTGGTACTCTGGTACTCAAAAAGGGGCCAAAAACTAGCTCTGCGTACCTGCAGTATTGTTACAAAGCTCATATGCGTACTAACAACTCTGGGCGACCTCAGCTATCAGGTGCACCCGAGGAGTCTGGCTGTCAGCCATAGAGGGGAGAGATCGGCAGCACGATTGTCATCCCTACCACATTAAATAGCTATACAAACAACTTCACTTTATCATGTATACACTGCTGTAAAAGTTACATTTTTTAGCAATATTCTTTAAATTGTTAATGTTAAATATATACAGTTCATGTCACTTGGATAACCTTAGGGAAACATTAATAACTATAAATGGTTGCAGTTAGGGGTGTGAAATTGGGAATATAAATTACTAATCCAAAATAAAACAGTGGTCTTTAGAAGGTGTTGGAGATCTGGGGGTTGAATGTCACAGTAGGCATATGTATGGGTAAAATCTGACAAGATTTGTTGGAATGTTGACAGTTGGAATATGACTGAAAGGTTGACATATGGACTGCAGGTAGTGAGATCTGGGGGTTCAAATGGTGTATTGTGAGAGTTATATGTGACCCAAAGCCAGCTGGTGACCTGTGGATGGAGACAGCTAATCTGAGGCTTAATCAGGAACAGGGAGGTCCATCTGCAGCAGAATCTACCATGCAGGAGGCTGGCACAGAGGACAGTGAGGAAGACCTTCCTACATATGGGGTGAGTACCAAACACTATCTCCTGGTACTCATCTGAGGGTGTACCCCTACTCATAAGAAAAAAATACAGTATGGAATAGGCTTTAGCAGCATTTACATGATACTGCTGCAAAACATAATGTAACCTGAGGCTGCCTTAAATTAGAAAAGGCAACACAGCAGAGCACAATATATACATAATATACCCCTATAGGTATATAGAGTAAATGTTTTCTTTACTTTGCTATTTAGAAAATTAAATGCCAGACCCGAAACAACATGACACATGTATGTGACATGTAACACCCAGCTGTAGACAGCGGTGCATCTCTTATGTACACAGTGCTGTGTCTGTGCGTAAAGCAGGTGGGGCGTTCCTTTTGGAATATACCGTATTTGACAGAGAGTAATGTACAGAAATTCGGGCATGTGATAATCATCTGTATATTAATACTACAAATAGGAATCAATCCCTTCAAGCTGTCAGTGATCTGTAGAACTGATGGCTATACTGTAGTCAGACTGTAGATGGCAATGCTGACTTTTACTCTTCCCAGAGCTGTGTTGCTAAACTAAACTCATAAAGTACTGTCAGCTGAGTGTTAGTCATCCCAGAACCTATAGGCCGGGGTAAACAGGACATCTTGACTTGTCATGTTGTCTGTTTTTACTGCATTTCACACTCCTCTGCAGCCCAGTTACTGTCAGCAGCGACAAAGTGAGGCCAATGTGTCAACTGTTTACTACTAGAAATAGAGGAGTATTAATAACTGGATACAAAAGTATAAAGCAGTTAGCTGCTGGCTGTATGAATATCTCAGAACAGACATAAAGTAACCAGGGATGTATCTGCGTTTGGGAAAGAATTTTAAAAACAGCAATGTGTTATAACAGATGAGCCACAGATGAACCACCCATCTAACAGACATTAATTAACGTGTTGTGGCCCTAAGTTATATTATGGAAGTAATAAGAGAATATAAACAGGTTTCAGGTCCGTTTCCCCTGCTGTGCGAAGTATGTGGACACATAGAGCCCTGGGACCCCCGGAGGTACATAATCGCTTACACCATTTTGCATAGGGCCCCCCAAATGCTAGAAATGCTACAGAACCGAGCATCTATTACATTTGTGCTTTTGTATAATACTTTTCTGATATATAAGGTACAGAAAAGGTATCTTTACAGCATCATGTACATATAAGCTTAAAATAATGTTTTTCTGTATCTGATGTGTGCTGTGAACAACAGATCATATTTCATTTATTAAGCATATTTGTTATATGGGAAGAGATTAGTTATCCGCCAGGCAGGTAATGTGTATGTGCTCCATTGGGACCCCCGCCAAGCGCTATGCTTAACATAGGGGGTCCTGACGGAGCACACAACGCAGTGGAGACAAAGCCTCAAAGGAAATGTAAAGGAATCCATACAATAGCCCTGTAAATATATAATAGAAACACTGCTATAGGCATAAGTATTTCTCTGCATCTGCAATATCTGGTTGTGCAATACTTTTCTTGTATTGCAATATTGGTTGTAGTGCCAATGAAGTCCTTTGAGTCTCTTTTTAAAATAGACGACTTTGTTCTCATTTCTTGTATGAACATGTTGGGGCCTTTGGATTCAGCAGTAGAGGGACAGTAAAAGGTGGTCTACAGCTCTCAAAACAGAAACCTAGAAGTAATTTCTTTTAATAGGTGCTCTCTTCTTCTATCATAGAGATGCATCGCACCCAATCTCTACATGAGGACGCATTTACATTTAAGGTTTTCATCTTCCAGTTTGTCAATTTCTACTCATCACCATTTTATGTGGCTTTCTTTAAAGGCAGGTAAGGACTGTTTTGCTGCTACATATATGGCAGCGCACAGCATTAATTGCCTGTTTGTGGAGCTAATTGATGATGGATGTAAAAGGCTGGAGTATTATTGATGCCAGGCTAAGGAAGGCTAGATGTAGCCATATTTAATGCCTGCTGTAGAAAAATAAAGCCCCCCCATACACCTTTAGATCATTTCATAAAATCTCCTTTAGATCTACCAACAACGATGTAGTGCCGGGTCCTCCCTGATAGAATACAAAGTGATTGGAAGGGTTAGAAAGGTCCTCATATTACATGGTTTTGGTAGAAGAAAAGTTGATTTGAATGTGTATGGGGGCCTTAAGCCATAGCTAGTATTAAAAAATGGTACCAAGTGCACTACTCTGCATAGGGATGATAAATAAAGCCAGTGACTTAATCCTAAAATGCTGACCAAGATCAGGAGAGTTCTTTACTAACTGTGTTGTTGCCCTGCAGATTTGTGGGATATCCCGGTCATTATGGAAAGCTCCTGGGTATGAGGAACGAGGATGTAAGTACTGATCAAACCTTTATGAATGATAATGCAAAATATTGAGCATGTACCAAATAACCATTTTGTTTTTCTTGGTCGGACCTTTAACCTTCTGGGCGTAGCGCACGTACCACGGTTTTTTTTATAACTGTGTCACGGGCAATTGGGCGGAGCACAACATGCTCCACCGTGACTGCCCGCCCGGCCGGAGGTTCAAAACATAAATATGGGGGCGTCGCCTTTTTTCATCATAGGAGTTATGATGAAAAAAGGCGACTCCCCTCCATTTACATTGAGGTCTATGGCACCGCCTACCCCCGCCCCCTTCGCATCACCGGTGACGCGATCGGGGGCAGACCCGGAAGCATCGTCATACATGCCGATGCTCCCGACTGCCGGGGGAATCCGATGGACAGGTTGAGTTTTATGATGCATGAAACTCAGCCCAAGTTAACACGGGCCAAACACCCACGAGGTAAAACCAATCAATAGCCTTAAAAATATTAACAACAAAGCCACAACAAATGACAACTAAATGTGATGGCCATGACACTAATATGAGCTTATTATATCACAAAACCTTACAAAAACATTATGGAGGTCCCATCTCCTCCAAGGCTTTTAGTGTGTCCATGGAAAGCCCATTTATGGGGTTACATAGTCATAATCGTAGTTTTAATCAATCCCAAATATTTACTTATTCCTCAACAACAAACTCCTCAAACCCTGTTTTTATGGATGTGGGTTTGTACACGGTCACACTGAGAAGGGCCTTCATTAAACTGGTACCACATGGTTTTATAGTACTTGTCTCAAATATTCTGATGTTCTGCAGTGTTAATGGGACCTTTTGGCGTAAAAAAAACACTTGTTTGGTGTCTTAGAGTATTATTAATGACTTGGAATTTAATGTTCAAGTGAAAGGACTATCTGGTTAGCTGTTAACCAATGGTCACATAAGAGTACTTGATGTCTTGTACTAGAATCTATTGCTATCTGTGTTATATTTCTTTTCTGTCACCTTACAGTGTGGTCCAGGAGGTTGCCTCATAGAACTTGCTCAACAACTCTTCATTATAATGGTTGGCAAGCAGATAGTCAGCAATATTCAGGAGTTTATGATCCCGTAAGTGAAAATGGCAGCTGATTAATGTTAATAATTAAATTAATTACATATATCTTTGGAAGAAACAGTTTATCCTCAGAAATAGCTTTCATGTGTGATTGGCCCATACTTTGTATCTCATATTTGTTTCATTCAAAGTGTATTTAGGTATTTGAAGGTAAAATTTTTAAAGCTCATTGTGGACTATAAGAACAAATAATAGGCCATGATTTTGTGGATCATATAATGAAGCATTTCTAATCAAACTATAGGCATAAACTTAAAAGATAAATCATAACCAGGATTCATAGTATTTTAATCTGTCTGGTCTTCAAAATGTCCTCATACGGGCAGCAAATGCTGATACATATATGAAGGGTTGTGCAAAAAGAGTTCGTATTGTTCAACCTTGAAGAGGCTTGGAGTATAATCATGTTACAGTGTCCATGTAATGCATGACCTCTCTAACCTACACCAGGACTGGAATATGTTGATGTGGACACTACAAGAGGCAGTTAATATTTCTTCTACTAAATTAACCAAACTTCTAGACTTGTGTTGTAATCATCCTTAAGCACTGCAATAATACTTTAGCATATCTAACACAAATACCGTTGAAAATATACCCTGTGAAATCTGCCCATTTTATCACCTCATGCAGAAAGTTGAAATCATGGCAGCAGAGGCGGAAGATGGCCAAGGTTCGCGGAACACAGATCTCAGAGGAACCCCAGCGATGGGAGGAAGATTATGAACTTATTGAATGTGAGGGGCTCTTTGAGGAGTACCTGGAGATGGGTAAGTGTTCTGCTGGGGTACATATGAGTCTTTAATCCTGGAGAGTTAACATATAATTATGAACTCTTCAAAGAAATGGCTGAAGCCCAGAACTATTGTAGATATATCCTATGGGCAATTATAGTGGCTAATAGCAATTTGATCCTTTCATGTAACCATTTGGAAGTATTTGGATATATTATCCAATATATGGAAGATATTTTAGACTGACTGTGAAAAAAATGCTCAAAGATTTTATTACACCAATAGAAACATGGCTTACGCCTCTTCTGAACTATGGAAAGAGTGACACAATGAACAAATTCAATGATGTATAAATTAATAAATGTAATTAATACATTTTTTGTGCTGCCCCCTTAGCAATGCTGCTGTAGTATCTGTCCTTATAAATGAGACAGAGGATATTCTGATTGAAATGTATGTGTGTGTATGGTGTATATTAAACGCTATATCATCCAAAGACATGCAGAAGGTTAATTGGCTTCCCCAAATTAAGATTCTCCTATGTTAGTTACATGTGACCTATGACTGTGTTAGGAACATTAGATTGTGAACTTCTCTGAGAGACAGTTAGTGTTATGACTATATATGCTCTGTAAAGCGATGCGTAATATGTCGGCGCTATATAAGTACAAGATAATAATCCATGCTAACCTTGACTGTCTCTTCTCTTTCTTAGTCATCCAGTTTGGCTTCATCACCATCTTTGTGGCTGCATTCCCACTTGCTCCACTTTTTGCTCTGCTGAATAACTGGGTAGAGATTCGCCTGGATGCCCAGAAGTTTGTGTGTGAATATCGGCGCCCTGTGGCAGAGCGGGCTCAACATATTGGTGTCTGGTTTCATATTCTTGAAGCTCTGGCACAACTGTCTGTCATTGTCAATGTGAGTTTGGTAACCCTTCCTTCTATTCTACACCTGCCCCTATTCTAGGTCAAATGGAAAGGATGAACACAGGTCTATAGACTTTAAAACTTTAACACTTGATCAATTAAGTATACTATTATTATAATTTTCATTTATTTATATATTATCAACATATTACGCAGAGCTGTATAATACATTAGAGTGGAGATACAACACAAGATAACACACAGGTACAGGTTATGACACAGAAAGGAGTAGAGGACCCTGCCCGCTTACATTTTACTAGGTTGGGTAACAGAGTATACAATAGGTTTGGGCGGTACTGGCATGGTTGTGATGTTGGGAGTGAGAAGATGGGTAAGCCAGATCGAAGAGGTGGGTTTTCAGGGCTTTTTTAAAAAAGTGCCAAAGATAGGAGCAAGTCTAATGGGGTGAGGGAGAGAGTTCCAGAGAGTAGGAGCGGCCCTAGAGAAGTCTTGAAGCTGCATGTATGATGAGGTTATGAGTAAGGATGTCATCAGTAGGTCACTGGAGGAGCGGAGGGAGTGGGTCTATTGATATCTCCTCTATTGAAGTTCAGTCACAAAGAACTACAGGTGTTTATCAGAACAGGTAAAACCCTAATTCTATGTCATTTTGTCTCTGCTCATTGTAGGCTTTTCTCATTGCTTTTACCTCTGACTTCCTTCCACGTCTCCTTTACCAATATGAATATGACAGCAACCTGGAGGGCTTCCTGAATTTCACATTGTCCTACTCCCCACACAGCTATGTGTCTGCTAACCATACCCTGTGCAGGTTAGAGGATCCATTTTTCACATACAATGGCTCTTTGTCAATACATATATGTAGAAGATCAGCCATTGGTGGACAGGTACATCTTCAGTGACAGGTGCCCATCACAGAATGAGCATTCAGGATGTGTTTTCTGACTTGAGAATGTCCTCTCTTTATACATGTACTTGTCTGTTGTATGTATCTCATAGCAAAACAAGAGATTTTTGGAGTGTTATGTTTAGATTTCTCCCAACATTTGTGTATGGTTCAGGTACAAAGCGTTTCGGGATGAGGACGGTCGATACACCCTCTTCTACTGGAAGCTACTAGCTGTCCGGTTAGGATTCATCATTGCCTTTGAGGTGAGCCACTGCCTATGGCCAAAACAGGATTATAAAAAGATTATAATATAGTGTCGGACAGTAAAGGATCAGAGTACAGGTAACCTTCCACTGCTCATTGTTTCTGTTCAATTGACCAGTAAAATCAATAATTTAATTGGATAGTTTGAAAAAAAGTATTCCTTTCTCATGAACAAATTTTTTTTATATTTATATAGCGCCAACATATTACACAGCATTGATGGTGGTGACATTTTCATTTTCAATTATAAAAGTATCTGACAGTTTTTTTAGGAGTTTCCATCATTATGTATCTGATCATATTTTGGAGCACATGCATAAAATTTTATCTTAACTGGAAAAAAAATAAAATTTAAGAAACCAACATTACATTGATTACACTGTGCTGTAACCCCATCAATTGGCACTGGATTGACATTCAACATTTAAATGGCACAAGTCACTCAAAATAAAAATCAATAAAGCAGACATGTATGACTAGCTTATCATAGGGGTTAAGAAGCTGGGACGCAATAACACCACAAATGGTTATTTCTCTTGACTTACAAATCAAAATGGACCAGGTTTTAATGTAAAGAATGTGTAAATATGATCTACCATATATACTCAAATATAGAGGTCAGCCATTTTTAACTGCTTGAATTACCCCCCCCCCCCGCCCCTTTCCACATCATTGTGGCATTATTTTGATCAGATGCCTTAAAGTTATCAAACCCTCTTGAGACTTTATGGAGCTAGTATGAAGGCATGCGAACCCTGCAGCACTATTTTGTGTGTATATCCGGCAAGTTAAGGCCCCCACACACGACAGACGAGCGGCGGAGTATCGGCGGGCACCCTTTGTGTCCCGGCCGTTAGTTTGTCCGTTCTCTGGCTGCAGAGCTTTGGAGCATCAGGGATCTGTCGCCCCATGAGGGCAATCACGATCTGCGGCCGGTTTTTCAATCAACCGACGGCTGCGAGAGCGCACGCACATGGGTCGGTGGCAAAATCAGCCGTGGCTCGCTACATGTATGGGGGCCTTAACTCACACAAGGACATCCAATTGAAGGAGCCTTTGTGTAGACAGGATGGACAAGAAGTCTGGGGTGACACTGGCACAGAATAATACATAGGATAAAAGTTGCAAAGAGTTGAAAAGCTGTATCAATAATGCCCTTTATCCATTGGGTATTGCTTGTAGGTTGAAAAAGTTATTTTGTACATAAGGGTTTATTAACCCTTTAAAAGTATCACACACAATTTCAATGGAAATTCTTATGGAATTCTTATGAAATACTGCCACTAATCCAGAGAAAATAGATTGTAATATAGTTTTACAACGAGTACTGTAAACATTGCAGATTGCTGTGTATATCACTGAATGACTGAATGAATAGATCGTCCTGACATGTTTCTGTTTCCCCCCAGCACGTGGTGTTCTTCAGTCTGCGCTGTATAGATTGGATGGTCCCAGATATCCCTGAGTCAGTGGAGATTAAAGTGAAGCGTGAGCGGTACCTGGCCAAACAGGCTTTGGCTGACAACCAAGAGGTGCTGCTGACGGTGAGTCCGGCCTCCAGCTCTCCAGGTCAGTCAGCGGCAAGATCTGTGTCGGTGTTGTGAGTTGCATGTCGCCATGTTGTGACAGTGCGGTGTTTCGTGGTGTCGTGTCACTGTGATGTGTTGGATGTTATACAGGACCGCACCAAAAACCCAGTCCACCACCCTCCACACCCATCAGGTAAAGCCGCAGATTAATTTTGAGTACTGTTCAAATGGTATTCCTAACAAATAACAAAAAAAAACAAAACGTTTTTTGGTTGTTTGATTGTTTTTTTTTAACTTCATAATACAATTAAATTATTAATGAGCTTTTTTTGAATAGTTTTAAGGCCCCCATACATGGGTCGGATTCCGACCGGATTCCGGCACGATCGATTCCGGGCGCGTGCACGCGAATCGATCGTGCCGGAATCGCGTGCAGCCCACCTTGTCCATCCGATCACGTCCGATCGTTCGGGGGCCCAGAATCGGATCGGACAGAGAACCAACATGTTGCTCTTTTTGATCCGATTCTGCACACATCAGGGGGAGTTGCCATTTGTGAGGTGGACAATCGGACACGGAATCGTCCCGGAATCCGTTGGACAAGGTGGTATGCAGCGATCGGATTCTCTTAATTGCCCGATCGATCACACCTGCGATTCCCGCCAGAATCGCCGGAATCGATCGGATAGGTGATCGAGCGGCCATGGAATCCGACTGTGTATGGCTGGCTTTACTCAGTTACAAATCTTGCCATGTGGACTGAATTAGTTATTTAAAAAAAAAACCAAAATAAAACCAGTGCTGATTCTGTGATCTGTGGCTTATTTAAGGTGGAGTTAAACCCTCTAATCGTACAGCCAATAATGGTACCTTCTTAGCTTCTATTTAGATATGCAGTTGTCTTGGTCTTCACACAATGATAATTCGAAGGCTTGGTAGTTTGGCTGAGAAATGGTATGAGCACACTGGCAAGTCTGAGTGTTATTACCTGACACAAGCCATGAATGTAACTGGTTATGTAAACAGTTAAATCAATGGGTTTAGTTTCATTTTAATTTCCAAAGCCAACCCTAACCTTTACCCTAATTCTAACACTGACCCTATTACTAACCCTAACTCTTCACCTAAATCTAAGCCCCCAATACACCTTTGGCCATGTATCCACTGCGGATTCCCTAAGCACGTATCCAGCACAGGAAATCAAGACGGGCCGGAACATTTTCCATGTGGATTGCCCGTGGCTTGCAGGCCGCAGAGGAAATATATGGAAGAACAGCATCAGGCACTGTTTTTCCGCGTCTTGGAGACACCCCCCATTGATCTTCAATGGAGGTGTCTCCAGAGGCACGGCGTGGTACTGCTATGAAGACGCTGCTGTACACAGATTAAAAACAGCACTGCGAGTGTTTGCCGCTCAGAATATGCAAAGTGGACACTGTCTCATTCATCAGAATGTGAAGTGTCCGCTCTGCTTCTTTTTCCCTGTTTTGGAACGTGGATGGTAAGATTGTAAGGTGTATGGGGGCCTTAGCCCTTATCCTACCATACCTCACACTAAATGTGTCTCTTATGCAAACTAAAACCTAATTTGAACTTCATTACACTGACAACATGAACACAGCATGAAATGTTTTCACTTCTGGTATGTGTATGTATATGGAGCAGTCTGACCATCTGGTTAGTTGTCCAGCCACATCTGCAGAGCTTTTAAATTAAGATAGCATTAACAAGTATGTTTTTAAAAGACAATATATATTGTGACTGGGCCCCTCACAGCTGATAGCCCAGCCTCACATGTGGCCACTAGACCAGATATGGGGCAAACTACGGCTCGGGGGCCAAATCTGGCCCGTTTAGCTTTCTTATTCAGCCTGTCAAATCTTTCTAGTTATGACATTTAACCTTTCAGTTAACATTAAACACTCCATCCATCTGCTTTTGTTTCAAACCCTCCACCTATTGTGGCCCACAAGTCAAAAAGTTTTACCCGCCCTGGACCAAACCTTTCACTTTTAATACAAAGTCACAAAATACCCTTGGCTTTGAATAGGTTAATGAACCCAGTTGTCAATCTGAAAAACGTAACCTTTTATTATACGTTTATGAACCATTTGAAACAATTTTTTAGCATTTGTGTCTGATCTTGGGAGCAGCTTATCAAATGTAACTTAATAAATATAACAGAATAGGTGGAGGATAGCATTGTACAATAATGGTCAGACATAGACTTTTATGACTATAAGTGTCTCAGGGGTGTCCCTGGAGTACAAGGATAGTCGGAAAGAACGACAGATCTGCTTCCTAAATATATATATATATTTGTATTCAAATTGTATTTATTTCATTTTTTATGTTGCTGCTTTTAAAGCTAATTTAAGTTTTGTGCCCCCAGTTTTTCTTCTTGTATCCAGCCTTTGTCCACTTGCTGAAGCTGAAACCTTGCAGGCTCTAGCTGGCTCTTTTCACAGTTTGTTGGCCAGTTGGAGGAATTCATAGACACTTCTACACAAACAGATTACCATAAATTAGAAGAGGGGGAATAAGCGGACAATGGAGGCTCTCAGGCCCAGCGGCCAGGGTGGGGGAGACAGCTTTTGGTTTTAATGGCATTCTCAGATTAATCCTTTTCTCACTAAAGATGCCAATCTGGAGCACTTTCCTGAAAAGCGAGGTGTTTGACATTGGCCGCCCCCGTTACCTGCTATCGCTGTGGACAAAAGGATGGAATAAGAAAACCTTTGTGCAGTGTAGTTTTCTGACTCTTTTGTGTTGCAAACATTCCCAATTCTAGAATGGGTTCACATTCCTGGGGGGGAAGGGTGAGAGTACCGTGTCTCCCGATGGGGTCACTACCCACGCGGGATAGAAAAAGTTGTCTGATATGAATGCATTTGAACCAATTAGACGAATGTCTTTTTATATTTATGCACAATAGAGATAGGCATAAACAGAAGGCAGCTGACCTGTCTTTAAAAGCCTAGGTGCTTACATCTGGTGCTGTGTATGTGATGCCCTCTGGTGCACTCTAGGTCTGCAGATACCTATTTATCCCATCCTATGTGCCAATGACATTCTGAGGGTGTGTTTCGCCTGTTGCAGTGCTTTGAACACTACTGGTCCTATTAAGATGTGTTATAAATGCAAGTTAAGGGTTTTCTCAGTTTGAATGAAGAGCCAGGACTGTCAATGCTCATCTGCAGAGCCCTGAAGGAGTTTAAAACTTTCACAACAACTTGTCCATGAACCCCTATTCTGCTGACTTATAGAGGCTCCTTCCTTGGATCTTTCTTCTGTTCATCTGTTGTATCAGTGTAACTAAGCAGCTCCAGAGTTCATACTGGCAGAACTTATTAGCATTCCATGCCTGCTGGGTGGGGGCAACCTTGAAGGTGGCTCGATATTTAGCACTCACAGACAGAAGTTTAACTTGTATGCAAAGTTACTTAGTGGGCTGTTAGCCTGTGTAACAGCCAAGTGCACCAAGCTCATCCAGTAGCAACCTTCAGCACTTAATGTGTCTGTAGTGTGAACTTTCTAATTGTGTCTTAGTTTTAAGCAAAATTTAAATAATAGGAGACTTGGTAAGTCTTCCACTGTGTGTTGGGTGGGGGTAGGGGGTAGGGGAGGCAATTTTATACAGTTGTCCAATAAACAGGGGTCTTCAGTTGTAGATGTACCCAATTTCTGTTGTGATTTCATTGCAACATTTTTGATTATTTTGTCTTTTCTATCATTTATGAGAGTGCTCAACAGGATAAAAAGATGGGGCTTCAAACATATACTTTCTTATGCTTGATTAACACCTATCCGCTTTATGTGCAATGGCATCCATAGTCACGTGTTTTTATACATTAGAATGTGAACACGCCAACAACATTGAATACAACATGCTTTGGCCAATGTACATAACAATGGATAGGTGTAAACCAGGCTTTACCTGTTGACAACTGTTGAACATTGGAAGATTTCCCCATTTACTTTAGATGTGTTAGATTTCCAGAACATTTTGTGTCATATATACAATCAAAGGTTATATGGCCACATTCATTTTATTACCTGTTATCATACTGCAAAGTATCCTTAACATAATGACACTTCTTGAAATAATACAAATCTGACTTTGTTCTTTTACAGCAAGCAGGGTTTCATTCTGCGGCCTGACCAACTGAATCAGCAGAGAATAACTAGTTGGCGTTCGGAGAATAGGACTGGATGCCGCTGAATCTAAAGCAATAGAGGATAGTGCTTTAAACAGACTTCGGAGTGGAATCAGTGGCGGAACAGAAATATTTGTCTTCCTTGTAGAGCAGACAGGCACTAAAGCTGCTGGTCTTCCAATAATGGACTGTTATACACTACACCAAAAATGTTGGAAATGCACATTTTATCTTGGAATGTTAAAGATTTGATGTAATTTATAATAAGCACATTGCTGTTGTTGATAGCGACACAGATGCACAATAGATGTTTTTGGCTGCTACAGATTGTATGTTCACCATTAGGTGGAAACTTGGAAGGCATACAGACTTAAAGCACTAAGACTGTGGAAGGGTTCATTTTACTTCTATTACAGATATCCTTCCTTCTACTATGTGGGTCAACTGTTACCCGATTCTTCATTTTCAACTGCAATGCAAAAAGGTCACAAAATGTTGACACCTGTACAAAACATGGATTATGTGACGGCAGATGCGCAGGGAAATGATACAAAAGAAAGACAGTCAAGGCCCCCATAGCTCACTCTAGCTGAGCTCATTCCATGTGGCCATGTCTATTTATTGGTAAACAAGGTGGCCACTAGGGCACATCCAAAGGGATCCTGACATGCCTCTTTGGATTTGATTTCGACTTTTTGCAAGACAAGTACTGTACATGTGGGATTTATACTGGCTGGGCTCAAAACAGAGAAATATAAAAGGAAAAGGTATAGTTTTTAACCTGTTAGGTTTTCTAGTTATTTTTAGTAGACAATGGCATATTTAAAACATCAAATGTTTCAAACTTTACTTTTAAATAATTATTTAAAGTATAATGGCACCATGTGTAGGGGCCTATACAGGAAGCACAGTTAGATATCTATCATTTTCTTATGACACAACCTACGGGTCCAATATGGTCTTCAGATATTTTATGTGTCCCTGAAGCTCCCAGTTTCTGCATGGTCCAGGCTTTAGGTGGCTTCATGACATTAAGAAGAGCATGTTTCTTTATTATTTCAGAAGAAGCTACACAATATCTGTCAATGTTTCATATTTCAATCATTGTTATGCTGGATGTACCTCTTTCCTTATCCTATTTATTACTTCAGTAATAATACAGCACAAATATGAAAACGTTTGACGAGTCAAGTGTTTTAATCTCAGATAAAATATATATTTATAATTATCATCGGCTTCCCATTATGTTTTTTAGAAGTCATCAATGTGCTCCAACTCAGCCTTGTAAAAGTTGGTGGCAGCTAGCAGATTTGTGAAATTTCTAATCCCAGCATCCCATGTGTCAATACTGGAAGATGTAACCCCCCCCCCCCCGTAAATACCTGATGTCTGCTCCTCTGTGCATGATGGAAATGTACCTGAGATTTTTGGGTATCTAATGCACAAAATCCACAAATCATGCTATTTGTCTACTAGCAGAAACCATTTAGCTAAATACAAGCAGAATAAGTAGAACTGACTTATAATTAGTTCTGTTCCTAAGCCAGTGGTTCCCAAACTGGGGGAGCAGAGGTATTTCAGGCACTTGGAGCCCTCTACATGAGAATAGCAGAGAAAGAGTTGTCCACCAGAGAGAGGGGAGAGAGATCTGCAGAACTATTGGCTCTCCCCGCTGTCAGCTCTCTTCTTCCTCTGGGGATTGCACACAGTCCACCCACCCTCCCCTACCACTGCTAGCTAATCAGACAAGCCTGAGAGATAGACAGACAGGTAGACAACATGGGGGAACTAGCTGCAGACAGAAGGTAGAGAGCATGTAATGTGTGTGCCTCCGTGTGTGTTTGTCTCTATGTGAATGATGAATGTTTCTGTATAACTGGTGTGTGTATATATGATTCATGTCTTTGCATGATTGGTGTGTGGGCCATTTCACACTAGATTTGCTGTGGCTATGATTCATTTTTTGTTACCGTAATAGACGTAAAAGCGGTAATTCTACTGTATCTGTTACCAGTATTTTACTAAATCCCTGTGTTTCCGCATTGGACTGGGCCTTATTCTGAACCTTTGTCATTTTAATAGGTGGGGTGGGGGCTCGATAATGTTCCTCTTAGAAAAAGGGGGCCCTGCAAGGAAAGTTTGGGAACCACTGCCCTACACATTACTACTCTAGACCCTTGCCTGGTCTGTTTTTGTGGAAGAGGGAAAGATATGCCATGCGTTATTTCTTTGTATACATAGTAAATATCTGTAACAAATGCTTGGTAATAACAATGTGCAGTATCTGCAGATGGGTACATATCCTGCAATGACGCTACTGACCTCAGAAACTCTCCCTTTTGTCATATGTGATTGCAAAATTTGTAACCATGCAAGTGATTAAATTCTCATTTACAGCTGACGCCCAGGAATCCCCTGCAGCCAGATACAACCTGCGGCAAAACAAAAAGCTGATCCCTGTTCCCCCCTCCCCTCAAACACATTCCACTGGTTCTCTGCTGTGGTCAGAGAGCCTAATATTCACCACTATGTTGCCATTGACTATAAATCTGCACATTCAATATTTTATCAGTTATTTGATACCAGTGACATACAGTAACTGCAAATGCCACCTAATGAAATTACAGAGACTGCAGATTATCAATTTATCTGTAATCAGAGAAATAACCAGAAATGCAGCTTATCCACCGGAAGGCAGCCTATGGCTTAGCTAGAGAGCAGTGACATCACTAAGAATACAGCCTATAGCTTTGCTAGATGTTAGTGATATCACCAAGTATGCAGCCAATGGATTCGCTAGGGACTAGTGATATCACTGAGAATGCAGCCTATGCCATCGCTAGAGACTAGTGACATCACAGATAATTTAACCTAAGGATCCACTAGAGACCAGTGACATCAAAGATAATGCAGCCAATGCCATCACTAAAGGTTGGTGACATCACAGAGAATCCAACCTATGGCCAACCTAGCAAAGAGAATGCAGTCTATGTATGTGGTAGAGACCAGTGACATCATAGATAATGCTGCCCATAAGTTGGCTAGAGACCAGTGACATCACAGAGAATGCAATCTATAGCTTGGCTAGACCAGTGATGTCAAAGTCAATGCAACACATTGCTTGGCTAGAGACCAGTGACATCTAAGAGAATGCAACCTATGGGTTGGTTAGCGACCAGTGACATCTAAGAGAATGCAACCTATGGATTGGCTAGAGACTGGTGACATCACTAAGAATGCAGCCGATGGGTTGGCTAGAGACCGGTGACATCACTGAGAATGCAGCCTATGGCTTCTCTAGAGACTTCCAGTGACATCATCAAGATTGCCGCCTATCCATTAATTAGACATTGGAGGCATCATCCTGGAGAATTTAGCCTTTTCAAGGATGAGATCTTAGCAACACAACCTGTCCAGAGACAGGTGCCACCGTATACTATACATTTATATTGAAATTGAGCATCACAGTGTGGTTTAGGTTGGTTTGAGTGACTTTGAACCTGGCATTGCTATTCGTCGTGCTGGTCTGAGTATTTTAGAAACTGCTGATCTATTGGGATATTTTATGCAGAACCATCTCTGGGGTTTAGAAAGAATGTGCTGAAAACAGGAAAATATTTATTGACTGGCCAAAAATGCCTTGTTAATTCCAGAGACCATAGTAAACCAGGTTGAAATAAAAGCAACAGTATTTTAAAGAACCACTTGTTACAATCAAGGTATGCAGAAATACATCTCTGAGTGCACAGGCTAAACCTTGAAGCTGATGGGCTACAGCAGCACAAGACCACACCGGGTGCCACTTCTGTTAAGAACAGGGTCCCCAATACCTTTAGATTTCTCTGTTAGAATTCCTTTAGATCTCCTTTTGTCTTACCAAAACCATGTAATATGAGGGACTTTCTAAACCATCAAGTCTACCTGTGTTCAATCGCAGAGGACCCGGCACTACATAGTTGCTGGTAGATCTAAAGGATATCTGACAGAAAGATCTAAAGGTGTATGGCCAGCCTAAGCTAGGCACACACGTGTAGATTCATGTGCAATCGACCCCCCATCAATCACAATGTGGTGACGTCGCCACGCTGTGATTGATCGGGGATCAATTGAACAGAAATCAATGTGCACAATGTGCACAAATCACCACATGGGCACATCGATTCCTGTTCAATGGGGACCCTGGGGACCCGTTCTCCCCAGCTTGCAGCCAATGTGAATCAGAACGCGCTACAAGCTGGGGAGAAGCAGCTTCACTCACACAGCTTCCAAGTGAGGAGTGCTGGCTCCGCCCCCTTCACACTGACAGCGGACGGCTGTGCAGGAAGGCAGGAGCACCTCCAATACTTTGCATGAAGACTCATGTCTCCATGCAAAGTAATGGAGATTGAACAGGGTTTTCCAACATGTCAATTGAGTTTGTTCGAGCGGGCTCTATTGATCCCGCTCGAAGGAAGGCATTGTAAACAGATTAGAGTACAATCAATCACTGTGAGTGCGCACGTCGATTGATTGTACTCAAATCTTTTTACAGATCTACCCATGTGTGCCTAGCTTTAAGGTAACAGTTTGCATGGGCTTGTTGAACTGGCCATAGAATATTGGAGAGATATTAACTGGTCCAATGAGTCTTCATCTCTCAGGCAATAGGGTCAGAATTAGGCATCACTATGAAAGCATGGATCCACCCTTCTTTGGATTTGTGATGGTGGTGTTCTGGTGTGGCGGATGTTTTCATGACACGAAGACCCTTAGTAAAGCCTACTGCTTACCTGAGAATTGTTTCTGACTATGTTCTTCCCATTATGACCACCATGTATCCACCATATGATGGCTTCCTCCAGCAGGAGAATATGCCCCGCCATATCATCTTAAACTGGTTTGCAGAACATTACAATGAGTTCACTACGCTCAAATGCCCTTCAGGGTCACTGTACAATGATATAATAACAGTCCTTGAGGGATGATTCTAGAACCTTGTTGAATTTATACCGTGAACAATTATGAAAGTACTAAAAGCAAACAGGGGAACCAACCCAGGACTAGCAAGATGTACACAAAAAAGTGGTTGATGAGTGTATACATTTATTTGCCTAAGCCCCTCAATGACACACTTCAGGTATTCATTATCATGGTGGGAGGAATGGCGGACAATGTATAGGATTTGTAGTCTCTGAATGAGACATCACGGTAATCCTCAGCACTTCTGACACGAGTTATCCTGACACACTGTCGCACATTCTGGCCAATTTATGGCTTTTGATCTTGATACAAGCTGTGTGGACAAGTTGGCACAAACAGGCTATGACAGGGCCCCCGCTGGGTCACATTCCCTCCTCACCCAGAGATGTCAGCCTGTCTGGGAAAGCGCTCTAATCAGAGAAATGATCTGTATGGTGTTTAAGGTGTATATTGCAGCTTACAACACACCAACACTAAAGCAGAAGTAGTAGGTACGTATCCTGGACCCCCAGAGTCTGTGGTGTATCAGTTACACTGAACTCTGCAAAAAACGAATGAACCAAACTATGAAAAATAAAATAATACAGCACAGATAATGGCAAAATGTTAAAGCTGAACTTTAATTATATAAGGAGTTTGTGTGTTCTCCCTGTGTCCCCCAAGCACCTGCACAGATTGTCCACCCCCATCCTACCTGCCGACTGACAGCAGCTCAAACTGCAAAAAAAGATAGTGTAAATGTACTCTAAAGCCTTCCATAGATGCTTCGATCCAGAGTCCCCATCCAAAGTATGATGGGAATCTGATGGGAATCTGTCAGTACAGTTGCCAGAAAAACAAACTGGGATCTAAATGTGTATGGGTACCTTTAGCTAGCCATACACACCTTTAGATCTCTATGTCAGATATCCTTTAGATCTACCAACATCTATGTAGTTCCGGGTCACACAGGTAGACTTGATTGTTTAGAAAGTCCCTTATACTACATGGTTTTGGTAAGAGATCTAAAGGAAATCTGACAGAGAAATCTACAGGTTTATGGGGACCCTTAGATTCGATTGTGTTGTGCGATGTTACGATCGTATGCCAGTCTAAGATCGATCGATCGTACCACCACACAGTGCGATCGAATTTAACATGAGCGATTCTCAATCATTCGTCACGATCAATTTACGATTGTACTATGGAGCGCATGTGTAGTACGATTGTAAATACGATCGTGATTTGGATTCCAAATATGATTCTAATTATGATTCCAAATTGAATCTTCTAATTCAGATCCTAATTCCTATTCTAATTCCGTTTCCAAATATGATCGTAGTTATGATTCCAAATACAATCGAAATCAAGATGATCGAAATACCAAAAAAACCCTCAGATATTTGTACGATCTACTAAAATTAACCAACATGTCCCATAGTTTTTCGATTGATTTTTTTGTCGATTGCACCAGGTGGACAGGAATCGTTTTTCATTCAATAAATTGATCGTTTTAAGTGCTGTGTCATCTGTTGGGGAAATCTAGATATTAGTTATTATTAATTATAATAATAGTAACCATAGTTCTACCTTCAATATGCCATCTTGGTAGACTCCTCTCATTTTTCCTAATTTGATAACTCACTTTCATCACAATGAATTAGCTGTATCAGGTCACATACTGCCTCATTTTCTGTCCGATGAACAAATAGCATCATCTGCCCTTTCCGCAACACTTTTACTGTTCATTCCCAGTCATAGAGGTTCATCGCATATAAGCATTGCCACAGTTAAGGCCCCCATACACATTACCATACAATTTCGGTACAATCTACTTTTGTTCTACCACAACCATGTAATATGAGGACCTTTCTAAACCTTACAATCACTATGTTTTCTATCAGGGAGGACCCGGCACTACATAGTTCTTGGTAGATCTAATGGAAATTGTATGGAATGATCTATAGGTCTATGGGGGGCTTAAACTATAGTTATGTACAGCCCCTTACCACCCACCTTCATTGCCCATGATCATTTTGAAGCATAGTGATGATGTCATGGACATGGAAATGTTTGAATTAGAAACCTTTATTGAGCATGGACTATCTACGAACTGTTTTCAGTTGGATAGCCGCTGCCATATTGGTTTCAGTTTCCACCATAAGCTCAGTAGTTCTGAGAATCTCCTGACACATCACTCACTATATGCCACTCTCAAACAAGTAACTCATATTTGGGTACATTCTATGAGAGTAATTAAAGCGTTAAAGTCATGCGTTCCTTTCCAGACCCTTGGAATAATTTTCTATGCGGTTCTGTCACATGCGTTTAAAATTACAGAACGCGGTTAAGGTCCCCGGAATTCAATTGAATTTCCTGTTCTGATTGTGAAACACATCACAAGAGCATTCACATCTGTTTTGGATGTTTCACGGCCTTTCGACTTGATACAATCGCATGAACCAACTGCACAGAAAGCGGTCCGCCATTGTACACAGGAGATAAAAGGAAAGTTTATTTATAGTGTTTTGCTGGGCACAGACGGGTAGATTTCTGTGTGAACAATGCCCAGCCGAGCTCAGAAGGAAGCCTGGATGGCTCAAATCTTGTAATAGATTCTAGCAAAATTGGGCACCGCGAATGTTTGATTGTGCTAGAATCTATTACAAAATCAAGGTGTGTTTGCCCAACTTTCCAATTCTCTGATACATTAGAACACTATAAAGGATGTCACCATAAAAAAACAGAAACTTAAGGTGCCCATACACGTCATGACTGGCACGAGATTGATGACCCATTCGAGCGCAGCGTTGTGATGTCATAATGAGATCACCTGTCACCACACTGTGCCTAGGGGCACCCATCGATTGGATGGGAATCAAGGAGCACCACTTTTGTTGCCCCATTCCCAGTCAATCCTTTGAATGGGTACCCTTATGGGGCCAGGCAATGTATGTGTAATTTCTCAGAAGCACCAATAATTTCCCTGGCGTTGTCACCAAAAAATTCAAATGAGCCGAGCCTACCAGAAACACAAAGTTGTAATCCCATTCAAGGTGACATGTTTGGCTTTCAGGAAGAAAGGATGTAATGGAAGGTGGTTATTGTTTGTAAGGAGAGTCCTCTTCCATAAGAACATTAGGAATCTGGCCTTGTAGACTTTTGTAGATTGATGAGATGATCCATTTTGACGTGCTATTATAAGTGACATCAGGTCACATGAATGCCACCACGCAAGCAAAAACATTATTTAGCCTTGCCCATAATTCTGGTTGTAAGTAAAATTTTTGGTTGTAAGTTAAAACTGAATCAAGGACTCACTTTACATACATAGGGGAGAAGATCATTAGACGCTATCACATATACAGATGTCTTTCTGGTCGTGCTCCTTTAAATATGAGCATACATATTGTGGGTTAAATGTCTGGATGTGTGAAAGGAACTTGCAGGCCTGCGCCAGGTACATTCACACCATGTGCAGCATACAAGTCTCTACGAAGTCCCCAAGACAGGTGCTGCTTTGCGCGTCCCACATGTGACCCCTCCAGGGTGCATATTTTCCACCATCATAATAAGACACTGACTCTTGGATATAAATTCAGCGTTCAGCGAGACTGGAGGCGTTAATAAGAGATGGGACATCTTCTTCTTCACTTTTTCAGAATTCACACTGTTACTGCCAAAAACATTCTTTTTTTTCTATCCAACAGATTTAGTTTTCTCTTCTGGATTGGAGCCTCACATAGTGCAAATCTGCATCCCGCTGTATGATTTACGTATGCTCCCTTTCAGGAATGCCTGTGAGTTAGGCTATGTTTCCATGGCGCTATCGGCACCCCCTGCACTAAGCACATTCCTTGGCAGAAATGCCAACGGACCCGATCCACATTACCTACCTGCAGCCCTGGTTGTTCCTACAGTGTTCTGCCGATTCATCGGCCAGAGATTGATGTACTGCACTAAGCTGACCTTCCGGCCAGCAGATCAGCAACACGCTGTGCGAACAACCAGGGCTGCAGGTAGGTAATGGGGATCGGGTCTGTTGGCATCCCCGCCAAGTAATGCGCTTAGCGCAGGGGGACACGACCAACCCGATAGCGCCATGGAAACATAGCCTTACTTTGTTACAATCATATGCAGAATCACTACATTGTAGCTTTGTTTCCAAATAACCTATTATGTTTGTAGAATAATGAAAATGTAAACAAATCAGTCTGTAAAAATATTTAGCCCTAGGCTCTACTATCGGTCAAAACTCCTAAGTGCACAAGCCACCCATTTACAGCAATTGATTGTCAACGCAGCCTCATGCGTCTATAGGAACGCAAAGGAGGCTTGAGGGAACCCAGCGGATCCAATAGCAGATGTTGAGCCTAGGGCTTATGCTAAAAGCTGGATAATCCAGAATGTCATCACAATGAGTATTATTTCCTTTCATGCAGTATTGATAAATACATTGTTGTCCAAATATAAGAAGGGAAATTTAATGTTTTATTTTATTTAAAGACATTTACTCAAATTAAATGGCATTTGCAGCAATGAAAATGGGGGGGGGGGGTTCCTCATTGGTCACCCCTAAATACTCCACAGATGCCTGCCCAGGCCGAGACAAAAAAGGTGTTCCTTCCCAGACTGTGTCTAGTCTCTCAAACGGAGAAGGTCCCAGTTTTAGGGGGGTCTAAGGCCTCTTACCCCTACACCAGGTTAATGAGAACAGGGGGCGCAAATATTTAAAGTTCATAAAGCAGGGCACAAAAATATAAACACACAAACACATATTTACTATTTAAATTGAAAATGAAGTTTATGAAGTTTAAACATCATAAACCAGTGGCTTAACTACTATTACAATTGCTGGTAATAATTCCTAAAACCTATAGAAATTCACTTTAACAGTCACTACAAATACTACTATTGTGATTGTATTACTAAGTCACCTGTTTGCGGTGTACAGCACTATGCATTAGTTGCTGCAGTCTCCGATATCCCCTACAGGGGGCGCCTCCTTACTACAGGGCACAGCTGCCAACACTCACCAACAGGTCTGGTTGTGCCACCTTGGGGTAATTATAGCGCCTATGCTGCCATCTGGGACTCCCTTGGGATGATAACCCTAGAAGAAGGAGGGTGGAGGTGCCCATTCAGCATCCTCTGGCAGATACCCGGCCAGTGATGGATGGCAGGGCACTAAGTGGGCAGGAGGGGGGAACTAGGCCCTCTATTTGCTCACTGAGCCTCTTGTTTGCCGACAATAAAAGCTCCTCAGACTGGTTTCTGGGATTCTCTGGCATCCTGACCCTCCTCTTGCCCCCTCCGTAGAGGCAATGTAACCCCTTCCTGCCTGGGGATGAGCAGACCCCCCCACCATCTGGCCCTGTCAGAAGACACCCCTGCCTCCCAGATGTGCAAACAGAATCTCCCTGTTATTTTGGGAGCTGCCAAACCGGTTATGTGCTGGTGAGCAGAGACATGTCTGCAGGGACTGAGAGAAGGGGGGGGGGGGGGGGGG
>CM070038.1:38029322-38043121 GCA_036250615.1 Ptychadena robeensis | reverse complement strand
CCCCCCCCCCCATCCCTGTCCCCAGCCAGCGCTCACATCCCATCTCACTCACTCTATTCTCACTACACTTAGGGCACACACAGAGGTGCACAGCAGGTGCCAAGGATGACTTAGGTGGGCACAGCCAAGGGTGTGTGGGGTACTGTCTGGGCTGAGAATTCACAGAGGATGAGAAAGAGGGGGTCAGAGACATAATATGGGGGCAGTACAGACAGTAGGGTAAGACAAAGGGGTAGAATGTGAAAACAAGGGAGTTACATGGAGAGAGAGATTCGAGGAAGCACCTGCCAGGAGCCACAGACACAGAGAGGGGGGAGAAAGGACACCCCATACACGGTGGCCAGAGAGGGGCCTGATGACACGGATCCGGATCTCCATGCCATGATCTCCTCAGGATGCCAGGACCTACAAGAGGACATGACTCCCATGGACACTCACAATGAGGTACCCTAACTTCTCTTCCGCCAGATCGAACAAAGTTTCCCCAGTGAGATTCCCTTACCTTCCCCCCCTTCCCACTTGTTGATATTAAACTTCCAGCCAGTTTGTCGCCAAGTCCCTTAGCTATCACCGTCAATTCCCTTCGGCCCCTTAGGGGTGACATGTTGTGGTCACTTTCCAACACAATGCAAAGATTTAGGAAAGTAGCTGGGTGGGGGGGCTGGGCTACTTTCTTTCACTTGTCACACTTTCCCTACTATTAATCCCTTTGTTCTGAGAAGTTCCCAGTAACACAATGCAGCTCTCGGCCCCCTCACTGGTCACGTTACTGGGAAGAGGGGGGTGGAGGGTGTTTGCAGTCCCCGTAAACCCTGCACATCAAACAAACTGAAAAATAATATTTAGGATTATCAGGATTATGGAGCTGGCAGTGACATACATTTTTTAAAATTGTTTATAAAGTTTCTGCTTACATATCCGCTTCACGTGTCAGCATCTCTGGTTAGGCTCCGCCAACCCAAGTATATTTCAGTTATAGCTGAACTTTTGTAGGGTGACAAGTGGAGGGTTTTATCTCCAGGAGGTAGCTCACCCTTGTATAATCTCCATTTGTCTGCCTGCAGTTGTGTAGTTGGAGTGTGTTTTTCTCTATTCTGGTTCCTACAATATAAAATATATTTCCAGCAGAGATGGTGGAAGCCTCTCATAGTGGCCGTGGAAGATGTGCAGAAAAGCCACCAATAGAGTCCACACAATATGAAAAGACTGTATATGTAAAAAAACTTTTTAAGTAATTGTCAACTTTTTAAGGAACTTAAATATTAGTTTGGCATGGAAAAAGCTTTTAGTGTTTTGTCATGTTTGCTATATAGCCGGTTGTGAATATAATGAATGTAATAAAGTTTGTATGTATGTTATACATCAGTTATATAAATTGATCCATCCAGCTGTCCTCCTGCAGAACGAGCCCTGTTCTGTCCACGCTGTGCCCTTCTATTAATAGATGTTTGCCGTGTCACTTTGAGGTGACAGGCAATATGTGCTGTACTATATACCATCACCCGCCAGAAGAACCTTGTGTATGACTTGTATTGCATGTTATGTGTCTAGTAGAAGAGTACCAGTCATTTAGGATGTCCTGAGATATTGCACAAAGGGCACAGTATCATATAACAGACACAGCTAACCACTAATATTTCCCCTGTTGAAGCAATTGCTGCTATTGACTTAACTATGCTACAAAATTTACAAATATGTAAAGAGTTCGTTGTAGTCTAGAAACAAAATAAAAAAACAGTGTAAAGTTTGGAGAAGGCAATGTCAACCAATGTTCCTCCAAAAGTGCCTGGGGTTTTCTTGAGCTCTAGCTAGCTGCTCATCTTTTCGTGTCTGGATACTTTTACCTCTGGCCTTAATGCTCCTTTCAGTATCAGGACAATATTGACCACCCATATAAATGGCATTTTTCCCCATGATCACCATGTAAGTGTCAGTCTTCCCAGTGACCACCTATATAAAGGACATTGTTCCCAGTGGCCACCTATGTAAGAAACATTCTTCCCAATGATCACAATATAAGAAGTATTTCCAGTGATAACAAATATTTGGAGTGTTCTTTGGAGTTACCACTGATTTAAGGGGCATTCTTTGCATTGACCCCTTTTGTAAGGGGTATTCTTCCAACGGAGCAGCTATATAAAGTTTATTTACCCCAATGAACACCATTCTTCTCACTGTCCACCAATGTAATCGATATTCTTCCAACAAGTCGCCAATGTAAAATGCATTCTTCTGGCCACCATCAAATTAGGGGCATTCTTTCTACTCCCGACCTTCGTAAGGGACATTCTTCCAAGTGACCATAAATATGAGGGATATTCTTCCACCTGATCACCAATGTAAGATGCATTTTTCCTATAAGAAGTATTTTTTCCGAATGACCAACAATACATGGGCTGATCTTCCCAATGATCCCCAAAATAAGGACCATTATTCTACTGATCTACTTTTAATAATGTTTGGCAGAATTTAAGCATTTGTAGTCACTTATGTGTTCTTCCCACTGATCACCAATATGAGGGGTGTTTTTCCCAGTTTCCACCAATACAAGGGCCATTCTTTCCAGTGATAACCAATATATGGAGTGTTCTTGCCAGTTACCATTAATTTAATGAGATTTTTTACATTGACACCTTTTGTATTCTTCCAACAGAGCAGAGTATTTTTTCAACAGAGCAGCTATATAAAATTTATTTACCCCAAACACACCATAGCAAGGGGCCTTCTTCTCACTGTTCACAAATGTAAGCAATATTCTTCCAACTTATCACCAAGGTACAATGCATTCTTCTGGTGACCACCAATTTAGGGGTATACTTCCCACTGATCACCAATATAAAGGGTGGTTTTCCCAGTTACTACCAATTTAAGGGGCATTCTTTTCTACTCTCCACCTTCGTAAGGGGAATTCTTTCCATTGGCCGCAAATATGAGGGTGTTTACCCAGTTACCACCAATACAAGGGCCATTCTTTCCAGTGATAACCAATATATGGAGTGTTCTTGCCAGTTACCATTTATTTAATGGGCTTTTTTTACATTGACACCTTTTGTAAGGGGTATTCTTCCAGCAGAGCAGCTATATAAAATGTATTTACCCCAATGAACACCATAGCAAGGGGGCTTCTTCTCACTGTCCACCAATGTAAGCAACATTCTTTCAACTAATCACCAATGTACAATGCATTCTTCCCCCATCAAATTAGGGGTATTCTTCCCACTGATCACCATATAAGGGGTGTTTTTTCCAGTTACCACAAATATAAGGGGCATTTTTTCTACTCCCCACCTTCTTAAGGGCCATTCTTCCCAGTGACCACAAATATGAGGGACATTCTTCCACCTGATCACCAATGTAAGATGCACTCTTCCTATAAGGTTTTTTTTTCCCAAATGACCAACAATGCATGGGTTGATATTCCCAATGATCCCCAAAATAAGGGCCATTATTTTACTGATCTCTTCTAGAACTCTACTTAGGGACAACTTTACACTGACCAATAATCTTTATTGGTTTATAATGTTAAGCAGAATTTAGGCATGTAAAGCCCATCTAAATGTATTGGTCAATCTGTCACTACTCTCTCTACCAGATGACAATGATGCTGTCCAAGGGTGACTACATTCCTCATCTAAATATAAATTATTAGAGAAGGGACTTTATTTAAACAAGTTGGGTATCACTAAAGCTGACCACAGACGTCTTAATTTTGTATGCAATTCTTGTGTGATCGACCATGGCAATCGCATGCTGCGATCAAGCAGAAATCATTGCATGCACAAAGCGTGCGATCGATCAAAAAGTCCCGGAAATGCGCAAAAATTGATCGCTCAAGTATCGGACCTGTCTGTTAAATTTATCTGATCACTTGGGAATCTCGGAACGTTAATGAAGACATGGGATTTCTATCGATCGATGCGTCCAACCCACATTACATCATTTCCGATCTAAAAGGTGGAGAACGGTCAATCGATCACTGTTCCAATGATCGATTGTGGAGAGGGAACAATATGGTGCACTGTGCTCCCAATTGAAATCGATCACTATAATCGATCGCAGGAAAATCGAGACGTCTATGGCCAGCTAAACTGGGTGAGAATATTTGCTCGATCCATCACACGCATGTTCACGGCGATCGATTGGTGATTAATGGAGTGCTGTTCACCCTGAACAATCGAAAAAACTGAATCGAAATCGACGAAAAATCAGATCGGACATTACGCTGGTGGACCCTTAGCTATGCAGCAGCCTTTCCGATCGATGGATTGTGTGGAATTGGGCAATTTGGCGATCAGCTCCTGTAAAAATCGACCACAAATTGGATTCCCAAGGTGGCGTTCCATCGCTTCCAAAACAATCGATCGCCAATTACACGATCGCCAGGAATTATCAAATTGGGAATCGATCAATGACAAATCGAGGCATCTTTGTGTACCTTAAAGAATACTAATGCAAACACCACAAACACCATGACTCTTGTACTATATGGAACTTTTGAGGGTTGATAACCTGTAAAGTCAGTGGTTCCCAAACTGGGGGGTGCGAAGGTATTCTGGGGGGATGGAGGGGGGGGGGGCACGGGCCCTCATTCTGAACCTGTGTTTCAATGGGGAGGGGGGGTTTGAAAATTTTCCTAAATCGAAAGGGAGGCCCTGCAAGGAAAATTTGGGAACCACTGACTTAAGTTAAGCGTGTCTGACAAATAGTTATTTTTTGGAGTTTTCCTAAGTGAATTGTAGTAGTAAATGTTTGGAACAGATTCTTAGTAGAGTTAGCGAGTCATTAGCATGTTAATTTAGATATGAGAGACACTATTTCATGTTTTCTTTTTGTCTTTTATGTTTTCTGTCCTTTATGTGCTCCAGTGATTTGCTGAACAGGGTGCTCTTGTGTGCGGTCACCTCAGCAGCAGAATGGGAACATGGCTACATTTCTTTATTTGGCGCTGTGGTCCTGGGACCAACTCCTTCCAAGTACATATTGTGTGAATTAGACTAATGTGATTGGCAAAGGCAATCACCTTACACCTTACAATCTTACCATACAATTTCTGTACAATCAACTTTTCTGCTACCAAAACCATATAATATGAGGAGCTTTCTAAACCTTCCAATCACTATGTATTCTATCAGGGAGGACCCGGCACTACACCGTTGTTGTTAGATCTAATGGAAATTGTAAGGAGTGATCTATAGGTGTATGGGGGGCTTAATTGTTAACTGTACATAATTTTGAAGCATATTAGAGTGTTATACTGTATAATATTGGTAGTATGTGACTAGGCTAAGGACATTACAATGTAAGCTTCTCTGCTAGTCATACATGTATCAACTCTTGTTAAATCTATTTAATTATCAAATGTGCTGCTTGATTGAACACAAACAATCTACCCATAAATGGCCAGCTTAAGGATTTTTTCACTCTATACACGTTGTTTTTACAGTACTGAGTTTTCTCATAGAAAACCAATGTTACCATTCACACTGCATATGTTGCGTTTCAAAAAACAGTGTTCAGTGTTTCCGCAAGCATCTTTTAAAATGCCCTGCTGCATGTATGTTTCATTGCTTTGTTCAAAAACGTGAAACGTATGTGTTTTTGTATATATGTGTAAACGCATGCCTTTAAAAAAAACGTATTTAGTGTGAAAGGGCCCTTAGGGGTTGTTTCCATTATACGTCAGGACCCCTCTGCTAAGCGTAGTCTATCCCACAGACATTGCCTGCCGGCGGATGGTCTGTTTACACATCCGCCGGTGCAGAGGCTGAACGTACTCGACAACGTTCAGCCTTACATTGGCGGATTGGCTTGGCACAATGAAAACAGATCCTCCGCCGAGCAGTCTATCTGCCACGTTGGGACCTCCCGCTAAGCGTATACGCTAAGCAGAGGAATCCCGATGTAATGTAAACATAGCCTAAGACTTGTTTTCTTGTGTCTGCAATAAAGTGTCCCGTGGGTTAGACATGTTATTGATGCATTTTTAGGTGTTTTCAGGACATTAATTCAGAAACAAAAATATTAGAATTCACAGCGCACATGCTTCTAAAAACACCCCCAATGCAAGTCAAACACATAGCGGTATGCAACGTAAGTCCGGCCAAGTTAAAGTGCCCATTGAATAGCATTGGGGGTGTATTGGAAACACACCCACAGTGGTGCGCATTAACTCACCTGGACTCACGTTGCATCTTTTAAAACGCAGTAAAATGCATTTTAAAGAACACAGCGCGACACAAAGCAGGTAAGGAAGCATGTATGGGAGATGCTTGCCTTGTGGTACAAAAATCCTTCTTAAGGGCAAAACCACAACACGGCACAGTTTGAAAGGTACGGAAAACTGAGTACCCAACATAACCACCAATGATAAATTTGACACAGCATGGGGAAAAGGCCTTTACAAAGACTCATATGATGGTTCAGTGGTCTCTGCAGCACTGTGGTCTATATTAGAGCTTGATTTTCCTTTAGTATGGCTATCCATGGCTGACCTGGAAATATGTAGAGTGCGGTGTTTCCCTTTATATTGGTTTGTTTCACCCAGATCTAGAAGTCTCCAGCATACACTTACCCACTATTAAGCTAGGCACAAACGGGTAGATTTGTAAAATGATTCGAGTACAATCAATCAACGTGCACGGTCAGGGTGATTGATTGTACTCTAATCTGCTTACAATCCTACCAGTGTGTGCTGTCCTTTGAGCTGGTTCAATAAAGCCTGCTCGAAGAACCTCGATTGAACGGGTTTCCAACATGTTGGAAAACCCCGTTCAATCTCAAATACTTTACATGAAGAAGAATCTTCATGTAAAGTATAGGAAAAGCCGACTCTGCCTTCTTGACGCAGCCTGGGCTGAGGCAGAGCTGAGAGCCGAGGACGGCTGTGTGAAGGGGGCGGAGTCAGCATTCTTCATACTCCGGCTTTGCTGAATGGATTTCTGCTCAGCTTCCAGCGTGTTCGGATTCACACGCTGGAAGCCGGGGAGAACTCTGCTACCCGGAGGTCTTTATTGAACGGGAATCGATGTGCCCATGTGGAGCACATTGATTTCCGTTCAATTGATCCCCGATCAATTACAGCGTGGTGACGTCACCACACTGTAATTGATCGGGGTTGATTGCATGGGAATTTATCCGTGTATGGCTAGCTTTAGTCTTCACTGCAGAGGGAGATATCCCCTTGTATAGTATTAGTCAATATAGAATGTGCCGTCCCATCTGTCGGCCCCCTTCATCACTGCAGCTACAGGTGAGCTGGGGGAGCATTCCTCCTACATTAACTGACACTCCTTGCACAGAAATGATTATAAGTCAGCCAGGCCCTTGGGGTATGAAAGGCCGACTCTGAAATATGAATAACCTGCAGAGACAGAACACAGGAAGCGTATAGCGCTATCATCTGTGGCCAGACTCAGGTTATTAAAAAACATTTCTTTTAGGAATCATATTTCTCCTTTTTTTTATTCTGAGGTGGATAAGAGGGACACCCTACATCACTGACAATTTCTAGGCAAGAGTTAAACCCACCATGCTCATCCTTTTGGGTTCCTAAAATGTTCATCAGTGCTTGAGGAGCAAAGACTGCAACAGAGGCTGATCTGTGTCCAAGGTTTGAAGATAGTGACCCTGAATTATGCCAGGACAGAGACCCTGGCATTCATCTTTCTATAGCAGGAATGGTAAACCTATGAAGGGAAGCCTAAAAATACAGAAGTAACAGGAAGACATGTCCAGGAAAGCAGTAATTTCAAGATAAATTAAGCAGATACTTTTAAAAGTAATAAAAATATATTTTTAATTCTGCCTTGCTACCCCAAGATGTCAGACACTGACATCTATGCCATTTATATTGGTGGTATCAGAGCTGTTCATACCAGCTATATAAAACCCTAACCTAGCACCATGATCTTGGGTGCATGCTATGGAGGAGAGCAATGGGTATTATTTATTTTTGTGGCACAGACATTTTCCCCAGCAGTTGTCCTCTAAAGCAGGGAACACACGCATATATATGGACCAGATCGACAGCCACTTTGAGCGCCGTGCGCACTCACGGCCATCTATCTGGCCCATATCTAATGTGGCAATCCCTGTTTTTGAGCGGGATAAATCAATCCCGCTGGAAAACAGGGATATGGGGCATGACTGTAAACCACAGTCGATGTCCATTGCTTTGCATGGGGACCGCGGGTCTCCATGCAAAGCATCGCCAGAGCGGGATGACACAGCAGAGCTGTGCCCCCAGCTCCTTCGATGTCAGGCAGCAGCGCGATCATGTCATCACGCTGTTGCCTGGAATCTTGAACGGCTCATGTATCCCTGCTAAGGGGGCCGTACACACACCAACTTTTGATCTATGATTCGATCGACTTGAGCAATTTCAATATAGACTGTCAGTCGAATATTGATTGATCATACCAGCACATAGTGCGATTGATAAAAAATTGATTGCTTCCTTTCCAAAGTCCAGTGTATCCATAGGATACAGAATCCATCAAAATACCTAGAAACCCGCCTGACATTTGTAACATCAGCCAAACTTTTCCAACATAACAGCATCTGGGCATGGCAATTTTTTCCAAGATACCCCCCCCCCCCATACATCCGCCCATCAAGCGCGTGGCCGCCCATGGAGATGGTCTCAGCAGTGTAGGTGAGGCACAGAGTCTGTAAATGCTGCCATACATGGGTCGATGCCTGTGAGATGGATCAGCCTTCAAGCTTGGCCCAAAGCAATGGACATCCGTGATTTACAGTCATGCCCGATAACCCTGTCTGAATGTTTGATCAATCCCGCTCGAAGACAGGCATGGCTGCATTAGATATGCGCTAGATAGACGGCCGTGAGTGTGCACGGCGCTAGAAGCGGCCATCGATCTAGCGCATATGCATGCGTGTATGGACACCTTAAGTCTACGTCTCTCAAGCACCCCATACCCACCCAGAGGGTTTGTTCGCCCAGGGCACCGATGTGCCTAGGACCACCCCTGTCCATTTCCATCAACATTTTCTTACAAAATTTAAACCACATATGCCCACCTTAACTTTCCTTGGTCATGTGATTTTCAACAAATAATAATTTTTCATAATTTTCAGTTGCATACATTTTTTACAATTGAATATTCCCCAACGGTCATATGTCACTAACTACGTCTTAGCAAAAGTCACTTTACCTACCAGTATGTATTGGGGATGGAGAACTCACTATCATGGGGTGTACACCTCACAAGTGTGCTAGAGAATATGGACTCATTACTGAGATACCATGGCTTTGGTGATTCTTCATAGACAAGGCTGCAGTCCTCACTAGGGTTAAGGCACTTTAAGCAGTTTACTTTATGGAGAGACTCTGTTTGGCAGCAGCCATTGCCAAGTAGAGTTTTCTGAGAGTTCAAAGTCCTTGCTAGAAAGGCCAGACATATTATTCTGGTGCGTGCACAAAGCGTCGTCGGTTTATTGATCCAGGCAATCTATACCTTTTCAAGGTGGAACACATCAGTGTGCAATGGTCCTATCATTGTCCTCTTGTGGGGGATCAATAATCATTGTGCAGCTGTTGTACTGGGACCATTGTGTGGAATATTGCCAACTGGATGAAACGTACCCATTGACGGCTGTGTACCCCAAGAAAAAGTGAAGAGGATAGCATTACACCATGACGAAACGTGACATATTCCCATAGGGGTGATATGAGCATAGATTGGCTGAATTCGCGAATAACCAAACTATGGTAGATATTTAGGAGAGATTTAATGGCAAAAATATTTTGTTGATAAAAAGTACAGCATAGGTTTGTGTTGCCACAAAACAATAGTAGTATTGCTGTTAGGTATGTTATGCAGTTTTGTTTTATGGCACTAAGAATCGAATAAGAGATGATACTTTATAGAATGGTTAGTAGATGAGTTAACAGCAAAATATTGGTACAGTACTAAAGCTGGGCATACACAGGTAGATTTCTGTGCAATTAATCACAGCGTAGTGACGTAACCACGATGTGATTGACCGCAGGTCCACATGGGCACATCAATTCCTAATCGCTTGTTTCCCTGTGGCTCCCTGGGTCTCTGCTTCTCCCCAGCCAGTGACCACCGGCTGGGTAGAAGCCAAAAGAGAGAGAGAGTCAGCCAGCCTGCGCGCCCCCTTCCCCTGGCACAGAGATGTGCTGGCCGCGCCCCCTTCACACTCTTGGGACTGCAGTTAGCTGATCACAGCCCTTCAGCTGCAGCCCGGCCATTGCTTTGAATGGAGACTCGCAATCCCCATTCAAAGTAATGACTTTTGACCAAGGTTTTACAACATGTTCTCGAATGAACTGTGGATGTCTCAAATCTTATAACAGATTAGAGCAACATCGGGTGCCGTTAGCCCACACGGCCCCCAATGTTGCTCTAATCTGTTTCTTCATCGAGCTGTGTATCAATTGATTTTCCATTGACTTTTTACTGTATTTTTCCCCCACACTGTAAGATGCACCGGGCCATAAGACGCACCCCATAGTTTTGGAGAGAAACAAAAAATAAATAAATAAAATCAGAGACACAGCCATTCACATGTAAAGGGTAATATACAGAATGTTCTAGAAAAGTATGCAAGGCTGGGCCATGCAGTATTCACTTTATATTCTTTCAGCCAAAAGGCCAGTGCCAGGACGTAGGTTGTAGTTTTAGCAGAGTGTGCAGGTCTGAAACTTTAGCATGTTTCTATATACTACCAGTACTCATTCTCTAAACACGCTGATCACCTGAGACAAATTTTACAACAACTTACCCATGAGCAGCTATTTACATATGGGAGGAGAGTCTGTGCCACAAAATGTATTTATTGCAATGCAGTATGAGTGCAGAGATTTCCATTTCTCATTTCCTGCTGAGTCTCTAGAGCAGAAAGTGGTACAGAGACGGGTGAAAGTGTTATTATAAAGGATATAGTGATGTGAAGGCTAAATACGCTTTCTTAATGAAGATCCTTGTCACCTACATTTAATAACATTTTTGACAACTTATCCAATTGTTATCCAATACACCTTCCAATTTTCCATACAATGTCTGTACCATCAACTTTTCTTCTACCAAAACCATGTAATATGAGGATCTTTCTAAACCTTCCAATCACTATGTATTCTGTCAGGGAGGGCCTGGCACTACATAAATGTTGGCAGTTCTAAAATATATAGTTTGGAGTCATCTAAAGCTGGGCATACACGGCTCGATTTCTTAATAAATTCGAGCACAATGGAGCACCATGTCTGTTCACGGAGCTCAATTGTGCTCAAATCTATAAAAAATGTGAGCCATCCAGCTGAATAGACTGAACAGGATTGCATCATGTTCGATTTCTATTACTTTGGATGTGATGCAAGAGTCCCCATCCAAAGTATTGGACAGGCTGGCAGCTGCAGAAGTGCTTTTGGTGTCCACCTTAAACTAAGCTAGACTTTGGGTGTTCATGTCCTTCACATCCATACTTTGCTGGGGGTTTATTTTGGGGCTCATGGAAGAAATTGTATTTCCCAGACACATTGCTGGCACTTCACAAAAATAACACAATAATTCCGGATCCTGGTCACATTCCCCGCCCTCCGAGATTCAATTCCAAAAAGAACCTGGAAAGGTTTGCACAGCCGCAGCTCCTGGCAGCAGAGGAGATGAGTAAGAGGGTCCGGCTGGCTGATGTCCCCTGTTATATGCCAAACATGGCCTAGCCACAACAGCCGAGCACATAGCATCCATGTGAGTCAGCGAGAGGAGGGAGACTTCCCATTACTCAATGGCACAAAGACACTTTGTAATGTACCAGGGCTCCTATTCATAGGGACCTGGTACAATGGACGTCTACCTGGCTATGGGTGTGCAGTCCTTGGCAATTCCATCATCTGACACAAATAGGCCCCTGCTGCCTCTTATGTTTTGACTTGCTACAGTGTAAAGCCCCCCCCATACACCTTACAATCTTACCATACAATTTCTGTACAGTCAACTTTTACCTTCTACCAAAACCATCCAATCACTATGTATTCTATCAGGGAGGACCCAGCACTACATAGTTGTAAGTAGATCTAGTGGAAATTGTATGGAGTGTTCTAAATGTGTATGGGGGGGGGGGGGGGCTTTACATTGTTGTAATCTGGTCACTGGGGAAGAGGAAATTGAGGAAATGCTTCATCCTGCCTGCAGCAGACAGATGATTTTAGCTTAGTCGAGTCGAAGCCTAAAGCCTAGACTAGTGATGGTGAAACTTTTAGAGACTGAGTTCCCAAACTGTACACCAAAACCCAATTATTTATCAGCAATTTAACCTGAATTACACAAACACATAAATCCTTAGGGTTACAACTCGGGGTTTAGTTGTCGTTCATAGGGGATCCGTGCAGTTACAAGCTTCCTGTATCCCAGGCTGCTGACATAGCATAAAAGGCAAAGACTCAACTTGCTGTGTAAAGAACCTACAACTGCAAGCATTACATTCTGCCAGTTGCTAAAGAACTACACTACCCAGCATGCCTTGCTGCCTTTTCTAGCTGTTGTAGAACTACAATGTCCAACCTGTAATAATTCTGCCTTCTCTTATCATTCTGTCTTCTACTAACTTACACACATTACACACTTACACATTGCATACACACACACACATTTTCTCGCCATCACTGCTTGTCCCTTCCCGGGCTTCTGATTGGCTAGCAGTGCTAGTGGTGAGTATGGGGTGCTGTGTGCATTAGGGAGAGAGGGGAAGAAAACTGACAACATTTCAAACCAATGGGCTGTAGTTCTTTCCTCCATCAGCCTCTATGTTGGCTACCAGGTCGGGTGCCCACAAAGAGGGCTCCGAGTGTCACCTCTGGCACCCGTGCCATAAGTTCACCATCACTGGCCTAGACAGTGCAAACATGACCTCTGCAAATAGACCACTGCTTCCTCACATTTTGGAAGTATACAGGATATGCTACTCAGGCCGTGGCTTCCTTTTAAAGACTGTAACTGTGAAGCCCCCCATACACCTTTAGATCAATTCATACAATTTCCTTTATATCTACCAACAACTATGTAGTGCCGGGTCCTCCCTGATAAAATACATAGTGATTGGAAGGTTTAGAAAGCTCCTCATATTACATGGCTCTGGAAAAGTTGATTGTACAGAAATTGAATGGTAAGATTGTAAGGTGTATGGGGGCCCTAAGACTACACCCCTTTTATTTTGATGAACTATATCAGTATTATGATTATAATTTTCACCTCAGTTATTATTATCTGGCTTTGAGAAACCATTTTGTAGATCTTCTTGGTTCCCCACTGTAACATTTCAGAATCGTATACTGCTTGTGGGCTGATCTCAGGTGTCCCTTTGGCTATAATCTACTGGTCTGTACTGGTTCCATCACCTACTATTGTTGCAATGAAGGTGTAGATATATAATTTATCACACATAGGTGTTGTGCATGCATACTTTGTATAATTTGTAGGTGAGTGACAGGCTCTCTGACAGGACGGAGGGGGCTGTGAATTCCTTTGATAATTCCTCAAACATCTCCCAGCACAGAAGCCTCAGAAGTGCTGTGAGGGCAGAAGTTTGTGTGGTGGCCTAAGGCGGGGGTAACGCCTCAGATTATCCCGTGTAAATCCTCCCCATTCACTGTCATTATCCTCCAGTCACTTATAAACATGTCACAGGCCCAACTCCATCCTGTGGCAGTGTCCAGCCTTTCACATGGTTAAGTCCAAGGGGTCAGCACAGTCCTAGACAACAAAGCTAACGCTCTACCTACAATGTCAGGTATATTTAAAGTGACGGAGGGGGGGGGG
>CM070038.1:38006977-38020714 GCA_036250615.1 Ptychadena robeensis | reverse complement strand
TTGTCCTTGAAGCATTTTCTGTTATTATCCAAATACACCCAGAGATGCTGTTTCATAGGAATAGAGCTTTACTATAGAGCCATTTATGCAGCAGGTCTTTCAAGGCAACTTTTAATAACATGGATAGAGCGTAAAAACCATCAAGCCAAACTTTTTTTTTTCATTTTGGAATGAGCAGGAGAGGGTTAAAACTTTTAGGATTTTTTTGCCATATGTGTGCTGAGGAAGATTTCCCTTCATTTCCTGTCTTTTCAGCTCAAAAGGAAGTGAGAGGTCATCCTACCAATGAAAGATACTGTAGATAGCTGTGACATGAATAATCATTTCCATTCTAAAGCAGGGAACATACGGCTCGATATAGGAGCCGTTCGAGGTTCCCTGCAGCAGTGTGATTACGTCATCGTTCTGCTGCCCAATATTGGAGGAGCACTGCTGTGTCTCCAGCTCAGCCAATGCTTTGCATGGGGGCCCGTGGTCTCTATGCAAAGCAATGGGCACCGACTGTGATTTACTGTCATGTCCCATATACCAGTTTTTGAGTGGGATTGATTGGTCCCGCTCGAAAACAGGGATGGCCACATATGATATGGGTCAGATAGATGGGTGTGAGTGCGCACGGCGCCTTAAAGCGGCCATCGGTCTGGCCCATTTCTGCATGTGTGTTCCCTGCTTAAATGTTCACCACTATCATCATTGTAATGGCAATTAAACATTTCAGATTTTCTCTTTACTTTTCATTACACAAAACAAAACAAAACGACTGAATACAAATTTCATGACTCTACATTTGTATGTACAGAAACTCTGTGTAGCTTCAGAAATAATTTCCATACCTTGGCATAACAGGCCTGAAACACTTGCAATTGTTTATGAAGCCAGAACTTACAAGATTACCAGCTATCTATGCTGCCTATCACCTGACACCCATCATCTTTTGCAGGCCTGGTCTCCCTAACACGATTTTCATGGAATATCAAGCTCTCCCAGACTTCCAGCCGCACCACAGCCCTCTCTCCTACAGGCATGAGCGCACCATGGTGCCTGGGATTGGTGAACCTCCCCCTAGAGAGAGGCACCGGGTGGTTATGTACCAGCAGGAGAGCCTGGCCTTTGGCGGGGTCCCTACCCTCTGCACAGACAGACAGCTGGGGTTCACTACGGTGCAAAGTCCCCTGAATGCCACCATTCAAGGAGTAAATGCCCACCTGCCGGATCATTGGTTTATAAACTTCCAGAACACAGGAGTAGAAAGGACAGAGGAGCTCCGCACCCCCATCACAGATGAACCCTACATCCCATGCCCTTCTGAGGAGAGGCATAGGACCAGCAGTATGGAGAGCGATGGCGACCAGCCAGAAACACCAAATCTCACCAGCCCAGAAACTTCCCGACCTATGTACAGAACATCACAGGGCTCAGACAGAGCAAAAGCTGCATGTAAGTAGCACATTAAAGCTTGACCTAAAGAAAATATATATACAATGAATCTCAACATTGACAGTATAACTTAACTGTGTATTTTATTATACTCACATATTAGCCTAGGACTTATCTGGTTAGGTGTAGGAAGTTTTAGGCTAGGTTTCCACAGCCTTATGGGCTGCAGTGATACAACCTGCGTTAATCACATACCTTTATAGGGGATGTCTACGCAGCCCATCCATATACATTCCTAACACACCACCTGTTTCAGGCTAAAAGCTGTAGAAACCTAGCCTTACACTGAACAATCCAAATTCTACTATATTCCAGTGTGATAACTTGTCTCAGGCACAGGTCACTGTAGTACTAATTTAGGCAACTTATAGGTTGCAGCCTCCCAATATGGTGATGCTCTTTCCTAGTCTAATTGTTATGATAAAGTGTCTACGGACTTTTTTTCTAACTGCACTCATAGGGCGTAAACTCCGCTTGTACCTGCCAGATGTCAGCAGCTCAATACCAGCCCAGTCCTCAGAGGAAGATTCTGTGTTTGTGGAACCAGAAGTCCCTGGCCCTGCATCAGCGGCTGACAAAAAGGAGACATCAGAGCCTCCGGAGGTTGTGGCAGCGGCCACTGGAAAAGTAGAGCAGGAAAGGTGGAGATTCTCAGCCTCTGAACTTATCAGCAAACTGCAACTGAGCCAACGCAAGAACAACTTCACAGCCAAGATTGGCAAATCCCTCTCCACCAAAATCACCCTGAGGGAGAAGGGGGCCTCCGCCAGCCAAGAAGGTAGGTATAGACTGGCAAATTATAACTGCCACTTTATCCCCATAGTTGGGAAGAAAGCTATGATTCAAGATGATGGTACTTACCTCATCTGATCTTAGAGTCCTTAAAATCCCACAAAGGCTATGTTCCCACTTAGGAGCGCGATTGACGTGATTGATAATTTTTACACGTGATTTTGTAAAGAAAAAAAATAATCCACCTTAAAAAAAATATATTGCCCCAGGGCTGAAAAATCGAGTCCGCAGCATTTCTGATCGCAGGTTGCACCGCATCCATGCCCCTTCGCTGCCTTTAGTTGAAGTAGGGACAAGCCCATTCAAGGAAATAGAAGCGATCAGCCGCGATCGACGTGCATGATTAAAATCACGTCCGCGACACGGCTGATCATGTAAGTGGGAACATGGCCATATATGGGGGCAATAGTATGAATATACTGACTTCCAGGTATTTTGGTACTACCCCATCCTCTGCATTAACATATTTTGGAAGGTCATCCAAAATTAATGGGAGGATCCCTGATGTACAACATGGGTTACCATTCTGTTAACAGATGTAAATTGGGACTAAGATACTCTTCCTGCATACATATCTGCTTTACTAAATGAATTCTTTTTCTTTGCAGGTAAATCTGGAAGAAGAGAGAGGAGATGTAACAGTGCCGGGGTGGCCAGCCTTCTCCAGCCTGCCCCTGGGGACACAGACACCTCCTGGCTTAGGTAAGTGCAATTTATAATGGGAGCTCTATATGTCCTATATGTCCCATTTATAATGGGAGCTCTAAATGTCCCAATTTGTGTGTGTGTGTGTGTGTGTGTATATATATATACTGTTAAAAAAAAGGGAACACAAAAATAAGACATCCTAGATCTGAATAAATGAATGAAATATTATTATGAAATACTTTGTTCTTTACATAGTTGAATGTTCTGACAACAAAATCACACAAAAATTATCAATGGAAATCAAATTTATCACCCCATGGAGGTCTGGATTTGGAGTCACACTCAAAATTAAAGCCCTAAAACACTACAGGCTGATCCCACTTTGATATAATCACCTTTAAACAAGACAAAATGAGGCTCAGTAGTGTGTGTGGCCTCCACATGCCTGTATGACCTTCATACAACACCTGGCATGCTCCCAATGAGGTGGCAGATGGTCTCCTGAGGGATCTCCTCCCACACCTGGACTAAAGCATCCCCTGACTCTTGGACAGTCTGTGGTGCAATCTGGCATTGATGGAGCCAGACATGATGTCCCAGATGTGCTCAAATTCAGGTCTGAGCATCATTGCCTTTGTCTTGCAGGAACTGCTGACACACTCCAGCCACATTAGGTCTAGCATTGTCTTGCATTAGGAACCTAGGGCCAACCGCACCAGCATATAGTCTCACAAGGGGTCTGAGGATCTAATCTTGATACCTAATGGCAGTCAGGCTACCTCTGGCAAGCACATGGAGGGCTGTGTGTCCCCCCAAAGAAATGCCACCCCACACCATTACTGACCCACTGCCAAACCGGTCATGCAGGCAACAGGTCCATGGCATTTTCAGACTGTCATATATGCTCAGTGTGAACCTGCTTTCATCTGTGAAGAGCACAGGGGGCCAGTGGTGATTTTGCCAATCTTAGTGTTCTCCGGCAAATGTCAAACGTCCTGCATGGTGTTGGGCTGTAAGCACCACCCTCATGTTTCTGACCGTTTTAGACACATGCACATTTGTGGCCCGCTGTAGGTTATTTTGCAGGGCTCTGGCAGTGCTGTTCCTACTTGCACAAAGATGAAGGTAGCAGTCCTGATGCTGGGATGCTGCCCACCTACGAACTCCTTTATGTCTCCTGATGTACTGACCTGTCATGGGGAACATGGGTTAATTAATTTGATTTCCATTGATAATGGGATTTTGTTGTCAGCACATTTAACTATGTAAAGAACAAAGTATTTAACACACACACGCAGTATCATTGTAAAGCATGGTATATCTTAAACACACTGATAAAGTCTTTGTGAATGTTGCCAACTACAACTAGGCATCCATTTCACTGCTCTGACCCATCCCTTTAAAGGGGCAAACTTATACACAGCAAAATATTCTGGTGCCCTAAGTTCAGCTACATCTGCTGCACAGTTGCTGACATTACACAACAGCCCTTAATGAATACGTAGCAAATGTGTGGCAGATTTATAACAAAATCTCTAACTCTTTTTCAGAAGAAGGATATTCAAAATCACAGGGTTCAAGTAATTAAATTGAAATATCCAATCCCGTCTGGAATTTGTAGGCTAATCAGCAGGTGCTATAATTTGCCCCTTTATCAGTGGCCCCCTTTAGGACCCCAGAAATGCTCCTGTGATGTGAGCCCTGCTCTGCTGCTCCCCATGCCAGTCTCAAAAGTTTCTTTGTTCTGTTTAAGGAATTTTCAGTCCTTGCCCTTCAATTGTTCCTGGGTAGCCTCCCGTCTCTGCCACCCCCGCTGAGGCCGTATAACAGCCGGAGGCTAAACAGGCCTATTTTACCCTTTCAGGAGCAAATCTGTGGCTTGTAGGGAGCCTGGCAGACCACCCAGCGAGGAGGCCAGACCATCATCCAGTGCGGAGAGGCAAGAAGATGCCGAGTCACATAGAAGGCAGTCCTACTGCGAGAGAAGACAGTCACGCTTTCTGCTCACCTGTAAGTCCACACAGCCATCATCCAACTTTTCTGTTACTGTGACACCGAAATTTTTTTTGCATCTTTTCATAACAGGGTACAATGCCCTTAAATTGTGGTGTACATATTAAAAAAAAGACATTCAGAAAACATCAAGCAGGTTTGTATTCCAAAACTCATTCAAAATATTTAATGAATCTATTGACTTTCATGTGCCATCTAGTAACTTTTTATATAGACTTTTGTTGTGGCAGCTCAGTGCCAGGACTGTAGAAACTTGCTGAAGTATGAATGGAATCAAAAGCAACTTAAAAACAGTGTATTGCCACAACCTCAAATAAAATTGTGTTGCTTACAGCCATCCTGTATCAGGAATATAGCGATGTGGCCATAAACCGGGAGCTGCAGCGGCAAAAGCGAGAAGATACGACAGGTGAGGAGGATGATGTTTCAGCCAGTCCAAAGAGCAACCTGTCCCCCAGCAGCTCGTTCCGCTCACAGCGCTCCTCCCGGGGCTCTACCTTCTCCCTATGGCAGGATATCCCAGACGTCCGAGGGAGCGGCGTCCTAAATACACTCACAATCCAGGAGAGGAAGCTGCAAGAGGTACATAAGCTATATTCTTATTAGGGGATCAAATACATTCTAAAATGAATAGTCTCAGTTAAGAAACTAGGCAGGTTAAAGTGGACCTGTCAAATATATATTTGTTTTATGCCATGTTCATGCAAGTGTAATGTTACCAGGTAATTATTACCGCTCACCCATATTAAAGTACCCCTGACAAAGCTGGAAAGCATCATATTTGTTCAGGCATCATCTAGAATCACCATCTATGGGCTTGTTTCCATTATAGCGTTCCCGTGCGGTTGCAGCCGCGCGGCTGCCCCCGCACACAACCGCATCCATTTGGAAACTTCAATATAGTTTCCACTGGTGCGGTTGTGTGAGTTCGGTGCGGATGCGGTTTAGGGCGCGTTTCTGAACGCTAGCTGCAACGTTTTGAAACGCATCCGCGCCCCAACCGCATCCACATCTGCAATACAAAAAAAAATTGCATCGCAAAAACGCGTGGAAACGCGCGAAAACGCGCGACCACTTTAGACATGCGTTCAGCCGCACGGCTGCCGTGCAGTTAGAACCGCGCGGCTGTCACCGCACGTGAACGCTTCAATGGAAACAAAGCCTATTTCTGGTACTGTAATGCCGGATCAGAGATGACAAAATCATGTAAATCCTGGGGCCTGTGCAGGTCCCATCTGTGTTCTTACCACTAAACATTGATGTTGCTTCTCACCTTGAGATATCCTACATGTAGGAATCAAATTCTGGGGAAAAAAGGTGAAGTAGAGCAGACACAATGTCTGCATTTCCAATTAAATGAATTGGAAACAAGTGTAAGAAAAATGCATTTAACAGTGAGTTATAAAAGCACACCCCATTAATATGAATGGTACATAAGTTTCCTAGATTTCTAGTTCATTCAACTTAAAATACGATGGTATTACACTTCGATAATACACATAATGTGATCAAAACGAATCAGTTCCTTTCCTAAGCCCTGTACGCATGCTCCATAGTACCATCGCACACAAAACCATCTAAATTCCAAGAAAACTTATCAGATACTTGAATGATGGACTAAAATTTACCAACATCTCTGATCACTGCACCAATTTTATATACTATCACCCTGCAATCGGCCACTAAAGACATGGTGGGGATCGTACCATCTATGGCTACCTTGTTTTGTAAGTCAATTGAATGGAAAAAAATCAAGCCATTAAGTGAATGAGTTCAGATGTACAGCTTCATTTCACTGTTACTCAACCTCTCCCTTCTCACCACCTTGTTAGTTGTATTCAGGAGGTCAGCTAAACTGCCCCAATTCCAATTCTACGGGCTGAACCGGTCCTTTGAAAATTCTTCATCCTGCCTGACTCTGATAGATGCCATAAGCTTTATAAGCTTACCCTTGATACTTTCTTACTGCAGAGTTATAACAAGGGACAGTCAGTCTTTCACACAGTCACTTGTATTTTTACGAGAATGTTCATTGCTCTAGTACAGTGATGGCAAACCTATGGCACGCGTGGCACTCAAAGCTCTTACTGTGGGCATGTGAGCTGTCAGCCAGCACAGAGAAGAGAACTACAGCCTATTGGCTCTCAATGCTGTCAGTTCTCTTCCCCCCCTCTTCTGATTGCACACTGTGCCCCATACCCTCCCCTATTCTATCTTAAAAGAAAGTAGTTGTGTGTTTACATGCAGGCACTTCAAGATCAATAAGTGAGGTTTGGGTTTCAGTTTGGGCACTTAGACTCTAAAAGGTTCACCATTACTGCTCTAGGAAATAAAGCTTTCAAAGTGGACTTATTAATTTTAAAAACAGATGCAATGTGGGAGTTGAGGTCAGGGATAGGACGTGTTCCAATGCCAAACTTCATGTGATTTTCCCCCATTTCTCCATAGGCTAAGTTTGAACTGGTGACTTCGGAAGCTTCATACGTGAACAGCCTCTCTATCGTGGTAGACCATTTTCTGAACTCGCCCGAGCTCAACGAGTGCCTAGGGGCCCAGGAGAAACAATGGCTCTTCTCAAAGCTACCTGAAGTGAAGGAGATCAGTGAGAGGTATAGAATAACCTCCCCCACCTTAAAACCTCTGGCCAGGAGACTGCATACAAAATAGCTTTTATATAAACATTGGATGCTTCAGGAGTTAGCAGCCTTGAGGTCCAAAACCTTAGAGCTGTCATCGGGCATGTCGACCCAAGAACCGGTTTCCAGAAATTTCTGGAAATAAAAACATATATTTTTATTGGTTTTATCAGTAAACATTACTTTGTATGGAATTCCTCTGACTTTGCATTGAGTCTTGAGTCCTTACTCAAATTCAGTGAGCATTTCCATGTTCCTGCAGAAAGAAAACTCTGAAAAAGTAAAAACAAAAAGTGTCTTGGAGAGAAGAGTGAGTTGGTTCCTCTAATTACTCTGTCCACTGGAGCGCTTCAATGGGCAGCAATGAAGAGCTCGACATCTCAGGGCAGTGAGGGAATGGCGGGTCTCCTCTGTCTGAGCTGCATTTGCAGTAAACATCAGACATCTGGAGGAAAGATGAGTGGGGACGTGGCGGGAGACTAACGGGGTGGCTTCGTGTGAACATTTCTTTTATCTTTCCGGGATAACAATATACACTGCAGATTCTTTCTGCTAATATTCCAGATCCTGGTGAAGGAAGTCTTATTGAAAGCTATCGCTGAGACATCTTTCACATCCAAGGAAAACAGATGTTTGCCCCCTTTAAATTAAAACAAAACAGTCATCTATATTTTGCAGAATTATTTTTCTGTACATAAACTACTTTCTAAGGCTTTAGTCACACATCGTTCTCACGTCCCATAACTGCAATATGTCGCTTTTGTCCTCCTATTTTCCTCGGTCACCTATAGGTTTAATATGGCATTTGTTAGTGATTCACAACTGCCCGTGCAATGTGTGCAATTTCTGCATATAGTAATGTGGTTTCAGGGCGGCTGCCCATTGTCAGCCCCCCTGAAACCGAGTGTATGACATCATATCCATCTCTTTTTTTGTTAACTACACAAGAAAAAGATTTAAGTAGGGTACACACATGTAGATATGGGCCAGATCGATGGCCGCCTCGAGCACCATGCACGCTCACAGCCATCTATCTGGCCCATATCATATGCGTCCATCCCAGTTTTCAAGCTGGACCAATCAATCCCGCTCGGAAACAGGGATATTGCTGTTGCAGGGATGTCTGTTGCTTTGCATGGAAACCGCGGGTCTCCATGCAAAGCATCGACTGAGCTGGAGAGAGAGCAGAGCTGTCTCTCAAGCTCCTTCGATATCTGACAGCAGCGTAATGACATCATCACGCTGCTGCAGGGAACATCGGACGGCTCCAATATCGCTTTACTTGCTTCAAGGGCCTATTCAAACCACCCATGCTGTGGTTGCAAGGCAGTTTTTACTGGGAGCGGATGCGTTAGCGTCAATGTGAACATGTCTGTTTCCAGTGAACAAAATGATACATTAGCACATTCCACTGCACTATGTCTCTCATACGGTTGCACAGCTGCCAAAGAATGGGTACGGCAGGGGCATTTCTTACCCACATTGGCCACCGCATTGCTTAATGCGTTAATGCATAGCACAGTTCAGGGACCAGTGTGAAAGAAGCCCTGCTTTAACCCTACCATACTGCACTGCTGTAAAAGCTATGCACTGTGGTTAGTGTGAAAGGGCTCTAACTTAAGGTGACCATACACGGACTGATTTTTTTTATCAATTCAAGCACAATCAAACACCATTCACGTTCACAAAGCAACAAGTTGGTAAACCCTGTTCGATTTCCATACTTTAGTTGGAGATCAAGGGTCCAGCCTACTTGGAATTAAACAATCCAGTTGTTCCAAAACCATGAACTGTATGGAAGAGACCCTTCATAGACTTTCAAAGTAATAAAAAGGGGTCATGGCTCTACATTGTGGAAGGAGGATGTCACTGACCTGCCTACTGACGACAGGAGTTATGGGTGCAGAAGCAACGTTTTAGGAAAGATAATGTTATATGCAGCTTAATAAAAGTTTAACCTAGACTCCAGATTTAGGGGTTATTTTATACAGTGAATCACAATCACATCCAGGTGCATGGGTTGGGTTAAAAAAATTACAAGTCAATGATTCACTGCCAGTGAATATTAAGAGATCATCACATTCTCTTCCCATCTGTGCTCTGTTGGCAGGTTTCTGAACGACTTGGAAGACAGACTGGAAGAGGACATCTTGAGGTTTGACGTCTGTGACATCGTCCTGCGACACTGCCCTGAGCTTCGGAGGGTTTACCTACCTTATGTGACCAACCAGGCATATCAAGAACAGACCTACCAACGGCTGCTGTAAGTGCTCTCTGCCTGAAGCCCTAACATCTTGTTGTATATATAGATAACTTAAGACAGGGAATCCTTACATTGGAGCCCATTTGTTAGAAGAAAGAAAGTTAAGCTAGGCATACACGGTTCGATTTTAGCACAATCGATTTTCGATTCGATTTTCGATCTTGATCTTTTCATCAGACATCGATCGTGATCGAATCCAAAGTCGTATCACATGGAAAATTTGATCGTAATACGACTAAAAATCGATGATTTTAGTTTTGATAAAAAAACACAGGAAAGAGTCATATATAAATGTGTCATTGAATACAATCAACCCGACCAACAAACACAATGCTATGATTTTAGTTCCATCGTTGTACAATCAACTAAAATTTTCCAACATGTCCGATCACTTTTTGATCGATTTTTTGATCAGTATCGGACAATGTTCGCCGTTCGAACCATGTGTGCAGCATACGATTTAAGTTCGATCGATGTAAACTTTGATAGTTGTAGGTTGATCGAGTGCTAAAACTGAACCGTGTGATGCCTAGCTCAACTTCAATTCTAACTGGATCGACCCTTGTGATTGATCTTTATGTATGACAGGTGAGTGTTATAGAAAGTAAACCACAAAGCTGACCCCTCAATTCTTATTTTGTCTCACCAGACAGGAAAACACTCGTTTTCGAGGAATCCTGGCCAAGCTGGAGGAAGATCAAGTGTGTCAACGCCTCCCTCTGACGTCCTTCCTTATCCTGCCATTTCAGAGGATCATGCGACTAAAAATGCTGGTGGAGGTGAGGTGCCTGGGGCTGGGATTGACCCAGTGTATAGGTTAACCATCCTCTGACAGCAGTCTTATTGGTAAAGAAAAGATTTTGAAGACTTTTCTTCTAAATTCTCACTCTGCCATTTTACTACCACCCTTGTACTATAAGCTAAACCAAAGGACAGTAACACATTTCAAAATTGCCAACATGCAACCTGATAAATATTCTGCAGTTGACTAGAGATACTTAATAAGATGTTGATTTTCGACATTTACATGTAATATTGCACGCAGACTGAAGCTAAGCCAATCAAACTCTGGAGCTGCTGCAATATTGGAGATTGGACGTCCCATTAAGCATCTCTCACCAAAACTGAAGACATTTTTCCAGACATCCAACTTGCTTTCTCGATTCAGAATTAGACAGCATACCTGTTAAGTAACTCGTTTTGGCAAGGAAAGTCAAATGTTTATGTGACTTTCCTTGGCAAATCCCTGGTTTATTTTTGACAGGATTTTGAAATTGGGTTTATTTTGGAGTGAGGGGGTGTTACTGTCCATGCTAACCCCTGCATCGGCGGATGTCTAAACAGAGCATCCGCTGGGCAGGCAATGTGTATGTGATCCATTGGCACCCCCGCCAAGCACTGTGCTGAACGTAGGGGTCCTGCCGGATCACAAAACGCTGTGGAGATATAGCCTTCATCTGATACTAACTTGGAGGGAGGGGAGGTAAACCTCCCAATAACGAAAGTGACCTCTGTGACATCACTTACAGTATTTGGAATGCGAAACTATCACTACCCCTTGGTACTGCTTTTTTCTGAGACAAGTTATGGGTGAGACACCAAATCAGTTAATATCTTAATCAGTAAGGGAAAATTTGACAGGTATATTATACAGCCTACTTGGACTTAAACAACCCAGTTGGATGACTAGCTACACTGTGACCTGTATGAAAGAGAACCTTCATAGACATTTGGACCCAATTTAACAAATCTTTCTTAACAATTTTACAATCTTCTTTACAGATAGAAGGCCTACCTATATCAGCAGTTGTCTTTATGTTACATACTTATTGTGATTGTACAATCAGATTGTAATAAATGTGGTCAGCTGCAGAATGGGTTCAATCATAGACATTAGAGAATTGCACTTTTGTCACTACATCCACCTCTATAAGACAGTCTTGAGTAGTTTTTCATCAGTGTCATGGAACTGCAGGGAACCTGGCTCAGCGCCCGGCACAATTTATCCATGATTAGGGTTTCCCAGAATATGCTTTTAGATTTTTAATGACTCTCAATTATCTAAGGGCAGGAGATGCCCCTCTTATCAAAGTCTTATTATCCAGATAATTTGTACGCATATCACAATAACCTTTTATGAAGTATAAGGAGTTTCTGCATTTTTTATAAAGCCAACCTGTCACTGCAGTGAAAATGTTTGATTTTCCCAGATTACTTGAAGCTATTCTGACTTCTCAAAAGTTGGATTAATTCCCTATTCCCAACATTCCCTATTCCCTAACTTCTGTCATTACACCAGAAGGTTACGATATGTTTTGGCTGAAGTATATACTCATCTATGTCCTTCTATTTCTGCAGAATATTCTAAAACATACAGCCCCCGGCTCCCAGAATGAAGAGACAGCCAGCCAGGCCTTCACTGAGCTCAAGAAGGTAATCAAACCACCTGGCAGAACAAAGTGCCAGGCCCAACGGGTCTGTTACATTCTCTGTTCTGCTCTAATGCATCTCCTATGCATCCTTCCATCTGTAATATCAGGCCGGGCTGGCAAATGCCAAAACTGGGCTGCAGTGCCCCCTGCTGGACGCTTCACAGATTATCTGTGATGAGATTCTATTTACATCCCTGTGATAACTCCCAAGGATACTTTAACCATTATAAACATTCATACACAGATTAATAAAACCAAAGTTGTTTATAATTATGTATGTGTGTAAAACAAAATCGACTTAATTGCCTCTTTAGTTGAATTACAATTGTATTTTTCCCTTCTTTTTGTGTTTGCACAACACCCAACTAAGTGTAAAATGTTTTGAGGTAGGCTGACATCTTTCAGTTTTGCCTATTTATAATAAAAGTTGTTTGGAGGGATTGGAATGTATTATTTTAAAACTATCTGAAAACTGATAGATGTCAGGCAATGTTGTTATGGAAAACAGAAAATGATTTCTATCTTTTAATCATATGTATATAGGGCAGCTATTGTTTGCTCATTAGGCAGCATATTCAGATCAAATATGATGCAAGTCAGTCTGTCATCCCAATACTCCTGAGGATAATGTTATCTTTGTATGGTTTGTATGGTAAGACATACACGGCTTCATTTGCCTGCGATCGTTGGATGATCAATCGCAACATGCGAATGCAAAAGTTGCAGATCGATCGTATGATTGCAGTGCCCACAAGTTTGGAAATTGGTTCATGTTTGATACTTTCAATGGGGACCGATAAAACGTGGTGAACCCGTGCTACGGTTGATCGTTCGGGAATGTCATAAAAAAATCGACCAGTGTATGGCCAGCTTTATTCATCAGCTGCCCCCAGCATCAATGTTGACCATAACTGTAAACTGTGCACACAAAGGGCGATATTATATATTTTCTATGAAATGATCTGACCCCCATTCTGCGTCACAGGGGTGGCTGTATTCCACAGTCTCTCTGTGAAGCAGTTTATTGACACACATAGCCAGCATACTGTTTGTATCTGTCAGACCGGCAGCTGTGGTCAGTTTACAGTAGGGTGAGATGTGACAGTTGGGTGCAAGTCTGAACTAAGTCACTGACTGGTGTTGTCTGTAAACATGGCACCTGCTAGGACAAACAGAACATCTGAGTCAACCTTTACAGTCTTTATCCTACATGCTTTTATAATAGTCTTATGTGATTTTCTTGTCATACTTTATCGTTATATGGGTACTAGGTCATAAGTGATTATTACCTTTTATTTATCAAATTTGAATTTATGAACAGCAGCAATATGGAGGATATCTTAACTCTTCCAAGATAATAGGTGAGCCAAATTAATAGTATTACATTTCAGTAAAGTTTCCAAAATGTATGCAGAGCAGAGTACAACTTATATCTTTTATTGTGACATGTTTCATTACTGTGTATCAGTCTCAAACATAGTGTTGAGCTCGAATATTCGATTTTCGAATATTTAGC